>AP025070.1:10995035-11544423 GCA_036186865.1 Eustoma russellianum | reverse complement strand
TGAAGGTTAGTCACCTTCATCTCGCCTTTCGGCACCCACACAAGATTCTTATTATTTTTTGCTCTACATACTCTTTCTATATAGCCTTTCCTATTGCAATAAAAACATGTAGGAGTATGCTTGTGAGTTGGTGTATGCTTGTGCAAATGCTTATGCGTAGGCACATGTCATGTTTCCTTTTTAGGAACCACCTTCTTTGGTATAGAAGAAGGTTTTTGTTTCACAACATGAACCAAAGGTTGTGATGCCTTTGGTGCATTAGCCTTTTGTTTAGGCATGTGCCTTTGCTTCTTCAAGGAGGTTTTGGACTCCTTGATCACTTGTGCTTGTTCCTTCTTATTTCCCTTCTTGGATGCATACATGGCACTAGGTTTTATTTTTGCTTTCATGCTTGGCCTAGATGCATCTTTGATCTCTACTTTTGTAGCACTTACCCTTGAATCATTTTTCTTATCCTCGAGGGCTTGAGCACATGATTTCATCAAATCCTGGTTCTCTTCAAGTGCAATCACATTCATAGTTAAAAATATATCATGCTCAAGTTGCAATGCAATGTGATCTTCTAACGTGTCATTATACTCATTTAAGCATGCTCTAAACTCTTTCTTGACACGTTTATATTTTAAATCTAGGAGATCATTTTCTTGCACTAAATCATCTCGTTCATCAATAATTCTATAGTGAGATGAAATGTTGCATACCTCCATGTCATCGTCGATGGCCATGAGTGCAAAGAACTCATTGTCAAGATCATCTTGCACCACCCCCGTGAGTGCAAGATCATCACGATCGCTATTGTAGCTCTCGGACCCAGAAAGAATGCTCTCCCAATGGGCTACTTCCGCTTGCAAGGCCTTCTTCCTTTAGTAGATGGCCTTCTTGTCTTTGAGTTGCGGCTGCTTCACCCGACAATCTTTCATGAAATGACCAAGCTTCCCACACTTGTAGCATTTATTCTCTTGGTCCTTCACCTTATCCTTAGAGTATTTCTCCTTGATGAATCTTTTGGCTTCATCACCATTCTTTCTTGCAAACCGTCGGAATCTTTTAACAAGAAGTCCGACTTCATCGTCCGAGTCCTCTGACTCGCATACTAGAGCCTTAGAGGAGTGGCGAATAGGATCATTCTTTTCTTGTGCATCCAAATGAATCTCATAAGTAATGAGATTCCCGTATAACTCGTCCAAGGTGATTGTTTCTAAATCCTTGGACTCTTCAATGGCCGTCACTTTTGCGTTCCATCCTCTTCCTAAACTGTTTAGGAAGCAATGGTTTAGATCCTCTTGTTCTATTTTCTTGCCAACCGCTTTGAGAAGGTTGACGAGCTTGGTGAATCTTTGGATGGACTCTTCAATCTTTTCACCTTTGGGGACAGTAAAGTTGTAGAATTGTTTTATCAACTGTCTCCTTTTGGCCTTTCTTACTTGAGATGTTCCTTCGTGGATCATCTCAAGCTTTGTCCAAGCCTCATGAGCGGATTGGACACCTTGAATCTGAGCTCTCTCATTTGAAGAAAGAGAGCTATTTAAAATAGCAAGAGCCTTGTTATTTATGGCCAACTGAAACTCCTCCTCAGGAGTAGGATCATCAATATCAATGGGAATCATAGATCCTCTTGAGACCTCAACCCATATTCTGTGCCCACAAGAACGTAAGTAGGTTTCCATATTTGACTTCCACAGTGGGTAGTTTAGAGGGTCAAACATGGGAACTTTGACATGGACATTTGAGATAGAAGGGAGTAGGGTTTCTTGCCTCCTTCTTCTAGAGGCATCAGCACTGGGAGAACCCACATCATCAAAAACAAAGGGATCCATACTAAAATGATCAAATCTTGTATTTGGACTCAAATAAGCAAGATGTGGCTCTGATACCAATTGTTAGGTCCCTTAGAACACACTAGAAGGGGGGTTGAATAGTGTGTTCACCAAGTATGGATATTTTATGGCTATTTTTCGTTTTGGAGTGCAACCAATACTTGAGAGTGTTCTTTAGAAGAATAAAAACTTGAAAGAAAAAAAGAACACAAGTATGTATAGAGGTTCAAGTCAAATGACTCTACTCCTCTACCTTCTTGATGTTTCACAAGAAGGATTTTGAAATGGGGATTGTTATTTCTTTTGGAGGAAACAACAATCAAGAACAAAATCCAGAAAATACAAAAACTAGGCACCTTGCCTAGACCACAACCAAGAAGTCTAACCCTTTGAAATATAGCCTCCAAAGATCTTCTTTGCCCTCAAAGAAATCTTGTAAGGAGAATAGTGCACCACACACTATCAACTAACCCTTCAAAGTCTAGAAATCTCAAACAAGAAGCACCCTTGCTCTTTGACCAACAATCTACCCAATCTCTCACAATATGGTCTCACCAAGAAGAAGACTCTTCTTCTTCTTACAATAATAACTCTCAACAATAAAGTAAAAATATACAAAGATTACAAGTATTTTGAGAGCTTGAGCTTGAGAGAATTTGAGAGCTTGCAAAGTAGAAAGTTGGAGAAGAAATGGAGGAAACCCTTCTTTTTATCAATCTTCAAAAATTCTTCCCGTTTGAAAGCCTCTGCACAGCCAATAATGGGTTTTGGCAGCTTGTGATGATACCTTACCATTCTTGGAGATCTTCTCTTACCATGTAGCAAAGCTTTTTGGAGAAGATCCAGAACCATGGCCAAGAATGAAAAACTGGCAACTCTGGGTGTGAGAGAAAACCTGTGAAAATAACACTAAATACAAAGAGTCAACTGGTTAGAAAATGAAGCACAAGAACTTTTGAACCGTTGGTTACATGAAGCGCCTAATGTGTCTAGTGTATAGGCGTTCGATGTAACATTGAGCGCTTAATGTGAAAGAGAACAGTCGTTCGAAGTCACATTAAGCGCCTTATGTTGGCAACTGAAGGCGTTCGAAGTCACATGAAGCGCCTAATGTAGCACTTCATGCTTGTTCGAACTGAAACTGACATTTTCTCAGAAAAAGGACTTTGGAAGAGCGTGTCCATTCAGAGAAAAGTACTTTTGACTTGGTGAAACACTTGAAGCGCCTAATGTAGGCGTTCGAAGTGTTCGCACTTTTCATCAGGACACATGAAGCGCCTAATGTAGGCGTTCGAAGTGTCCTGACTTTCATACACTTCACATGAAGCGCATAATCTAGGCGTTCGAAGTGTACGCACATCCAGACACTTCACATAAAGCGCCTAATGCAGGCGTTCGAAGTGTACTGGAATCCACCAAGGTACATTAAGCGCCTGAAGTGGGTGTTCGAAGTACACTGACTTCAAACACACAGCATGAAGCGCCTAATCTGATTTTCCAAGTGCCAACCTTGTGCAAATCATCAAAACCAAAACATATCTTAACATTCTCCCTCTTTTTGATGATTTCACAACGTGCATTATTTTAAATTGACTTCCCCTTAACACATGCTCCCCTCACAAAGTGCAACAAATACAACTACGAAGATAACAAAAAAGAACTCCGCAAGAAATGATGCAAACAATGTTCATAAATGTCAGCATAAAACTAATGACATAGGGAAATGATAAATAAAGTTGCAAGTAACCAAATGATCATGTTAATCCATCAGAATAGTAAAAGATAACTACAGACCACCACCACTTCCACCAGGATGCTGCAAATCACCAAAACTGAAACGGCTTGATGCAAACTCTGCAAACCCACCCGTTTGCTGACCACTCCCTCCAGCCTGCCCACTTCCATCAGCACCAACTCCAGCAGTATTTCCGGCACCAGCAGCATCTCCAGTAGGTTCTCCCCCTAAATCATCAAAATTAGGAGGAAAGTAGGCCCAAGGGAATTCACGGAGGAGGGCTGCCTTGAGAACATTTGCGCGATATTCATGACGCGCATCTCGGAGTTGAAGCTGCTGAACAGATTGTTCCAAAGATTGAATTTGGGCTCGCAGCTGCGCGACGGTACTTGATTCAACATTTTCCTGAGGCTCTGCTTCAGCCTCATCATCAAGACCAGGAATGGTAGTGGCTTTGCGTTTTTGGGAGTCGATGGCTTGAGCAATATTGTAATTGCTGTAATAGTCCGTGTTCGCCACCGGGGTGAGTTCATTCTCAGGAATGACAATACCTTTTGACTTGAGAAGAATGGTGATGAGATTTGCAAAAGGTAAAGCCTTGGAAGTTTTCCGAAGAGCAGCAAACATGACTTCAACCATAATCCAGGCAAAATTGAGTTGGGTTTCATGTTTGATGCGGTAAGTGACGTAGAAATCCATGTTGCTTGGATTTCTTGTCGACTTACCATTCACACAGTAAGTGACAATGGCCAACAAGATGCGATCCATGAGAGCCATGTTCTGAGTCTTTCGAGAAGGAAAGAATCCCAGATCAAACTTTACATCTTGTTCAGGGATTCCGTATTTACTGCTCCAGTCAAATACGGAAAAGTCACTTAGTCCTTCGTTTCTTATCCTGAGGACTTCACAGATTTCGGGAATAGAAAAGCTGCAGGACGTACCATCAATGACGGTGTTTAGCGAGAAGGATTGAGATTCAAACTGTGGAGTAACCCACAGATTTGCATAAAACATCCGGGTGTGCTCCCGGGAGAAACTCTGCATGTCAAGTCTGGACCAGAGAGAGGTCCAACCTTGAAATTCGAGCAAGGACACAATTTAATCCATATGAGTCTCGGACAAATCGCTGAGACTCAGGAGCTTGAGGGGAACGATAGGACGATTGTTGGTGTGCCATTCTTCAAAGAGCAGATTTGATTACAGAGATAAGTGTACTCCTTTGTCCAGAGGGCGAGGAGATTTTTTGATATCATTATCGAATTTCTTCAACTAAGGAAAGTTTTCCTTGGTAAGCCCTTCTCAGATTGTTTTGAGTTCTTGGGGTTCCGCAGTCCCGAGCCCAGCAGTTTGCTTTCGCCTATGACTGCGTGGGCGTTTTGAAGGTCCAGCTGAGGCCATTTGGTGTGAGGAGAGTGAAAGGATTGTAGGAAGATTTAGTAGAGATTGGATGGGAAGCTTAGATGAAGATGGAAGTTTGAGAGAGAAAAGAGAGTTTATAAAGGAGATGAAGAAGATGAAGAGGTAGTGGAAGTTAATGGAGGTGAGGGAGTGGGAGAAGTGGAAGAGAGATTTGAGGAAGATGAAATGAATTTTGGAAAATAGAGAGGTGGGAAGAGTGAGAACGTGGGAAAGAGGGAAAGAGGGTAATGGCGGCAGGAGTTAATGATGATTGAATGGCGCAAAAAACTGAAGAGACGGCGGAAATGACAGTGTAGAAATAGGGTTGAAGCGCCTAATGTGACTTCGAACGACTTTACAAAGTGGGATGAAGCGCCTAAAGTCACATTGAACGGCTGTGAAGATGCAGATTGAGCGCTTAATGTCACTTTGAACGAGTGAGCAAACTTAGATAAAGCTCTTAATCCTACATCGAACGCCTTTGTAAAGGGACATAAAGCGCCTGATATCACTTTGAACAAGTGACATCCTTAACATCAAGCGCTTGATGTGACATCGAACGCCTGAAGCAAGTGTGATGAAGCGCTCTATGTGCACTGATCTTTGAAAATTTTTGAAATTTTCGTGCTCAAAACTCAAGATGGTTTTATCAACCCATGTTGAGCAACCCCAACCTACTTCTTATGGATACAAAGACATCACTAGGTAAGGGTTTCGTGAAAATGTCTGCTAATTGGTCTCGTGTAGGAATGAATTCCACACTAACCAAGTTCTTTTGTACACAATCACGGATGAAATGATACCTCACTTCTATGTGCTTGGTCCGACTATGTTGGATGGGATTTTGTGCAATATTAATGGCGGACGTGTTATCACACAAAATTGGCACCTTGGAGAAGTGAATGTTATAATTATTTAACGTGTTTGTCATCCATAATAATTGTGCACAACACGAGGCGGCCGACACATATTCGGATTCCGCCGTAGAAAGAGACACAGTGTTTTGTTTCTTGGAGAACCAAGAAACGAGACAATCTCCGAGAAACTGACAAGTTGCGGAGGTGCTCTTTCTATCAACTAGACTCCCCGCATAATCGGAGTCACAATATCCTCGTAAATCAAAACATGCATTCTTAGGATAAAATAAACCAAATTTCAAAGTACTTCTAAGGTATCTAAGGATGCGTTTTACCGCAATAAAATGCATCTCCCTAGGATCACTTTGAAATCTATCACATAAACATACTGCATGTAAAATATCGGGTCTACTAGCCGTTAAATAAAGTAGACTACCTATAATGCCACGATACAAGGTTACCTCGACATGCTTTCCTTTTTCATCCTTGTCAAGCTTGGCACTTGTGCTCATAGGAGTGTTCACCTCTCTTCCTTCACTAAAGTTGTACTTTTTGAGCAAATCTCTTGTGTATTTGGTTTGGGAAATGTACACGCCATCTTCGGTTTGTTTGATTTGTAATCCAAGGAAATAATTTAGTTCGCCCATCATGCTCATCTCGAACTCACCTTGCATAAGACTAGCAAATTGCTCACAAAGACAATTGTTAGTAGCACTAAAAATAATATCATCAACATACACTTGAACAATTAAATGATTCCTACCTTGTTCTTTTATGAACAAAGTAGTGTCAACCTTACCTCTTGAAAAAACCATTATTAAGAAGAAAAGTACTTAACCTCTCGTACCAAGCTCTTGGAGTTTGTTTGAGGCCGTAAAGAGCCTTTTTAAGTTTGAAGACATGATGTGGTGAATCATGACATTCAAACCCTGGAGGTTGTGCAACATACACTTCTTCTTGAATAACACCATTCAAGAAAGCGGATTTAACATCCATTTGGTAAAGTTTAAAATCCCTATAACAAGAATATGCTAATAACATCCTAATAGCTTCAAGCCGTGCTACGGGTGTAAATGTCTCATCAAAATCAATACCCTCTTCTTGACGGTATCCTTGAGCAACTAACCTAGCCTTGTTTCTAGTGACATTACCTTGATCATCCATCTTGTTACGAAAAACCCATTTCGTACCAATAATAGGATGATCGTGTGGTTTGGGAACTAACTCCCAAACATCACTTCTTTCAAATTGGTTTAATTCTTCTTGCATAGCCAAGATCCAATTTCATCAAGAAGTGCATCTTTAATATTTTTAGGCTCTATAAGAGAGACAAATGCACTCTCTCTATATTGCCTTCGTGTGGTGATACCTCTATTTAGATCACCTATGACTAACTCTTGAGGGTGAGAACTTTTGTGCTTGAATGATCTAGGAAGATTTGAGACATCACCTCCAACTTCCTCTTGATCATGTTCCGGAAGAGATGAACCTTCATCATCAACATGAACCTCATGTTCCGGAATGTGTGATGCATTATCTACATTTTGTGTATCAACATGAGTATGAGAAATATTTCTATTTGACTCACTAAGTTCATGCACACAAGGTGGAGGAGTACCTTCAATAGGTTCAACTCTCAAGTCAATGAAGATGTTTCCATTTGGAGGATCATCAACGATCTCTCGTTGAGGAACGACCATAGGAACATCCTCAAGAATTTCTTCTTGAGGAGTCACATCTTCATCTTCTTCACAATCCTCATTAAGTTTAGGTTCGTCACTAAGTGACTATTAAACTTAACATGGATTGATTCTTCCACCTTTTGACTCCTTTTGTTGAAAACACGAAATGCTTTACTATTTGAGGCATAACCTAAAAAGATACCTTCATCCACTTTGAGGTCAAGTTTGTCCAAAGTATCTTTGGTATTAAGTATAAAACACTTGCAACCAAAGACTTTGAAATACCCAATGTTGGGAACTTTCCCATTCCAAAGCTCATAGGGTGTCACATTTAGGTATGGTCTCAATAGACACGATTGATCACATGGCAAGCGGCATTTACCGCTTCGGCCCAAAAATACTTGGGCAAACCGAACTCATTCAACATTGCTCTACACATTTCTTGTAGAGTTCTATTCTTTCGTTCGGCCACACCATTTTGTTGAGGAGTTCTAGGTGTCGAAAGATCATGAGAGTATCCTTTGGATACACAAAACCTTTCAAAATCACCATCGAACTCACCACCAAGATCACTACGGATGGTTTTAATGGTGTCACCCACATGATTTTCCAATCGTTTACTTAAACTTATAAACTCACTACATGCATCACTCTTTTTAGCTAGAAACATCACCCATGTATAACGAGTATAGTCATCTACAACCACGAAGGTGTAATGTTTACCACCCAAGCTTTTTGTTTCAACATCCCATACAAATCCATATGAAGCAATTGTAGGGGCTTGGAGGTGGAAATAGTTGACTTGTGTTTGAAGCTTGTTTTCACAAGCTTCGCCTTTTGACAAGTGTCACATAAGTCATGGTTTTCGAAACTCATTTTTGGAAGGCCTCGGACCCTAAAATTTTCGCAAATAAATTTAAATGTTTTGAAACATATATGTCCGAGACGTCTATGCCATAGTTGCGTCAAATCATTCTTAGCAGCTAGACAAGATACATTTTGAGAAACCAAATCATTGATGCTAAGTTTGTAAATATTTTTGAAACGCAAAGCCTCAAATAAGATCTTATTTTCCTTTTTCACAGCACACTTTGTTTTCAAAAACGTTACCTCATAATTAGCATCACAAAGTTGACTGACACTTACCAAGTTAAACTTAAGACCTACAACGTATAGATATCAGTAAGAGAGAAGGAATCGTTACCCCACAATACCATGTCCTTTGATTTGTCCTTTGCTACCGCCAAAGTGGAACAACTACTCCGTCTGGCATAGTGAGTCTATGTAAGAGACGTTTGTCTCCCGTCATATGGTTGGAACACCCACTGTCCACGACCCATTTGACCTTCTTGTCTTCGCTTTCTCCATTGAGTGCTAGGGCCTACAAAAGAACCATATGAAGTTGGTACCCTTTTTGTTTTGGTCCTTGAAGGTTAGTCACCTTCATCTCGCCTTTCGGCACCCACACAAGATTCTTATTATTTTTTGCTCTACATACTCTTTCTACATAGCCTTTCCTATTGCAATAAAAACATGTAGGAGTATGCTTGTGAGTTGGTGTATGCTTGTGCAAAATGCTTATGCGTAGGCACATGTCATGTTTCCTTCTTAGGAACCACCTTCTTTGGTATAGAAGAAGGTTTTTGTTTCACAACATGAACCAAAGGTTGTGATGCCTTTGGTGCATTAGCCTTTTGTTAGGCATGTGCCTTTGCTTCTTCAAGGAGGTTTTGGACTCCTTGATCACTTGTGCTTGTTCCTTCTTATTTCCCTTCTTGGATGCATACATGGCACTAGGTTTTATTTTGCTTTCATGCTTGGCCTAGATGCATCTTTGATCTCTACTTTTGTAGCACTTACCCTTGAATCATTTTTCTTATCCTCAAGGGCTTGAGCACATGATTTCATCAAATCCTGGTTCTCTTCAAGTGCAATCACATTCATAGTTAAAAATATATCATGCTCAAGTTGCAATGCAATGTGATCTTCTAACGTGTCATTATACTCATTTAAGCATGCTCTAAACTCTTTCTTGACAAGTTTATATTTTAAATCTAGGAGATCATTTTCTTGCACTAAATCATCTCGTTCATCAATAATTCTATAGTGAGATGAAATGTTGCGTACCTCCATGTCATCGTCGATGGCCATGAGTGCAAAGAACTCATTGTCAAGATCATCTTGCACCACCCCCGTGAGTGCAAGATCATCACGATCGCTATTGTAGCTCTCGGACCCAGAAAGAATGCTCTCCCAATGGGCTACTTCCGCTTGCAAGGCCTTCTTCCTTTGGTAGATGGCCTTCTTGTCTTTGAGTTGCGGCTGCTTCACCCGACAATCTTTCATGAAATGACCAAGCTTCCCACACTTGTAGCATTTATTCTCTTGGTCCTTCACCTTGTCCTTAGAGTATTTCTCCTTGATGAATCTTTTGGCTTCATCACCATTCTTTCTTGCAAACCGTCGGAATCTTTTAACAAGAAGTCCGACTTCAATCGTCCGAGTCCTCTGACTCGCATACTAGAGCCTTAGAGGAGTGGCGAATAGGATCATTCTTTTCTTGTGCATCCAAATGAATCTCATAAGTAATGAGATTCCCGTATAACTCGTCCAGGTGATTGTTTCTAAATCCTTGGACTCTTCAATGGTCGTCACTTTTTGCGTTCCATCCTCTTCCTAAACTGTTTAGGAAGCAATGGTTTAGATCCTCTTGGGTCTATTTTCTTGCCAACCGCTTTGAGAAGGTTGACGAGCTTGGTGAATCTTTGGATGGACTCTTCAATCTTTACACCTTTGGGGACAGTAAAAGTTGTAGAATTGTTTTATCAACTGTCTCCTTTTGGCCTTTCTTACTGAGATGTTCCTTCGTGGATCATCTCAAGCTTTGTCCAAGCCTCATGAGCGGATTGGACACCTTGAATCTGAGCTCTCTCATTTGAAGAAAGAGAGCTATTTAAATAGCAAGAGCCTCGCTATTTATGGCCAACTGAAACTCCTCCTCAGGAGTAGGATCATCAATATCAATGGGAATCATAGATCCTCTTGAGACCTCAACCCATATTCTGTGCCCACAAGAACGTAAGTAGGTTTCCATATTTGACTTCCACAGTGGGTAGTTTAGAGGGTCAAACATGGGAACTTTGACATGGACATTTAAGATAGAAGGGAGTAGGGTTCTTGCCTCCTTCTTCTAGAGGCATCAGCACTGGGAGAACCACATCATCAAAAACAAAGGGATCCATACTAAAATGATCAAATCTTGTATTTGGACTCAAATAAGCAAGATGTGGCTCTGATACCAATTGTTAGGTCCCTTAGAACACACTAGAAGGGGGGTTGAATAGTGTGGTTCACCAAGTATGGATATTTTATGGCTATTTTTCGTTTTGGAGTGCAACCAATACTTGGGAGTGTTCTTTAGAAGAATAAAGACTTGAAAGAAAAAAAGAACACAAGTATGTATAGAGGTTCAAGTCAAATGACTCTACTCCTCTACCTTCTTGATGTTTCACAAGAAGGATTTTGAAATGGGGATTGTTATTTCTTTTGGGGGAAACAACAATCAAGAACAAAATCCAGAAAATACAAAAACTAGGCACCTTGCCTAGACCACAACCAAGAAGTCTAACCCTTTGAAATATAGCCTCCAAAGATCTTCTTTGCCCTCAAAGAAATCTTGTAGGGAGAATAGTGCACCACACACTATCAACTAACCCTTCAAAGTCTAGAAATCTCAAACAAGAAGCACCCTTTCTCTTTGACCAACAATCTACCCAATCTCTCACAATATGGTCTCACCAAGAAGAAGACTCTTCTTCTTCTTACAATAATAACTCTCAACAATAAGTAAAAATATACAAAGATTACAAGTATTTGAGAGCTTGAGCTTGAGAGAATTTGAGAGCTTGCAAAGTAGAAAGTTGGAGAAGAAATGGAGGAAACCCTTCTTTTTATCAATCTTCAAAAATTCTTTCCGTTTGAAAGCCTCTGCACAGCCAATAATGGGTTTTGGCAGCTTGTGATGATACCTTATCATTCTTGGAGATCTTCTCTTAGCATGTAGCAAAGCTTTTTGGAGAAGATCCAGAACCATGGCCAAGAATGAAAAACTGGCAACTCTGGGTGTGAGAGAAAACCTGTGAAAATAACACTAAAAGAAGAGGGTACAAAGAGTCAACTGGTTAGAAAATGAAGCCACAAGAACTTTTGAACCGTTGGTCACATGAAGCGCCTAATGTGTCTAGTGTATAGGCGTTCGATGTAACATTGAGCGCTTAATGTGAAAGAGAACAGCCGTTCGAAGTCACATTAAGCGCCTTATGTTGGCAACTGAAGGCGTTCGAAGTCACATGAAGCGCCTAATGTAGCACTTCATGCTTGTTCGAACTGAAACTGACATTTTCTCAGAAAAAGGACTTTGGAAGAGCGTGTCCATTCAGAGAAAAGTACTTTTGACTTGGTGAAACACTTGAAGCGCCTAATGTAGGCGTTCGAAGTGTTCGCACTTTTCATCAGGACACGTGAAGCGCCTAATGTAGGCGTTCGAAGTGTCCTGACTTTCATACACTTCACATGAAGCGCCTAATCTAGGCGTTTGAAGTGTACGCACATCCAGACACTTCACATAAAGCGCCTAATGCAGGCGTTCAAAGTGTACTGGACTCCACCAAGGTACATTAAGCGCCTGAAGTGGGTGTTCGAAGTACACTGACTTCAAACACACAACATGAAGCGCCTAATCTGATTTTCCAAGTGCCAACCTTGTGCAAATCATCAAAACCAAAACATATCTTAACAGTGTGTCAGTTATGGTGCGCTGCACTTTTGTTTGCCACATGTCCCCCAGCCGTTGAAGGTGAGGCCCAAGCGGCTCTCATGGGTCTGCTATATTTTTTTCCATGGCATCCTACTTTGATATTGGATACATATTGTCTTGCTTTAGTGCATATGATGGCCACGTTTCTCCCCCGCTCTGCATGAGGTGACACATATTGATGTTCTGTACACCCCACTATAGACTAACTGTGTAGCATATTTTTTGGCGCAACATGGCTTGGTGGATGATGCTTGTCGCGTCTTGCACTGGTATCCACTTTACCTTATATAGTTTGCGGCTGTGTGACTATAGATGTTTATATTCAGTCTTTGCGCCATGTTTAGTTGTCTTACGCTTGTAGTGTCATTAGCGTGGATGGTTTGTATTAATGGTTTTCCTTTGCCATAAATGAGGGATGCCACTTTCATAATAAAATATCGGACGACACTGTCTTCTTTCATCAATATATATACACATATATATATGTATGTATGTATATATGTATATATGTGTGTGTGTGTATATATATTATATGCATATATTATATGTAAGTATGTACATATGTGCGTACACACACACACACACCACACACACACACACACACACACACACACACATATATATATATATATATATATATATATATATGTTATGTATATGTACGTATATGTGCGTGTATATGTTATGTATGTATGTATGTATGTATACATATGTAGGTGAGGCTATTGCTACTACTTCTTTTATATTTTCACCACTTTCACACTATAAAGACTCCGTGGACTTCAAATCAAAATGTGGTGGAAATGTAAAAAGACTATATGTCAATAACCTCTCCATATATATATAAATATATTATATATATTATATATAGACACACTAATATGTGATTTATTTCGCAGAGACTTATATATCTTCTACTGTGGATTCTCCTGCAAATACTCCGACCGCAGCTATTGGAGGAGAAACCGTCCCTGTTGAGATGGCAGAACTGGAACCAGCTGGGCTCGAGGGACGCAACACATCTGTTACTACTGATTTGCCGATTAGTAGTTTGGAGAGGGACTTATCACATGATGAGTACCCTACATGTTGCGGAGTACACCTAAAATTTCAGTGATGTCTATTAGTCGGGAGGATTATCTAAAGCTGGACCAGTTCATCCTAATTATCGAAACGCATGGAACCCGGCTCATGTGTGCGATGAGATGAGTTGATATAACATGATTGGTTTCACTAAAGGGATATTTCGGCCTCAACTTTGCATGACACGTCAGAAACCGAGGTCGCAAACATCAGACAACTTCACAAAGGGAAATAGAAATTGATTTGGAAGCCCAGTATGATGAAGTTTTATACGTATAAGTCTAAGACAGCTCGCAAACAGCAGCGTGCAAAAAAGGATATACCTCCTCCGCCTCCTTCACAAGTTGAAACTCGCGGTAAAGGAAAATTAATACCCCAAACTCGGTTTCTTAGATTGGTACTTCGTTCTTCTATGTAATGTTAGATTAGTTTCTCTTTTTATATCGTGTAATAAAAGCGGTTTTTCCTCTGCCGTAAATAGGGATCATCGCGCAAAGGCCGAATATCAACAAGCAGCTTCTTATGAAATGCATTATTGGAAACAAAAAGCTCGAGTCCGGTGGTTGAAGGAGGGAGATGCCAATACTCGCTATTATCATTCCATAGTCAAAGGTCGACGGCTACATCTTAAGATTCAGCAAATCCAAACATCTACTGGTCTTCTATGCACTACCCCTACTGATATCATGATGAAGCTGTGTCTTTTTATACGTCTTTATTTGCGCGAGAAGCTACGGGCAACTATGATCAAATTCTCTGTCATATTCCATCTCTGCTTTCTTCAGAGGACAACGCCTCTCTCACGCAAATTCCGATGCCAGATGAGATCAAGACAGCGGTTTGGCACTTAGATCCACATAGTGCAGCGGGACCAGATGGTTTTGATGGTAATTTTTATAGATCTTGCTGGTCAATTATACACACGGATGTGTTTAGCAGTACAAGAATTCTTTTGGTGTTCCGCAGCCCAAAGCAATGGCTAGAGCATTGATTACATTAATCCCGAAGAAACCTTCTCCAACTACCTTCAGTGATTATCGCCCCAATATGTTCACTAATTTTATCAGTAAAGTCTGTACCAGAATTGTTGCTAGTCGTTTGAGCAAGTTATTACCACGCTTGATTTCTCCAGAACAAACGGGCTTTCTTCCTGGTATGGACATTTCACACTCATTTTATTGGCCCGTGAGATGATTCATATGCTAGATCGAGGGGGTTCACAACTTTGTCTTAAGTTGAATATGATGAAAGCTTTTGACAGAGTTAGCTGGGAATACTGGAGTTACTTCTCCGGGCCTTCGGATTTTCAAGCTTTTTCACGCGGATTATCCTGAATCGCTTAAGTGCTACCACGTTTGCAGTGTTGATCAATGGTCAGCCATCTACTTACTTTCGCCCATTTAGAGGAGTTAAGCAGGGAGATCCTTTATCTCCTTTATTATTCATTTAGCAGCAGAAGGTTTTAGCAGGGGCTTAAATGCTTTGACAGCAGCAGGTGTTGTACAACCGTTCCGTCTAGGACGAATACCGTTCCCAATCACACATTTGGCTTATGCGGATGATCTTCTGGTATTTCTTCGAGGTACACAGCGCAATTTGAGACACTTTCATACTTTCTTACACATTATGAAACTGCTTCAGGCCAGAAAGTGAACTTCAAAAAGAGTATGATTCCTTCGGCTGCTGTACTCTGCAACAACGTCAACTTTTCATACATATTCTGGGCATGCGTCTCTCATCTCTTCCATTTCGATATCTTGGATCCTTTTTACACAAGGGTGTCTCTCGCTCTCATCACTGTGTTTCATTGCTACAGCATATAGATGATAGACTTCAAGGGTGGCACTCCAAACTATTATCGGCTGCAGGCCGACTTGTGCTGTTACAGTCGGTAATGCTGCGTTACCTCTTCATGTCATGGCGGCGGGTGGCATACCAAAGTCGGTTATCAAATAATTCATCGTAAGATGGCTGCATTTTATTGGGGTCGACGCTATCATTGGGTCTCTGGAAAAATTACCAAGCCAAGGCTAGGGAGGTTTAGGGCTACTGGATTTAAATGTTCTACAGAAGGCATACCATTGCCGTATTTGGTGGTCTATCATCAGAACACGACTTTGTGGAGTAAATTCATGCACGCAAAATATGGTCAGCGACGTGACTATCATCCCCGGCTACCAGATTCATCTATCTGGAAGACTATCTGCCGGATTCATTCTTTCTGCTCCCTGCACACAATGACCAGGGTGATCAACTCACATGGATACCTGCCACGCTGGGAGAATTTTCACTCAAGAGTGCCTATGATCTGTAGGACCTCCTCTTCATCTGTGCTGTCGGCTTCTTTTATTTGGTCCAAGCATCATTCGCCTCTATCCGACTGTTCCTATGGCGTATATTTCATTCAGCATTGCCTTTTCAGGATTATATTAGCAGCTACATTGCGGCGCAACCAACACAATGCCCGTTCTGTAAGCACCATTCGGCCACAATAGATCATGTTTTCTTATCTTGCTCTTATGTTCACCCTATCTGGTATTATTTTGCAAGTGAGCTGCATTGTCCTCTCCCTTCTTCGTTGCAACTACGTCAGTATATTTTGCTTGGTGGTATCGGTCATCGCTTTCTTCGCTTATGGGGGTTTATAAATAGTTATTCCCGCCATCATTGTCTACAATATTTGGTGTGCTTATACTTCCATGGTATATGGAGACAACAAAAATCTTTATCAACATTTTCTCTACGATCATCCATTCAGTATGATCTAACTCTGTGGCACAAAAGATCGGAGGATCTAAACTAGCTACCTACCCCAGTCAGATATTCAGTGGCTTCCTCCCCCTAGACCACCTCGACCAATCATAATTCGTTGGATTACACCACCTTCGGGCCGATTGAAACTAAATTTGGATGCTGCAGTGGTCGACACTTTGCAGCAGGCGGTGCCATATTACGTAATCATGCAGGCTTATGTCTAGGAGCCATCTCATTCCGGCTCCCGCAAAGCACTCCTCTTCATGCAGAAATCCAAGCTGCACTTTTTGGTCTTCTTTATTTCCTCCCATATTATCGTCAATTATCCTTGAGTCAGATTGCGCCCAACTCACTGAGCGGCTAATGCATTCCCACGCCATCCCCGGGAATTCCAATCTTCGTTGGCTGCTTGATCTAGTTCATTCTCATCGGCTCTCTAGTAGTCATATTTACCGTGAAACCAAATATGGCAGCACATCATTTAGCATAGCAGGCGATGTTATACCCAAGACGACATACTTCACTTCGGCTACTCTCCCATCTTTAGTCAGGGCGGCAGTCACTTTAGATCTCACATCGGTCCATTTACGGGTCCCTTGACAATTACGGTCTTCCATATGGATTGGCGCTATTTTGACTCCTGCCTGCGCCCACTGGGCTTGCAGGCAGGGCGCGGTATGTTTACACATCCTTTCCTTCTGATTTATGCGATTTCATACATATATATCACACCTATATTTTTGCCTTGGTGAACGGAGGACTATGCTGCTGGATATAAGCTTACATCAGGAAGCAGCTCTTTTCATTCTCTTACTGCTGGAATATACACACTGTCGCCTTGGCTGCCTAGTCAAGGGCTTGGGTATGCATTTTGTCGTTCTGTTTATGCTTACTATTTTTGGACGTTATACTCTTCTAATATGTTCTCTTCATCCGCGCGAGACTACCACTGTGGCAACTATCATATATGTGGACCAAGTGCATTCTTTCAGGGTTCTGTCACGGTGGCATCAAATTTTCCATGGAGCCTTTGGAGTCTGGTTCAACGCAGGACAACTAAGCTCAAACGTTGGTGCTCACACTGTCTGCAGCCTCATATTATTAAATCTGACTGAAGCAGCACATTTTCAATTGTACACAATGTTCCATCATATCATACAATGACAGCCGTATAAATATGTACGTTTTTCCTTCGCCAGGGTTTTATCCACAAGGGTGGTTTTACTGGCAAGGTTTTAATGCGGCATATCATACGACTGGAGATATGAGATTATTAGTTCATTAATTCAATTATTCGCATTCTCAGACTTTTGTAATTGGTTTTCCTCCACCATAAGTAGGTTTCAGCTCAATAAAATATTCCTGCAAAAAAAAAAGAGAGAGAGAGAGGGAGCGAGAGAGAGAGAGAGGAGAGAGAGATAAGAGGGAGGGAGAGAGAGGGAGAGAGGGGAGAGAGGAGAGACAGAGAGGAGAGAGAGAGACAGAGAGAGAGAGGAGACAGAGAGAGAGACACAGAGAGAGACAGAGAGAGAGACACAGAGAGGAGAAGAGAGAGAGACACAGAGACAGAGAGAGAACACAGAGAGAAGACACAGAGAGACAGAGAGAGACACAGAGAGAGAGAACAGAGAGAGACACAGATAGAAGAGAGAGACACAGAGATAGAGGGACAGAGAGAGAGAAGAGAGAGATATACAGAGAGAGATACACACATATAAGATATACACATATATATATACAATATTATATACATATATATTATACATATATATATATATATACATATATATATAACAGGATCGCCTGTCATTGAAGTTGAATTTATATACGTACTGAAAGAAACCCTAACGAAAGACTGGCGTTCATGATTATCTAGATGGGTCATGTCGTTATGGCGAATATCCGTCGAACACACATGAAGCATGAAATTCATTTTGGGTCTTTTACGGACCCACATCATAAACGATATGCTCCTAATATTTTTTAGTAGTGCATCAATCACAAGAACATGCATGACGCATGAAATTCATTTTAGGGCTCTTCATACTCTTGTCCGACCGAGCAATTGCCGGTGCCGTAATCATCAATGTTCACATCACAGGAGAGGCATCCCTGATCGAAACAATATGCATCTGGTTCTTCCTTGTCTAAGCAATACAGTGTGGTACAGGGAAGAAGTCTATCAAACGAAACTGGTAGAGATGCCCTTACTAGAATTTTTTTATACTTGCCAATGGCAGGCAGGTCACGAGCACTGCTTGCGATACCTGCAAGTGGTTCTAAACGTATTACGACTGTTGGTTTACTTGTGGCTAAAACCACACAACATTCTGCTATTGTCTTGATATTACATATATATATATCTAATATATGTATATATATATATGTATATATATATATGTGTATATATATATATGTATATATATCTATCTATGTATATATATCTATATATATATATTATATATCTATATATATGTATATATGTGTGTGTGTTGTGTGTGTGTGTATAATATATATAGACACACGTGTATATATTTGTATATGTATTATGTGGATGTGTAGATGTGTATGTATGAAAGGGGGGTTAGATTGGAGGAAGAAAAGAAAAAATGAAATAAAGTACCTTCTCTTTTGACTTCATTTTGTAACTTGTTGCTGTGTGAGGGGTAAATTACTTGATCCACCTTTAGTAGATTAGGCGCTGTACCTAGTTCATACGTAACACCAAATGAAGCAAAACAATAAATCTTTTAAATATCTTATCTATTAAAACTTTTTGATTTCCATAAGCGTCCATGTGATACCATTTATGGTTGCATAAATGTGTAAACCATTGACATGAAAAATAAGCACAAGTTTTATATGATCGCAAAACAAATGTATTGAACAGAAATGGAGGAATATGGAGCCAAACACAAGTTGTTGCAAAAAGACCAAAGTGACAATAAAATACCATATCTTTGTGGCCTTCTCCAGAAGCTCTGTCGCGGTATGCTTAACAACTTCACCCCCAGTGGTTACTTGATTAACCTCTACTCCATAAAAACCAGGTGCTGCATCCACCCAGCAGCAAATCGATCATGCAAAAATTAGCAGATTCTTTAACTATAATTGAGCATAAAAGGAATACGTAAACAAAAGCAATTGATTGATATATGCTGCAATCTGAAATCAAGATTAAAAGAAAAAAGAAAGCTAACCACAGCAGATGATGCAGAAGATGGCAAAGAAAGTGATGATGTCCATTTCTCTTCAGAAGAACTATAAAGCTTTATAGACTCGGGTGCATTTCTGCCTTAAATTACACATGATTTATAGGAAAAGAAAGGATAATTTTAACAATTTGAACGTTTGTACATACCCATAACAACAAATACCAAAGGCATTTGCATAAAAAAAAAAAAGTAACTTAAAGAAAAATTGGTCCTTTGCCCGGTTCAGATAAGATTTTCGTGTTTGTTTTCAAGTTTTCTTTGTTTTCACAAAACTTTATTATTCGTTGTTCAGTTGCGGTATCTGTTATACAAAATCGATTCTGTACAATGTGTATTCGTGTGAAATAAAACAACAGCAGCCAAACCCCCCAGCTCGGCAGGTCGGGTCGGTCCACCAGGTCAGATCGGTCCAAGCAACGCAAGTCAGTTCAAGGCGTCTTGGATATGTCGCCGGAACTCCGAACAGCCGATTGCCGAGCTCAGTGCTGCGCCAAAGCAGCTCAGCAGATCAACAGTGCTGCGCTAACTTGTTAAACATGAGCAACAGCAGGAAAAACCGAGGCGAGTCCAGGACTCTGTCCTGAAGACGTATTACTCTGGTATACTGTGCCCAACCAGAGGTAGTAACTGTCTCCCTGGGTACAACGGATAACAATTCAGACGAGCGGCACTGCAGCGTAAGAACTTAATGACCGTGTAGGGCTTTATGACTTGTCGAACAAGTTGGAAAAACGCAGAAAGATCGTATACAAAGAAGAAGATGGTATGCAGAGAAGAAGGGAAGAAAACCGATGATTACAGAGGTCTACTCGACCTAGTATTTATAGGGAAAAATAATTTAGGGTGGTTAATTGTCTATTCAACCACAGCTGTTGAATCAGATAGTTTGAGATTGCCACCGTTAGATTAAAAACTGCTGCCAGTTTAAACTCCAGCTGTTGGATCAGATAACTGCTTAGCCTGCACATCACATCCCTTAGATCGCGATCCGCGTCCATTTAAATTGCAGCCTTTACGGTTAAGCTTAACCGATTCTTTTTAAATTACGGTTCCTGTAGGATATTATTTCCTGGAAAAATTTAAATAAAATTTCTCCAAAAAATTAGGAACTGCCCTGTAACCTGAGCCCAAGCCTTAGCATGAGCCAAGATGGCCGACCATACTACAATGCGCGTGCATGTGTGTGGCAATTTTGTAGGTCTTTCCTCCAGTCAAAACTTCTCATGTCCTTAAGGCACATCTAGAGTGACCATTCTTGCACTATATATGGTGGCTACTCACTTCATTTTGTCCCAATGTAGTATATCCATAAATGATGATGTGTCTCTCCCTAAGGAGGCCGCGTCATCACTTTTGCCAATTTCCAAACTATTTCACTCCTACTTTGAGCATTAATTTCTCATTCACCCGGTATCGCAATTGAGTTTTTCCAGAGCCTAAAATCATCTGCTTATTACATAGATAATTAAGAATTCATTAGTTTCCACTTGTCAGTAATGAAAACTAATTATAATTAAGCTAAAATTATGTTGTTAACCAAGCTTTGCAACTTGGGCAAATTCAATTCCTTCAATTTTCTCCAACAATCCCCTACATGAATGAAAATTAATGTGAATGCAGATGCAAACTCTAACGAAAAGTCAGACAATGAAATGTTGCATCAGAAAAGGTAGCTTCTGGCTTTGAACCTTCTATGGTGACTTGACGTCTTGAATCAGTCAGCCTTTACTGTGAACCTGGACAAAATTACTCACACAAAATTTTCTTTAACACCCTTTTGGTTCTCATGGTTGTGTTTGTTTTGGCCATGAACAGTCTAGTTTCAGAAGTATTTTAGAGAATTCTTGCCTCACGAAATTCTTATACTAGATTCCCCACTTCACACTTACATAGGTGTTTCCTATAGAGAGTATTCTGCCATACTCCACTCGATGTACCAAGATATAGGAAACAATAAAAGCATTAGCTTACCCTAAATTTTTCTGCATACATCACTTTTTTTTTAAAAGAATGAGTAAGTGCTTACTGAAAACTCCATAAATTAGTTATCCTATTGAACCAGGATAATGGGATCTCCAGTCAACAAGGTTGGATTATCATTCCAAAGGTTCTCGCATTGTAGGCTTTAGACCCATTCCATTTGTCAAATTTGCCATCTGATCTCTAGGCAAACCTTTTGTAAGGGGTTCTGCAAGATTCTCCTTTGATTTTATATAATCAATGAAAATCACGCCATTAGAGATCAACTATTTAATGGTGTTGTGTCTCCGATGTACGTGTCGAGACTTACAATTGTAGATGCTGCTTTGAGCTCGTCCTATAGCTGACTGATTATCATAGTGTATGCTGATAGGAGCGATTGGCTTAGGCCATCATAGAACATCATCTAAGAAATTCGGAAGCCATTCAGCCTCTTCCCCAGCTTTATCCAGTGCTATAAACTCAGCTTCCATAGTGGACCAAGCTATGCACGTTTGTTTTATAAATTTCCATGACACATCACCTCCATCAACGTGAATAAATATCTACTGGTGGACTTAGAATCTTTACTATCTGATATCCAGTTTGCATCGCAATATCCTTCTAATATTGCTGGATATCTTGTGTAACGTAATCCAAGGTTCATTGTATACTTCAAGTATTGCATCGCTCTATTCAGAGCTTTCCAATGGTCATCGCTTGAATAAATGGTAAACCTGCGCAATTTGTTTACTGAACATTGCTAAGTCTGGTCTTGTATAGTTTGTTATGTACATCAGACTCCCAATCACTTGTAAGTACTTCAATGGAGCTGCTGGTTCACCTCAGTTCATCTTCAAGTGTAGACTTAAGTCAATTGGAGCTTTTACAGGCTTTTCATCGTACATATTGAATCTTTCCAGAACAAATTCAATATAGTGAGTTTGTGATAAGACAAGCCTCCCTGTTACTTTAGAAATTATAATTCCTAAAATAACATTAGCGACTCTCTTATCTTTCATGTCAAAGTTTCGTGTCAACATCTTCTTGGTACTCAAGAAGATATCTCAAGTACTGCTCATGTTTAGCATGTCGTCTACGTAGTTTATTTCATGGTGGAAATAATGAGCAATTATACATGGGCACGATGCTTCATCAAAAATAAAAGGTGAGAGGAAAGTTGTTCTATAGCTGACCTCAGGAAATCATCTGACTCCGCAGAATGTGCTGCAGGTTTCTGACATCAGGAAGAATTTGATCTCTGGCGCTTTGCTTGTTATGCACATACATAATCGATTCTGTACAGTGTGTGTGTTGGCTTGAAATAAAGCAACATCTTCTTGGTATTCAAGATGATATCTCGAGTGCTTGCCCATGATTAGCATGTCGTCTACATATAGACACACTACCACATAGGCATTCTGTGTGTTCTTAATGTAGACACTTATCACACTAAGACATCATTGCCTGATCAAACTTCAAGTTCCATTGTTTAGGTGCTTGTTTAAGTCTGTACAAAGACTTAACAAGTCTATAATCTTTCTTCTCTTGTCCCCCTTCTTCCAATTCACCATTCAGAAAGACTGTCTCACATCCATCCGATGGATTTCTTAGTAATAGACAGTAGCCATTGCAAACTAGCATTCTGATAGAAGTGATACTAGTACTGGTGAATGAGTGTCAAAGAAGTCAAAAACTTCCTTTTGTCGATAACCTTTGGCTACTAACCGCGCCTTGTATCTTCTTTCAATTTCTTCTTAAAATTTCCACTTGCACCCGAGTGGTTTGAGATTGCCATTGTTAGATTAAAAAAACCGCTGTCAGTTTAAACTGCAGCCGTTGGATCAGATAACCGCTCAGCCTGCTCATCACATCCATTAGATCGCGATCTGCGTCCATTTAAAATGCAGCTTTCCGGTTAAGCTTAAACGATTTTTTTAAATTACGGTTACCGTAGGATATTATTTTCCTGAAAAAATTTAATTAAAATTTCACCAAAAAGATAGTAACGAGCACAAGCACAAGCACAAGCCTCTCTCAATTTCGTAGGTCTTCCCTCTGGTCAAAACTTCTCATGCTCGTATGACATATCTAAAGTAACTATTTTTGCACTATATATGGTGGCTTAGTCACTTCAATTGTCTAATATGGTATATCCACAAAGTGATGATGTGTCTCTCCTTAAGGAGGTCACATCATCGCTTTTGCCAATTTCCAACCTATTTTACTCCTACTTTGAGCATTAGTTTCTTATTTACCCGGTATCTTAATTGAGTGAACCCAAAATATAAAATCATCTACTCATTACGTAGATAATTAAGGATTCATTAGTTTCCATTTGTCAGCAATGAAAGCTAATTATAATTAAGTCCAAAATATATTGCTAACCAAGGTTTACAACTTGGACAAATTTAATTCCTTCAATTTTCTCTTCTAAATAAATTGTCTCCAAATTTATTACAATATTTACCACCATTCAAGGTACAGGTTCTTGGTTATTCTTTCTACTCAATTTTAATCGTGGGATAACACAATTGGATCTTCGTATTGTGTATTATTCTTGCGACGAATTTCAGTTCATATATTTAGGAAATATCTCCTTAGTCATATATGTATCACTGATGCTTATATTATGAAATGTCTCCTTAGACACATTTCCAGTATGTTCTCGATCCGAGTGAACAAATATTTATATGCTTATTACAAGTAAAAAGTACACAGATTTTCAGTACATTATTTATCCAACTGAACAGACATTCAGATGCTTATTACAAATGCAAAATACAAATATTCTGTTAAAGAAATCTTCAGATACTTTTTACAAATGCAAAATACAAAAAGATTCTATAGTTTATCTATCAAATTAAAAAAAAATCATATGTGCTTATTACAAGTACAAAGTACAAACCTTTTCAGTACATCTTCTTTTCAATTAAAGAAATATTAAGATGGATTTTACAAATGAAGAATACAACGTGAAAAACAAGGAGAAAGAAAATCTGGCCAATATTGTTTCCTTCTCTCTCGGACTGTATATAGATGCCGCTAAAATAATAACTTATTAATGGTGATGCATCCGCTTCAAAGAAAATCAACCGGCCAACAATGATGGGTGTCTTTGAACTAGACCTGCAAGACTGATATAATTAATAAGCATAGGGTAGAAGGTTCCCAAAGGCCATTTGATGGTTAAGTTGGGAAGAGATTTGAGAAAGGAGCAATATGTTGCAGAGCACATAGATGGTAACTCTTTACCTACCCCCAACAAGTATCTTATATAGAGGCGGAACTTATAGTAACTCATAAAAATTTTTTTAGAGAAAGGAGTCATAGGAAGATTCTTTCTCTTTCTTTGATATGCTTATGATAAGTTTTCTACTTTGTTTTTATTATTATTTTTGGACAAAGTAAAACTTAGTAGAGACTCGGGGTCCTTCAAAAGTAATGCTTAATGGAGGTGCATTAGCTTCATACTGACGCTCTTGAGCTAATTCCTTGAACTCGTAAAGCGTAGGACAACACCCTTTCGTATTTGGTTTTTCTTCACACTCTTTTTTAACTTTTGGAATGATAGAATAAAGTAAAAATTACTCACTAAATTGGCTGCGCTTCTTATATTGTGAAGTATCAGTTGATCGACATAGCTTGACGCAATTTTTATTGGGGTGTTGGATTTAATTTAATAAATCCCTGAATAGGACCGTTTAATCGAATCAATGGACAAAGTAACAAAATGCAAAAATTATATCTTGCTCCATTTCTGATGTCAATCTGAACACGATGTATTGCTCCTGCTGATGATGAATCTGGTGTTATCTAAGGATTCACGACCACCCACCAATTATTGATGCACCTCTTGATCGGATTCAACAATTCACTGCTTTACCCGATGGAGAGGCTAGGCAGTGTGGGCTTGATAGAAAATTTGGCAAACCCTCCCCCTGTCTGTATGTATGGCCGACGGCTACTTAGATAGTTGAGGAGGTGTAACCCCTCCTCCTTTATAGAAAGGGAGAATAGGAAGAATTCTAATGGGTTTAGGGTTCAGAGTTTTTTCTGAAACCAAACCCTCTTTCTTTATGGATAGAGATTTTCTTATCCCAAATACCTGATGATATACTTGTATTATCATCATGTTATCTGTATCCATTATTAAATATTATTTAATTTTTAATAATGAATATTATTATCTAATATTTAATATTAAATATTATTTAATATTTAATTCATGTACCAACAATTATCCACTAGCCACATGTGGGTTGTCGTCCCTTGGGGACCATACGCCGTACACTTTATGCTCGCTGCACTTTGAGCCCACCAATCGCGGTCTCTGACCATATGACTTTCTACATATTCGGGGTTTTCATTTTAGACCATATTATACATCCACGAACATACCCAATAATCACTTAGCACGTGGATGTTTTACGTAACAATTAATATTATTACGTGACATATGTGACATATAACATTATCATACATAACGTCCACCTTATGATTAATTCCCATAAACTTTATCAACGTGTTGCGCATTATAGTATCTCGAATTAATTCCAACAACCTCCCACTTGGACTATATATGTATCTTAAAGATTATATGTCACCCTTTTGAGCTCATGTACTGTATGTCCTTTAGTGTGTCTTACCTTTTCCAGTCCATCAGCAAATGTTAGCAAAAGACTTAAGCAGCATGCCGCCACATTGAATTAGTGACTTGTCCCTCTTAAATCATGATACTTACATTCCACTGAATGACATGGATATTGAAATGGATATGTAGTGTGGAATGAATATGATAGGTGATCATACTTATTTATTTCCAACTTGGCCATAACTTTAGCAAGATCAATAGAATTCAGAATGTATGCGTAACTGCTTAATGTACATTACTTCTGCAGAAGCTTTAATAAAACCCAAATGTACATTATACTGTTTGTCTAAAATAAACAACTTTATTAAGCACAAGAAAAAACCTCACAGACTTCCACTAGGGTAAAACATCCTCAACCGGACTAAGACACATATGGCTAACATGCTCGTGAATCACTACGGGTTCGACAGCCTTAGTCAAAGGATCAGCCACCATGGAGTCTGTACCGATATGCTCAATTCTGATCAGACCACTCTGATCTCTTTCTTTAACAGCCATATGCTTCATGTCTATATATTTCGCTTTAGATGAACTCCGGTTGTTATTCGAATATAGCACCACAGCATTACTGTTACAGTAAATCCTCATTAGAGATGAGATAGTCTCCAATACTCGCAGCCCTATGACAAAATTGCGAAGACATATCGTCTGATTGGATGCATGGAATGATGCTATGAATTCCGCTTCCATAGTGGAAGACGCCAATAAGGTCTGTTCCGTACTTTTCCATGAGATCGCACCTCCGGCTAGAGTAAACACATAGCCCAAGGTCGATTTCATGCTATTTTGGCATCCAGCAAAATCGAAATCTTTATATCCAGTGATCTTTAGCTTATCAGATCTCCGATATGTCAGTACGAGTTTCTTCGTTCCTTGTAAATATCTCAGCACCTTCTTTGTTGCGGTCCACTGATCTTTACCCGGATCAGAGAGGTATCTGCCTAACATTCCCATAATGTATGCCAAGTCTGGTCGTATACATACTTGGGCATACATTATACTCCCTACTACCGAAGCATAGGGAGTATTCCTCATCTCTAAACGTTCAAACTCTGTTTGGGGACATTGTTTCAGACTGAACTTGTCTCCTCTTGTCACAAGGGTATTAAGTGGTTTACACTTTCCATGCTACACAACTTAAACATTTTGTGATGCATGTTTGTTGTGAGAGGGCTAAGATACTTGGGTACGATTCCTCCGTATCTCAAGTTCCAACACAAATGAGGCTTCACCAAGGTCTTTCATCTCGAAATGTTTTCTCAGAAAGGCTTCGGTGTCGCTCAACATGTTTGCATCATTTGTTGCAAGAAGTATATCATTTACGCACAAGATCATGAATATGAACTTGCTCCCACTAAACTTGTGATACACGCATTCATCAATTTGGTTTGCCTCAAAACCGAAGGAGGCAACCACTTTGGCGAATTTGAAGCACCACTGTCGAGGCGCTTGCTTGAGCCCATAGATGGATTTCTTTAGTCGACAAACCATGCCTTTTGGATCTCCCACCTCGAATTGAGGCAGTTGAACCATGTAAATGTTTTTGTCGAGTTCTCTGTTTAAAACCACAGTCTTGACAACTGTCTGATGTAGCTCAAGATCTAAGTGCGCTACTAAAGCCATGATTATTTGGAAAGAATCCTCGTGAATACTGGAGAGAAGGTTTTCATATAGTCTATGCCCTCCTTTTGGGTAAGCCCTTTAGCAACAAATCGGGCCTTATATCGTTCTACCTTGCCTTTTGAATCCCATTTAGTTTTAAATGTCCATTTACAACCAACGGGTTTTGAACCTTTAGGCAACAAGACGACCTCGCAAACTTTGTTTTTGTGCATAGACTTAATTTCTGCTTCCATGGCCTTTATCCATTTTTCTGAATTTCAATATTGTAATGCTTGTTGGACGTTTTTGGGGTCATTGTCCAATATGCCAACATCAAATTAGTGTTCTTGGAGATACACCACATAGTCGCTAGGTATGAGGTTTCTCTGTTCACGAGTGGATCTCTTTAGGGGCACTTGTTCTTGGGATACTGTAGGTTCCTGAACTGTATCAGCAGGCAATTCTTCGGGTTCTTGAGTAACTTCCTCATGAACTTGTTCCTGTGGCATGTCACTACTGGGATAAGATACCTCAGGCGCGGGTATCGCTGATGCTATCTCCCCAAAAGTTGGTTCGATTCGCATTTCTGTCGCATCTGACTGTGCCTCATCTAACCCAATCATCTACTGATGCAAATCATTCCCCCCGGAACCAAAGTATCCTCAAAGAACTTTGCCGAATTTGTCTCAAAAAACACTTGTGGGATCGTAGAATTTATATACTTGTGACCTTTTCGAATAACCAACGAAATAGAAACTAACTGTTTTGGTGTCCAGCTTTCTTTCATTTGGTTTGTAAGGTTGCGCCTCTTCTGGACAACCCCAAACCCTTATGTGGTTAAGGCTAGGCTTATGCTTAATCCATAACTCATAAGGGGTCCTTATCGTTGCTTTAGTTGGTATTCAGTTGAGGATATAATCTGCGGTTTTAAGCGCTTCTTCTCAGAAGAATAATGGTAGCATAGTTTGACTCATCATACTACGCATCATGTCCATAAGCGTGCGGTTTCATCTTTCAGCCACACCATTCATGCTTGGTGACCCAGGCATGGTGTACTAAGGGACGATTCTGTTTTCCTCTAGGTATTTAACAAATAGTCTCGGATATTGTTCTCCTGATCCATCATATCGATCGTAGTATTCTCCACCACGGTCCGATCTGACGGCTTTAATCCTTTTGTTGAGTTGTAACTCAACTTCAGCTTTAAAGGATTTGAACATGTCCAGTGCTTGTGCTTTTTCTTTAATTAAGAATATGTAGCCATATCGCGAATAGTCATTAATAAAGGGAATAAAATAAGAGTGGCTATTTCGAGTAACCGGATGAAATGGGCCACTAATATCGGTATGAATCAACTCTAATGGACTATTTGCACGATTTGCTTTATATCTTCGGACTTTAGTTTGTTTTCCTTTAGCACAAAATACGCAAGACTCTAAATCGGTTAAATCTAAAGGATTGAGAATTTTTTTTGACAAGACGTTCTATTCTGTTTTTGTACATGTGTCCTAAATGTCGATGCCATAATGATCCTGAATTCTCATGAGTTAATTTTGCTTTAACGTTTCGCATTACAACATGCAAGGTTTCTTGATTTGAAGCAACATTTATTGAATAAAGCTTATCAATTTCGTACAATATACCGTGACCAATTAATCTAGAAGCATGATAAAGTTGAAAATTTTCATTTCCAAAATAAATGTAATATCCACTTTTATCCAATCGATAAAACGAAGTAAGGTTTCGTTTAAACGATGGTACCACAAAAGTTTCATGCAAATCTAGATAGAAACCGAATGTCAACAGCAATCTGAAATGCCCAATTGCTTCAATCTTTATGCCGCTGCCATTTCCCAATAGACGTATCTTTCATCGTCCTTTGGTTTTCTGTGGCTGAGACATCCCTGCATAGTCACAGATAGGTGAGCCGTGGCTCTCGTATCGGCCCACCAAGTGGCTATATCTGAAACAAAATTAACTTCAGAATAAACTAAGAACGTACTCTTTTTCTTGAGCAAGAAATATAACAGGTACATTTCTTCTTGAGATGTCCTTCCTTCTTGCAAAATAAACAAGTCATGTTGTTGGGTGCGTCAGCAGTAGGCGCCCCCTTTTCCCTTTTATTTGCCTTTTGCACATCTTTAACCACATCTTTTCATTTCTTTTCATCAGACTTAGTGGCGATTCATGCCCTTCATTCTTGAGCCTTTCCTCCTCTTGCACGCAATGCGCGATAAGTTCATTCACTGTCCATTTTTCCTTTTGGTAGTTATAACTGACCAGGACGTGTTTGAACTTCGGAGGCAAGGAGTTGAGAATCATGACAAACAGCATGTCATCAGAGACATCTAGTTTCATGTTTCTCAATTGAGAAGCAATGTGAGTCATCTCTAGGATGTACTCCCTTATGCCGCCGTTTCCACAATACTGTTTCAAGCAAAGTTTCTTTAAGAGATTGCCGGCCTCGACTTTCTCATTCTTTACAAATCTTTGCTTGAGATCGGCTAAAAATTATTTAGCCGTCGTAGATTCAGAAATGTGTCCTCTGAAGCATTCGGAGATAGTCTTTTGCACGATCATTAGACACATGCGATTTGATCGTAGCCAGCTTGCCATGTTAGATTTTTCCTCACTTGTACTTTCATCTGTTAGCACAGCTGGACGATCTATCTGCATCGCAGTGTCTAGATCAGCAATCTCCAGAAAGATCTCAAGTTGATCTTTCCATTTCTTATAGTTTGAACCGTTCAATGTAGGAATGTCCTTAATGTTAGACATTACTGCTGAAAAGAAAACAAGAAACAGACGTAAATAAACAAAACGTGTAATCTTTAAACTGCATAATAACCAAATATCAAAATAGAACCTTAATTCCATCTATCAATTGTCTTTTAGCATTAGGGCTCTTTGGAGTCATCCCAATACCTTCCAACAATTGGGTGTAGTGGTCAATATGACGGCTCTCCAAGCATGGGTTAATCACCTTCCTTTGGGCCGATGAGTTTACCTATGCATTTAAAGCTTTGCCGCCGGGCCCATTTGGGTCCACTACCATGCTCATATGTGTTTCCGACTATCACACCTTTCTTTGGGCCAGTCGATGATTGCTTGCAACACATACGTGTCCTTCACGATCATAACAAATTTAGCATCGATGATATGATTACCGCATTTTAAGAGGATCATATTAAAGCCCTACATTTGCTAACTCACAGAACTCTATGGTTCTAAATGATCCGCGATTTCCAGACTGACCCTTTTGCACGTACCGTGCATGCTTTGACCTCAATATACCTTTTTCTTTTGCTTAAACCAATTTGAACTAGCTTGATTCCCTTTATATCTCAAATAAGAACCACCTTGAACCAAGCTTGGTTCTACTTGCAATTTAAGAAAACAATATCTTATCAATCAATTTAACAAGCGATAAAACCTTATGATGAGTCATATTGAGTTGTGAAATAAACCGATTCGGTAATACCCACTTGCCATAAGCGTGTATTGCCATTTGACATAATTCCCAGGCCACCGGTGGAGTCATAATGGTCTCGCTTAAGAACCGGCTTTCTTAGACAGAAGTATGTGTACTGTGTTTTTATCACAATTCAATAAGTTATCTATCACAAGTTTTAAAATCGCATTGATTGATAAGTCCAGATATTATTGGTCAACACAGTCAACTTAGCCCATCGAATTAACTTGGTTGAACTTGGTCAAACTGGGTCAAACAAAATTCGGATTCTTATTGGGTTAAGTTCTTTAACTTTATTTTATTTATTTATTAACATGCATAAACATAACCGGTATAAATAAATAAATAATTAACTGCATGCATATAAACAAATAATGTAATAACCAGAAATTAAACTTAATACTTGATTATATTATTTTGGACTTTCTTAAATAATAATAATAATAATAATAATAATAATAATAATAATAATAATAATAATAATTTATTATTATTATTACTATTTTCCTTAATAAAATTTAAATAATAAAAATAATAATGGAATTATTATCATTATTATTTACTTTATTTTTCCTTAAAAGAATTTATAATAATAATAATTACTTATTATTATTAGTATTTTCTTTAATAATAATAATAACAAAAATAATTAAATTATCATTATTATTATTATTATTCTTTTCTTTAAAAGGAAACTTTATAATAATAATAATAATAATAATAATAATAATAATAATAATAATAATAATAATAATAATAATAATATAATAAGTTATTATTGTTACTATTTTCTTAAAAGAAACTTTAAATAATAATAATAATAATAATAATAATAATAATAATAATAATAATAATAATAATAATAATAATAATAATAATAATAATAATAATAATAATAATAATAATAATAATAATAATAATAATAATAATAATAATAATAATAATAATAATAATGATGATGATACTGATGATGATAATAATAATAATAATAATAATAATAATAATAATAATAATAATAATCATAATAATAATAATAATAATAATAATAATAATAATAATAATAATTACTATTATTTACTTTATAAATAATAATAATAATAAACCAAAATAAAAAACTGAAAACAGAAAAGGAATTAAAGTCGGGTAAGAACCTGCCCACCCAATCTGACCTTTTTCTTTTTTTATTTTCTGTAATTTCGGCCGAGCCCAATTTTCAAGTCGGGTAGAACCCGGATTCAGCCCGCCAGCCAACCCGCTTGAAGCCCTTTTTTTAGAATCAATTTTGGTCCGAAGCACAGTTTCTGGAACAGGTTTTGGTCCGAAGCCCAGTTTCTGGAACAGGACCGGACAGGGTCAGACCCGGATCCGAGCCTAAACTGCTCCTGCCAAGGCCGAGAGCAAAAAGCTTCAGTTTTTTTTCGTGGAGGTTTCGATCCCGTGACCACTTACTTGCTGTCCATGTTGCTGACAATAAGGCCAGCAAGCCTTTTGGTCAGATCGAAGGTTAATTTTAATTAAAACACAAAATTTCCAGAAATTTCAAAAAAGGATGCTGAAATTTCAGCAGCATGGATTGAACATGAGACCTTTCGCTTTGGCCAGCACCTGGTTCATACCAAAATATAGTGGGAGATTTATTTATTGCGAAAAGCAAAAGCCTTTGTTCATCAAAACTTTATTCCGGAAAAACGTTTTGACCCAAAAACTTTTCGTTTTTTCAAACATGAACATATTAACAAAATGATTCGATTAGGCCTACTCTGATACCACCTATTGGATTTAATTTAATAATCTTTGAATAGGACCATTAAATCGAATCAATGGACAAAGTAACAGAATGCAGAAATTATTTCTGATGTCAATCTAAACACGATGTACTGCTCTTGCTGATGATGAATTTGGCGTGATCCAAAGATTCACGACTTCCCACCAATTGTTGATGTATCCCTTGAACGGATTCAACAAGTCACTGCTTTACCCAATGGAGAGGTTAAGCGGTGTGAGCTTGATAGAAAATTTGGCATACCCTCCCTCTGTCTGTATGTATGGCCGACAGCTACTTAGATTGTTGAGGAGGTGTAACCTCGTTTATATAGGGGGAGAATAGGAAGAATCCTGATGGGTTTAGGGTTCAGAGTTTTATCTGAAACCAAACCTTCTTCCTTTATGGATAGTGATTTTCTAATCCGAGATACATGGTGATATACTTGATATTATCATCAAGTTATCTTTATCCATTATTAAATATCATTTAATATTTAATAGTAAATATTATTATCTAATATTTAATATTAAATATTATTTAATATTTAATTCATGTACCAACAATTATCCACTAGCCACACGTGGGTCGTCGTCCCGTGAGGACCATACATCGTACACTTTATGGTCGTTGCACTTTGAGTCCATCCATCGTGGTCTCTGACCATATGACTTTCTATATATTCGAGGTTTCCATTTTAGACCACACTATACATCCACGAACATACTCAATGATCACTTAACATGTGGATGTTATACGTAACAATTAATATTGTTACGTGACATATGTGACATATAACATTATCATACATAACTTCCACCTTATGATTAATTCGTATAAACTTTATCAACGTGCTGCACATTACACGTATCTCGAATTAATTCCAACATTTGGATCATCGGAAAACAACCTCTGTGTGTTTCTAATACATGTGTATGCTTGCGTACATCCGACCCTGTATACCACATCATAGGCGGGAGGCTCTAAAACAATGGGTAATTTTGTTGTTGTTCAGGTTCAATTACTCTTGTCGTATCTAAATCAATGGAGGCAGTCAACTCGGACACCCATTCCTTCCGATTTCGAAAAGATGATCTTCAGTGGACCTTATTCCATAATTTACCTTCCGAGTTCATCACAAGACATCAAGTTGAAATGACAAACATACTTTCACAATCTTTTCAACGGCAGTAGTGCCGACTGCGAAGAACGAGAAAGCACTACTAACCAACAACGACAACATAATAACTCCGACTGTCAGAACATCACACAAGGAGAGGTGATGAGAACACTGAAGAAGATGGGAAGAGCTAAAGCGATCGGCCTAGATAACATACCCATTGAGGCGTGGAAGTATTTGGAAGAGGAAGGGGTTCAATGGCTAACTACTCTGTTCAACCGTATTTACAAAACAGGAAAGATGCCAGATGAGTGGAGAAAGAGTGTCGTAGTCCCTCTATATAAGAACAAAGGAGACGCACAGTGTTGTGGGAACTATAGAGGGATTAAGTTTCTAAGCCATACCATGAAGTTATAGGAGAGAGTAATCGAGACTAGAATTAGGAGAGAAACTCAGGTTACGGTGAACCAATTTGGTTTTATGCCAGGAAGGTCAACTACGGAAGCAATACACATTCTCCGAAGATTAATGGAGAAGTATATGGAGAAGAAGCACGATTTACATATGGTTTTCATCGATCTTGAAAAAGCATATGATAGCGTGCCACGTAGCCTGATCTGGGATAGTCTAGATGCAAGAGGGATCCCTATGAAGTATATAGACATAATTAAAGATATGTATGCTAGAACAAAAACAACCGCTTGTACGCCTGTGGGGAAGACAGACTTCTTTCCGGTGGAGTTAGGCCTCCATCAAGGGTCTGCGTTGAGCCCATTTCTTTTTACAGTTGTCCTTGACGAGTTGTCAAAGTCGATACAGGAGGCAGTTCCGTGGTGTATGCTTTTTGCTGACGATATTGTATTAGTCGCAGAGAGTAGACATACCCTGAGTATGAGACTAGAGCAGTGGAGAGGTGTTTTAGAGAGAAAAGGCTTAAAGATTAGCCGTTCTAAGACAGAGTATCTCCATTGCGACTTCAGCGGCGTAGCCGACAGTGAGAATAGTCAGCTCACCATCGATGGTCAAGTGGTACCACATGTAAGTAAGTTTAAGTACCTAAGATCATTTGTGCAGCAGAATGGGGACATAGATAATGATGTAGTACATCGAGTTCAAGCAGGCTGGTGTAGATGGAGGGCGACCTCAGGGGTGCTGTGTGATAAGAATTTCCCAACTAAATTAAAGGGAAAATTTTATAGGGTGGCAGTGCGACCGGCAATGCTATATGGGACAGACTGCTGGGCCATCAAGAGGACACAATTGCAGAAGATGGATGTGGCAGAGATGAAGATGTTGAGGTGGATGTGTGGACATACAAGGATAGACCGGATCAGAAACGAGGTGTTTCGAGAAAGGTTAGGCGTGGCTAGTATAACAGATAAGATAAGGGAGGGAAGAATGAGATGGTTTGGGCATGTCAAGCGGAGACAGACAACGGCGTCGGTCAGAGCAGTTGAAAACCTCATTGTAGAGGGGAACAGGAGTAAAGGCAGGCCCAGACTAACTTGGGATGAGCAGATTAGGCACGACCTACTAGATTTGCATCTCTCTGAGGACATGGTCCAGGATAGGAGTTCATGGAGACATAAGATTAAGGTTAACGAGGTATAGGTCATATATAGGGACACCTTCGAGCATATTTAGAGACATAGATAGGCGTAGACACTATCTACGCTTTACGTTGACTTTGCACTTGGTTGCTTATGTTTTACCGTTGTTTCATATTACGTGTATATATATACGTTATGTGTATTTTAATATCGAAAGCATCTTCTATATATTTTTTGAATTCCCTCACTAACACACTAGCACATCATATCTCTATTATTGTCATTTATGCATGTATACATAGAGTCGGGGGTCTCACTGGAAGTCGACTCTCTATCCCTAGAGATAGAGGTATTGTCTGCCTACCATTTACCCTCCCCAGACCCTAACGATAGCTTTTGTTTTCGTTGGGATATACTGGGTACGGATGATGATGATGACGACCTTCCGAGTTCATTCACATCTCAAACTATAAATTATATGGACAGGCCTACCATTAGCCCTTGGGAGTCTAAAGGCTTCATCCGAACACTTGAGTCTATGTATGAGACGTATAACTAGCTTTATTTCATACTATTGAGTCTATGTAGATAGGCGTAGACACTATCTACGCTCTAGGTTGACTTTCTACTTGGTGGTGTATGTTATACCGTTGTTTTTCATTACATGTACTTATATACGTGATGTGTATTTTAATATCGAAAGACCTTTCTTTGTATTTCTTGAATTTACTCACTAACACACTAGCACAACATCTCTATTATCATGTCATTTATGCAGGTAGAGCCGGGGGTCTTACTGGAAGCAGACTCTCTATCCCTTGGGATAGAGGTATTGTCTGCCTACCACTTACCCTCTCCAGACCCTAACGATAGCTTTTGCTGTCGTTGGGATATACTGGGTCCGGATGATTATGATGATGATGATTTTATACTCTAGGTAAACCGGAAAAGGTCAAACAACGCCTAAAGCCTTATAATCAATGCTTCATTGAAGCTAGACATTTGAAAAGTGGTGGTGAGGAAACCAAAATGTTCCTCCCGTTTCAAAATGTTTGTGGCCTTTCGTGTGCCTCTTGTACACCAAAAGCACACCTGATGGGACACAGTCAGTCAAAAACTCAACTTCATGACTATTTGATCTCCACACCCATAAAAAGTCTTGATAGGAATTTCATGTCCCCAACTTGTGAACAATACTTTGAAGTGGAATTCTTGGCAAATTTGCGGAGCTGTACACTAATAGATCCTTGAACTCTTTTAGAAGTTCAATTAACTTTTGTTTCATGCCTGATGCCACATTTTTTTCCCCGATTTTTACAACTCAAAACTTGTCAGTTGGATCAATATTAACTTGTTTTACTTCATTTTTGGAGTGTAAGATTTTTTGAAATTAGTAATATCATCATCCTTTGTTCCTGAAGAAGAAGCTACATCATCAAACTTTTCCTCCGCAAAAGGACCTCAATGTTGAATGGCCATGATGTTAAACAAAGCAGATGCTTTCATTCGACTGCTGTGTAATAACAATGTCGGGCAACATCTTGATCAACTCTTGGCCTTCCTATTGTAATATTTTAAACAGAGGGGGCTTTAACCACAATGGAATTCTTCTAGCTCATCCATTGATGTGGGTGGGTTACCAATGTAAGGGATAACCTCACCATAGTTTCTGGCTTTATATTGTCTCCTGTAAAACCGTGCTTATTGTCTTAACATCCTCTGAAGAAATACCAAAAAACATAAATAAATGTTTGCTCAGCTACCTGTATCAAAAAGATCTTGACTCTGATATTGTACATGATTGCTGAAATTACCAAAGGGTCCTTATAAGAGGTAATGCGTGGATTAGGATCTCTAGCGGAGTAAAAAAAATCGCATCTGTAGACTTTAGCCACTTGGTGACGTGCTCATCTATGCTCATCATTCTATACTAGAGACACAGAGCGTTGTTGCTATCGCCTCCGCTTGAAATTTCACCATGTATACCAACAATTTCTTGCATTAAACGAATGGCTGGATCATCTGCATGCCCCTGGTTTTGCTGCGGAACCTGTTCACCTCTGGCCTGAGTCTGAGATTCAATTCTTCTTTGTGGAGCACAATGAATGTAATCCTGGAATTACCCTTGTCGAATAACGGTAGAAACAAGCTCACCCGAGGTGTGTCGAATTAAACAGAATACTTGTCGTGCTGAAGGAAATAAGACGAGTGACTGCTCTTAGTCTACCAATCTGAGCTGACCTGACTAAGCTGAGGTGACGAGAAACACGGAACTAAGAGGAGCCGAGGTGAGGAAGGGCGTCAGAACAAAACCAGAATAAAGTTGTGCATAGCCGAAGTGAAGCACCATACGAGCATCAAAGATAAGGCAGAGCTGCAACACTTAGTCTAGTATATAATAACTTAGGACTTTTACTGTACATAGGTCTGAGCAGAACAGGTAACTAGTCAATATAAACATTAGGAAACGCTGTAGATAAAGAGTAACCACTACACAAATGGAAAAATAAAGCCGTTATAGGCATAAAGACTCCTATAAAGGACATAAACCTTGTAAATTTCATTTTAACTTGAATGAATTTCTAATTCTCTCAATTTCGGCATGGTATAAGAGCTAATCTGATTATTTCTCAACCACCTGCTGTTTTTCATGCACATTTTAAAGTTCTTTATATGGCTACACCTTTCAGCTCGGTTGAATATACATAGGTCCTCAACTCTCTAATGATTTCTATATTGTCATTACCAGCCACAAACTAAATGGAGATAACTACATTTCATGGTCCCGAAGGATGAAAATGTTCATCACTGGCAAATATAAAGAGAAATACTTATATGGAACAGTCGCTTTTCCATCTGAAAATGGTACAAATTACCAACTATGGTAGTCGGAGAACAGTATGATAATGTCGTGGTTGATACGTTTTATGCAACCAGACATTTCTAATGACTTCATAATGCACAACACTGTAGCAGTAATCTAGGCTACAGTCAAAAAGATGTACTCAAAGAAAGACAACATCTACGTGCTTTATGAGTTTCAAGCTCATCTTTATAAGCTTAAAAAAGGCAATCTAGCTGTGCACAAATATTATGCTCTACTGACTAAGGCATGACAGTAGATTGACTCATTCGAAACACATTAGTGGTCTTGTATCACTGATGCTGTTTTATATAAAGAAATAACAGAACATAAGCAGGTATTTTACTTCGTGACTGGACTAAATCCAGAATTCAACAGTGTTAGAAGTCGAATTCTGAGTACCAAACCACTTCCGACCTTGAAGGCTGCCTGAGCTGAGATCAAACATGAAGACAGTCGTAAGAAAGTCATAATGGGAGGTGCTCTAAATATGGAGACCTTGGCACTGCATACTGAACAACCAGTGGAAGCATCTAGATTGACTGTTAAACGACATTTTAACTCTGCCATAAGTGAAGTGTGAAAGTATTACGAAAAGAAAGGACACACAGTCGATGACTGTTGGAAATTATAAGCAAAGCAGGTACGGGAAGGGAAACCTCCACTGAAATCTGGTAATGCCCCCTGGAGACCATATTCAAAATCCTTTGTTGTTGGACAAAGTGCTGCATACAAGGTCGGCCGCACAATCAGCTATGCGTAGCTCAACAAAGCATAATGCAGCTTGGCTCAGCATAGATTAATGAAACTATGATTCCTACGAAAGATCAGATCACAACACTGATCGAATTGCTAAGCAAACAATATGGCCGAGCTGAATCCATCCAAGTTACAATGGCAGGCTGTGTCAAGCTGAATTCCAGCAGTTCATGGATCATAGGACCTGAGGCGACTGATCATATGACAAGTAATGGTAATCTACTGAACTCTTACTCTCTGTTTTCAGTACTGAAGAAAGTTAAGATTGCTAATGGGACTTCCTTAGATGTTTTTGAAATAGTCTATGCGATAATTAATGATAAAGGGATCATAAAAATGTCTTGCCTATCCCTAACCTAAGCTTCTTTCTGTTATCAGTGGGTAAACCTGCTAGAGATAATAATTTCATAGTCTGCTTCTCATCTACAGAAAGTTGTTTTTAGGAAAACGAAATGAGTGGGATGATTGGCAGTGCTAAGAATATAGCAGGTCTATTCATACTGGAGTCTGAAAATAGAGCCTTAATGAGTACATCTAAGCTACCAAATGATCAGGATACTGCTAGTATTTTGCACACCAGAAATTCTTGTATAGGGGATATTTGCTATGGCATAACAAACTAGGACATCCTAATTTTGTATATCTTAAAAGTTTAATGACAAAATTATACAGCTTTGCTGACCTCAAAAGCATTACTTGTGAAACTTGCCAATTAGCTAAACATACAAAATAGAGTTACCCAGCAAAAATATACAAGTCACTTGCATCATTTAATCTTATCCACTCTGATATATGGGGACCATTTAAGGTAACTAACATCAACGGTGCGAGGTGGTTCCTGACCTTTGTAGATGATTATACTAAAGTAACATAGGTTACCTGCTAAAAAGTAAAAGTGATGTTGGACAAATATTTATGAGATATTTTACACTTATTAAAAACCACTTCGTCTGCATCTTTAAAACACTCTGGTCAGATAATAGGGCAGAATACTTAGAAAACATAGTTCAAACATTTATGCATGAAAATGGTATATATCATCAGACTTCCTGTACCTATACTCTATAACAAAATGGTGTTGATAAACAGAAAAACAGACACCTACTTGAAGTAACTAGGGCCATTATATTTGCAATGAACATACCCAAACAATACTGGGGTGAAATCTTGCTAATAACCACATACTTAATAAACAGGATGTCATCCAGAACGTTATCCTTTAAAACTCGTAGAGAAATATTCCTCGGGCACTATCCAAAACCTTTTTGCATGAAAATAGTATATATCATCAGACTTCATGTACCTATACTCTACAACAAAATGGTGTTGTTAAAAGGAAAAACAGACACCTACTTAAAGTTACTAGTGCCATTATGGTCTATGGATAAATCTTTCTTGAGTTGTGAGTCCTGCGTCACATTGTATCTGCCTCATTAATTTTCCCTTCAAAATAATAGTGTGAGCTACATTTAGTTTATGTTATACTAGAGATACTGATTTCTTGCCTTTTTTATTAATAGCATACATCTCTTTTCATCAGGCAAATTTTAGATATTTAGGTTTCGACCTGCGATTTGTAAGCAAAAGAAGAATTGAGACATCATTTAGGCTAATCTATGCTAGATTCATATCCACATCTAAAACAACATGCTGTTTGAATATATGGTAGTATTATGCATTAGATTTGCAAAGAATGGATAAAAAGAGGACAAGGAGCCGTCTTCATGGCATTTGTTTGTGTGAAAGAAAAAATAAAATGAAGTGGAAGAAAGCCTGATAGATGGATCTTCAGGGACCCTGGTGTCATACCCCGTAAGTTTTGCATCCGATATTAAATAATTAAGAAACAACTTTAAATACAATTTAATTAATTGTATAGGTTATGAGACTTAGTTAAATAAAATGTAGAAAAAGAAAAGAAAGGGTTAAAAGTGGGAATTAAGAAAATTAGACAAAATTACCAAAAATGCCCTCCCCAATTAAGTGATGGGAGAGTTACACATTTAGTATAACTCTCCAAGAGAGAGGAGGCAGCGGTTAGAAGGCCAAGAAAGAAGAGGGGAACGACTGAGAGAAGGAGGAGAAAAGAGAAAGAAGAAGAACAGAAGAAGAACAGAAGAAGAAAAGGAAGGAAGAGCGGCCAATCAAGGTTCAACCATTCCTGAAATCCTGCAGTACTCTCGTAAGACTAACTAGAAACAAAGACAAGTAATCTTTCTATACGCTTTATGCAAATTTTGATTCAACAGGCTCTATGTTCTCACAAAGAGAAAATCGGATCACACATTGGTAATCTTGATGGGTTTATGTTAATGCTCTACTATATGTATTTGTTGTTGTTGGTTGTGTAAAGTTATGTTCTTTGGGCCAAATTCTGAGAATATCTATGTTGTGCTTGATTGTTGATAAACATGCCCTTAAAGTGTCATCTTTGGTGTAAATATTGCTTTGTGATAAATTTTCATGTTTTGTAAAGGTTGTCTTAGATGATTTGAGATGAATTGGGGAAAGTTTGAAGGGTTAGATGATGTGTGGTACAAGTTTGGTATGGGTTAGAAGATTGATGACATATCCAGAAGTGTGATCAGTAGAAGGCCTAAGGTTGATGCAAATTGATAGATGTAAGGATCAAATTGTGTTTTTGTGTGTTAAGCATGATGGATCTAGGTGGTAAGATGGAATTTGAGGTGTATAACATGAAAGGGGCGAAGGAAGAAGAGGAGGAGGAGAAGTTACTGTAGAATTTTCAGTTTTGGGAATTGTCAGAACACTTCGAACACCTACTTTAGGCGTTCCATGTCATTTTAGGCGCCTAAAGTAGGCGTTCGAAGTGTCACAGCACATTCCAGAACACTTCGAACAGCTCATAAGGCGCTTCGTGTCACATAACACGCCTTATGTAGGCGTTCGATGTGTCAAAGCACATTCACTTGTAGGACCTGTAAGGCACCACTAGAAGGAGGGGGTTTGAATAGTGGGTGCGGAAAATTTGATTTTTAAAATTTTTAAACCCAAAAACCCAACTTCTAAAAACAGTTTTTGTTTTCAGATCCTGATTTGAAACATTTGAAAAACTAGGTTACAGGTCTTTAAAAATTCTGAAATTTGGCGAGATTCTACTCTCAGATGTTCTGAGTATCCCGTAAAAATTTCATATCAAAATTCAACCTCTAACCCTTTGAAAAATCATTTGTGGTCAGATTGCACAAATCTTCTAGAAACAGTAGTCTGATTTGAAAATTTTATTCCGATTAATCCGTAACTCCAAATGATCTGAAAATTTAACGACAAACCCCTTATGATATTTATTTTAATGGGTTGAAATAGTTTTGAAAAATTCCTTTGGGAAATATGTCAAATACTTTCAAGTTCTCAACACTTGCAAGTCTGAAAATCAGATTGCACTAGTCTCAGAACTATTAACGTTTGAATGACTTATACTTGTCCAAATGGGTTGAAACTTGTGCCAAATAAAAATTAATAGGTGTGGCTATATTTTTGAAAGCTTTTACAATTTTTGAAATTTGTTTGCTATTTTTAGGATTGCGACGAAATAAATGCAGAATGCTGAAAACTGAAAGTACTGTGCAGTAAAGTAAAGACAAGGAATTTTATACTTGTTCGGTTAAATCAACTTACTCCAGTCTTCGAGGACACCTTCCTCAGTTATCACTAAACAAAATTAACACCTTATCACAAGGTTTTCTGGAGTTACACACCAACTCCAACCCTTTACAAATGATACAAGCAATCACAATGATCACGAACACCACCACCGAATGGATGAAGGTTTGATCACACCTTGATCAACCTTTTACAACAATGATGCGTATATGGTGGTATGAAAAAATCCTATTCAATATGTTTGAATATAGTTACAATAGACTTGAGAGAAAAGGAGAAGAAAGAAATGTAGAAGAAGAGAGTGGAGAGTCTTTTTGCACTTTTGAAAATATGAGACTTGTCTTGCATTTGAATGTCTCTTGTCTCTTCCTTTTATTTGATGTCGGCCGCCCCCTTTAGGACATTTCTTCACCTTGACAATTCTCTTTTAAGTCCTTGGAAGAATGCCTTGTATAGACGTGACATCATTTTGCTTACTTGGCACAACTTGATTGGATGATTATCTTGACCTTGCTTACTTGGCACTCCTTCATTGGATGAGATTTGTCATCACTTAGTGGCTGAAATAATCTGAGAATAAAACACAAAACATGTGCCAAATTGAAGTTCAAAACATTGCCAAAAGTTATACAATTAATCTCCTCAAATTTGGAAGCAAAATTCATCACACTTTAAGACAAGAATTTCGGCCAGCCTACAGTCTCACATGCTGAATTTTTCAGCATGTGCCATTTTCTCAAGACATTGAAATGTTATCATATTACTACACATCAATCCCTTGAATATTGAGAAGCAAATTGATCGACATTTAGGCAATAAAACCGTCCACCTCAATTCACACATGCCGAATTTTCAGCATGTGTTACATTTGTAACAAAGTTTGAAATATTACCTTGTGTAGCTTCCTCCATTATGTCACTAACCTTGTGTGGATTATTCTCCACCAAATGAGATGCCAACTAAGCTCCACATAAGCTCCATCAAGGCTGAGTAGGCGTGTATATCCATCTTGAACATGTGCTGAATCTTATTTTTGTAAACTTTGTAAAATAGTGCACAATAATTATACACATATGGTATATTCCAATCAGCCCTAATTTGAATATTCTAGAACACTTTAGTATTTATTTAATATGTAAAAAGTGTCTAGATACATGTTACATGTCATGCCAAAAACGTTCCATGTGATGTGTTCGTAGAAAATCGAATTTTCGACTTTTGTCTATTACAAGATTTTTCTCCGATTAAATTCAAAATTTTTGCACATGTTATATATATTATGTCACACATAATGTACATAAAATAACTTGAATATTCAGCTCTAATGGCTGATTAAAAGTGGCGCCCCATGTGCTTAAAAATTGAATTTGGGATCTCCACAATTTGGCCTTAATTGGAGGTGATTTGTGTATGCCAACATGGAATGATTTTATGGCTGAGTGTACCATGTTAGCCATGAAATATGTGGCCATTTTTGAAGTGTAGGGGCTGACCATCTATATATGGCAAGTACGTGACACGTTAGCGAAGTTTCGGTAGTCACCCGATACGACAATTTTTGGTTTATAACCTTGTAACATGTCGTTATAATTTTGTCATCGCCATGACTTATATCATATGATATAAGACCTGAATATACTCATAAATATAAGATAAGTATAGTGGTGTGACGTTGACGTACGTTCGTAATATATGTAACGCGTCGGTAGTACGTCGGAATATATGTGTATTGTGCCTTTTTATAAAAGATCTGAATATATATAATTTATATATATAAAAACGTGTGGTGAGTAATGAGAGGAAACTTTCTATTTCCATGTTTGTTGCCTTCATACCTTCTCCAAATATATCTCCATTTAATGAACTACTTAGTTTATTTAACTAAGTACTTCACTTAATGAACTAGTTTAGTTCATTAATAATGGCACCTGAAAATAGTTCAAACACAACAAATGTTTGTCATTTGATGTAAGGTTTAAAGCTTCATGCTTGTTAGTACGGCAACATTATATATAAAGTATATAAGGCAAGTTTATCACAAAAACGTGGCAATTAATAAATTGTGCCATGCATTTTTTACCATACGTTATTTAAATCATGCATTTTGTGAATCACTCAAACTCTTTTTCTCAACAATCTCCCCCTTTTGATGATTTACAAAATAACCTTAGTTCATGATTTAAATTTAATCGCTCCCCCTCTAATCGTGCACGAATTCAAATTTTAAATTCTCTTCCCCTTGATTTTTGCAATCAATCACTCTCGTTCCCCTCCCCTTTTATGTTTGAATTAAAATCAAAAGTGCCTGTAAAGATGGAAAGATATATCAAACTATATCAAATCAGCAGAAATCATGCCAAATTTTGAGCGTAGATTTTCGTACGTTGCTTGATTAAGTGCCTTAGTGAATATGTCGGCTACTTTTGCTTCAGTGCGTACATGATCTATAACAATATCACCATTATTCACGTGATCACGAAGAAAGTGATATCGTACTTCTATGTGATTTAGAGTATAGTACGGGGTTCTTCGACATGTTTATAGCACTTATACTATCGCAATAAATTGGAATAAGATTGACCGTGATACCAAAATCAGAAAGTTGTTGTTTTAACCATATGAGTTGTGTGCAACAAAGAATAAGTATTATGTATTTAGCTTCTGTAGTAGATAATGTCAAACTTGCTTGCTTTTTTGAGAACCAATAAATTAATGAATTTCCTATAAATTGACAAGTGTCACTTGTGCTTTTTCTATCTATTTTACATCCACCATAATCCGCATCGGTATAAGCATACAAGTCAAATTAACAATTTTTATCATACCAAATTTCTAAAGTGGGGGTTTGCTTAATGTATCGAAATATTCTTTTCACAGCATTATAGTGAGACACTTTAAGTTGACTTTGAAAACGTGCACACATACAAACACTAAACATGATATCAGGTCTACTTGCGGTAAGATAAATCAAAGAACCAATCATAGACCTATATAAAGCATTATCAAAGTCTTTTCCATTTTTATCTTTATCTAGTTTAATGGTGACACTCATAGGAGTGGGGGATGGTTTTAAGTTCTCAAAATTGAACTTTGTAATCATGTCATTCACATATTTAACTTGACTTATGTGAATACCTTTACTAGTTTGTTTAATTTGTAAGCCAAGAAAGTAATTCAATTCACCAACCATAGACATTTCAAATTCGGATTTCATGCAAATTTCAAATTCTTCAACAAGTTTATGAGATGTAGATCCAAAAATGATGTCATCAACATAAATTTGAATAATTAATAAATCCGATTTATCTTGTTTCAAGAATAAAGTGTTATCTATGGTGCCTCTTTTAAATCCATATTCTAGAAGAAAAGTAGCGAAACGATCATACCAAGCCCTAGGTGCTTATTTTAAGCCATATATTGCCTTCTTTAATTTGTACACGTGATCAGGGTATTTCAAATCTTCAAAACCAGGAGGTTGCTTCACGTATACTTCTTCTTGTATAAAGCCATTTAAAAATGCACTTTTTACGTCCATTTGATAGAGTTTAAAACCTTTCATGCAAGCAATGGCAAGTAATACTCGCATGGCTTCTAAACGTGCTATGGGTGCAAATGTTTCGTCGTAGTCTATTCCTTCTTCTTGATTATATCCTTGTACTACAAGTCTCGCCTTGTTTCTTACAACTTTACCTTCTTCATTCATTTTATTTTCTAACACCCACTTGTGCCTATTATTGTCTTATCTTGTGGTCGTGGCACTAAATCTCATACACCATTTCTTACGAATTGATTCAGTTCATCATGCATTGCATCAATCCAAGAAGAATCTCTCAAGCATCAAAAACGTTTTTAGGTTCAATTTCGGATATCATATCATAGAATTGGTTTATTTCATCCAGATTTGTTCTTCTACATGGTCGGACACCATGAGTAATATCGCCTATAATGAGATCGTATGAGTGATCCCTATGCCATCTTGGTTGATTATTCTCTAAATTCTCATGCATTTCTAAGTGATCATGTATTTCTAGTGTGTTGGATTCATCAAGCACGACATCATCTTCTACATCATCTAACACAGGCTTTAGCTCAAAATCATCGTCATATTCTTTATCTTTTTCAACCTTGCCAAATTCAGTAAATTTTACATGAATAGATTCTAAAATTTGTCTAGTGATGGGATCATAACATCTATATGCTTTAGAATTCATAGAATATCCAACAAAAATGCATTCAATTGATTTAGATTCAAATTTATCTAAATTATCTTTTGTATTCAAAACAAAGCATTTGCAACCAAACACACGAAAGTAATCAATATTAGGCATGCGATCATTTACTATCTCGTAAGGAGTTTTATTTATTCTCTTTCTAATTGACAAACGATTAACCATATAGCATGCACAATTTACGGCTTTCGCCCACAAAAATCTAGGCAACTTATTTTCACACAACATGGTTATAGCGATTTCTTGTAGTGTCCTATTCTTTCTTTCTACTACTCCATTTAATTGTGGTGTTCTAGGTGGCGAAAACTCATGTTTAATTCTTTTTTCTTCGTAAAACGCAATCATGTCCTTATTTTTAAATTCACCGCCTCTATCGCTTCAATTCTTTTTCACATTCAAGCCATATTCATTTTCAAGTTGCTTTATTAGTTTCGCAATTTCAATGGCACTGTCATCTTTATTTGCAAGAAATAAAGTCCAAGTATAACGAGAAAAATCATCAACGATAACACATGCATAATGGCGTCCACCAAGACTCTTAGTACGAATAGGACCAAACAAATCAATGTGTAGTAATTCTAAAACTCTAGACGTGCTAATTTCATTTTTGGGTTTAAGTGGCTTGCGCGTTTGTTTGCCTTTAATACAAGGTTCACACAACTGAAAGTTGTCTAAATCAAGTTTACGCAATCTTGTATTAGGTTCTTTTGTTGAAGTTTTTCAAGCGTAGAGATGCCAATGTGTCCTAATCGCCTATGCCATAAATTAGCGTTAGGTTCATTTGACATAAAACACTTAACCTTAGCGTCTAACATGTCATTCATAGAGAGCGTAAAAATATTTCCTTCCCTTTTTCCTTTTAAAACTGTTTCTCTATTTTTATTTATTATGTTGCAATATGGATGAGTGAAACATACATCAAAACCATTATCAATAAACTGAGAGATGCTAAGTAGATTATAGGATAGATTACTTACCAAGAAGACGTTGGAGATTTGAAGCGTACTTGGGTTTCCGATTGTACCTTTTCCAATGATTCTTCCTTCATTTTTGTCTCCAAAAGGTCACCGATCCACCTTTTGTAACCTTCTTCAACTTTGAGAACAAGCTCAGGTCACCCGTCATGTGCCTCAAGCAACCACTGTCAAGGAACCACTTGATTGATGTGCCTTTAGATGTATGGGTTCCCTGCAATGTACAACAACGATTTAGGTACCCTTTTATTTTGGGTCCTTATGAGTTAGTTATTCACCTCTTTGTAAAAGTACCTTTCGGTACCCATACTTGGGTGATCTTTCTTGGTCTAACAAATGGCGAGAATGTAGATGAAGAAGCAACATAGTAGACATGAGGTGAGAATATATTTGGCCTATGGCCGAGTATTCCCTTATGCATTTTGTATGGTTGTCGTTTTTGATATGTTCATGTGTTTTTGTGCATAGTGCGTGATGCATGTCGTGTATGCATTAATGGTTTCTTCTCACATCTGTTCGGCACATAATTATATCTTGTATGATATGAAGAAGAAGCATGATGAGATAAATGGAGAGGGGGCCTAGGCATCTTCTTAGGCGCCATATATGTCTTGGGTGTTTCTATTTTCTAAGACAAAATGAATTTGGTTGGTTTATTTGGTGTCTCATTTTTCTCAATGTATACTAATCCGATTTTATCAATATCATGTTTGTGATGAAATGATGCGATCTAGCATTTTAATTCCTGTGTCAAATTGTTTCATCATTTTCTCTAAATCCGTATTCCTTGATTTCAGATTTGAAATCTCGTATTTTGTTTCATTATTTTGTGTCGTTAATGATGAGATCTCTAACTTCAATCGTTTAATTGAGAAACAAGATTCGTGTTAGAAGATTCTAACAACTTCTTGTCTTCAATTAATCGTTTCTTTTCTTTTGCGAGAGTCTTGGTGAATTTGTGCAATTCTAAATATTGACTAAAAAGATCATCATATGAAGGTTCAGAATCAGAGTCAGAATCGGAAGATACCTCGTTTTATGCTTTGGATACAAAGCATACTTGGGTCGTCTCTTCTTCGGTATCAGTCTCAGAGTCGGATGTGTCACTCCAAGTGGAGGCCTTGAGAGCTCTTCTCCTTTGTTTAGGTTCTGAGACGAGTCTAGTTTTGGTCCAATCCTTGTCAAGGTGTTTGTTTGTTTATTTGTCCTTGTTAGGGCAGTCATAAGACAAATGTCTAAGCTTCTCGCATTCATAGCACTTAACGTCCTTGTCATTAGTTTTGTTTTTATTTCTTTTAGTCGAAGTAACCTTAGGTTTGTTTTTAAATGACTTTCTCATAAATTTTCTCAAACATTTAGCCAATAGTATTAGATCATCATTATTTGATTCAGAATCACTATCATCTACGTGATCGGAAGAAGTAGAGACGTATTCATTTGATTTAAAATCAATAATCTTACCTTGTTTTGACGTTGATTCTGATTTCCTTAATGTAAGTTTGTTTTTGTATAGCTTTAGCGATCCGATTAGTTCCTCCATTTTTATTAATTTTGTTCCTTTACTCTCCTCTATTGATGTGACTTTAGGGTCCCATTCGGATGGAATGCTTCGTAATACCTTTTGGACCTTTTCTTGCGTACAGAAAGCTTTGTCAAGAGACTCAAGAGAATTATAGATGTTAGTCAATCATAGATCCATATCAACAATAGACTCATTAGGCAATAATTTGAAGGACTCAAGTGTGGATATAAGCATATTAATCTTAGACTCCTTTACTTGGCTAGTCCCTTCATGTTTCATCTCAAGAATTCTCCACATCTCTTGAGCACTAGAAAAATTAGATACGTAACTGGATTCACTTTTGCTTAGCCCGTTTAAAAGTAATTGCATGGCTCTAGTATTCAAACTTAGTCTCTTTTTGTCATCACTAGTGCATTCTTGTTTTGGTTTTCGACCTCTAGTGTGACACCATCTACAGTAGATAATTTAGAGGGAACAAATGATCGTCTTCTATAATAGACCATAGATCAATATCAATAGCCATAAGAAAAAGTTTCATGCTAAGTTTCCATTGGATAAAGGACTCACCATCAAAAAGAGGAGGCCTTTGACTCGACATACCTTCTTGTTCGGTTTTGAAGCTAGTGGTTGCCATCTCATTTAGATTATTGGATCTCCTAGTTGTGAGTGAGTCTGCGCTCTGATACCACTTGTAGGACCTGTAAGGCACTACTAGAAGTGGGGGTTGAATAGTGGGTGCGGAAAATGTGGTTTTTAAAATTTTTAAACACAAAAACCCAACTTCAGAAAATAGTTTCTGTTTTCAAATCCTGATTTGAAACGTTTGAAAAACTAGGTCACAGGTCTTCAAAAATTCTAAAATTTAGAGAGATTCTACTCTCAGATGTTCAGAGTATCCCCTAAAACGTTCAGATCAAAATTCAAATTTAACCCTTTGAAAAATTGTTTGTGGTCAGATTGCGCAAATCTTCCAGAAACAGTAGTATGATTTGAAAATTTTATTCTGATTAATCCATAACTCCAAATTATCTAAAAATTTAATGACAAACCCCTTAAGATATTTATTTTAATGGGTTGAAATAGTTTTGAAAAATTCCTTTGGAAAGTATATCAAATACGTTCAAGTTCTCAACCTTTGCAAGTCTGAAAATCAGATTGCATTAGTCTCAGAACTATTAACAATTGAATGACTTATACTTGTCCAAATGGGTTGAAACTTGCGCCAAATGAAGTTTAAGAGGTCTGGCTATGTTTCTGCAGGATTTTACAATTTTTGAAATTCGTTTTCTATTTTTAAGATTGTGACGAAATGGATGCAGAATGTTGGAAACTGAAAGTACTGTCAAGTAAAGTAAAGATCACAAGGAATTTTATACTGGTTCGGTTAAATCAACCTACTCCAGTCTTCGAAGACACCTTCCTCGGTTATCACTAAACAAAATTAACACCTTACCACAAGGGTTGCTGGAGTTACACACCAACTCCAACCTTTTACAAACGATACAAGCAATCATAATGATCACGAACACCACTACCGAACAGATGAAGGTTTAATCACACCTTGATCAACCTTTTACAACAATGATGCATGTATGATGGTATGAAAAAATCCAATTCAATATGTTTGAATATTGGTACAATAGGCTTGAGAGAAAAGGAGAAGAAAGAAATGTAGAAGAAGAGAGTGGAGAGTCTTTTTGCACTTTTGAAAATATGAGACTTGTTTTGCATTTGAATGCCTTGTATAGATGTGACATCATTTTGCTTACTTGGCAGAACTTGATTGCATGATTGTCTTGGTCTTGCTTACTTGACACTCCTTGATTGGATGAGATTTGTCATCACTTAGTGGCTGAAATAATCTGAGAATAAAACACAAAACATGTGCCAAATTGAAGTTCAAAACATTGCCAAAAATTATACAATTAATCTCCTCAAATTTGGAAGCAAAATTCATCACACTTTAAGACAAGAATTTCGGCCAGCCTACAGTCTCACATGCTGAATTTTTCAGCATGTGCTATTTTCTCAAGACTTTGAAATGTTACCATATTACTACACATCAATCCCTTGAATATTGAGAAGCAAATTGATCAACATTTAGGCAATAAAACCGTCCACCTCAATTCACACATGCCGAATTTTCAGCATGTGTTACATTTGTAACAAAGTTTGAAATATTACCTTGTGTAGCTTCCTCCATTATGTCACTAACCTTGTGTGGATTATTCTCCACCAAGTGAGATGCCAACTAAGCTCCACATAAGCTCCATCAAGGCTGAGTAGGCGTGTATATCCATCTTGAACATGTGCTGAATCTTATTTTTGTAAACTTTGTAAAATAGTGCACAATAATTATACACATATAGTATATTCCAATCAGCCCTAATTTGAATATTCTAGAACACTTTAGTATGTATTTAATATGTAAAAAGTGTCTAGATACATGTTACATGTCATGCCAAAAACGTTCCATGTGATGTGTTCGTAGAAAATCGAATTTTCGACTTTTGTCGATTACGCAATTTTTCTCCGATTAAATTCAAACTTGTTGCACATGTTATATATATTATGTTACACATAATATACATAAAATAACTTGAATATTCAGCTCTAATGGCTGATTAAAAGTGGCGCCCCATGTGCTTAAAAATTGAATTTGGAATCTCCACAATTTGGCCTTAATTGGGGGTGATTTGTGTATGCCAATATGGAATGATTTTATGGCTGAGTGTACCATGTTATCCACGAAATTTGTCTCAATTTTTGAAGTGTAGGGGCTGGTCATCTATATATCGCAAGTACGTGACACGTTAGCGAAGTTTCGACAGTCACCCGATACGACAATTTTTGGTTTATAACCTTGTAACGTGTCGTTATAATTTTGTCATTACCATGACTTATATCATATGATATAAGACCTGAATATACTCATAAATATGAGGTAAGTATAGTGGTGTGACGTTGACGTACGTTCGTAATATATGTAACGTGTTGGTAGTACGTCGGAATATATGTGTATTGTGCCTTTTTATAAAAGATCTGAATATATATAATTTATATATATAAAAACATGTGGTGAGTAATGAGAGGCGACTTTCCATTTCCATTTTTGTTGCCTTCATGCCTTCTCCAAACATATCTCCATTTAATGAACTACTTAGTTCATTTAACTAAGTACTTCACTTAATGAACTAGTTTAGTTCATTAATGGTGACAACTGAAAAAAGTTCAAACACAACAAATGTTTGCCATTTGATGTAAGCTGTAAAGCTTCATGCCTTGTTAGTACGGCAATATTATATATAAAGTATATAGGGCATGTTTATCGCAAAAATGTGACAAGTAATAAATTGTGTCATGCATTTCTTTACCTCACGTTAATTAAATCATGCATTTTGTGAATCACTCAAACTCTTTTTCTCAACAGAGAACACTTCGAACGCATAGTATAGGCGCTCCATGTCACTTTAGGTGCCTCCTGAAAGCGTTCCAAGTGTACTGAAAGTCTCTTTTGACACATTAAACGCTCCATGTATGTGAGATACCTTTATTATCTTGCATTCCTCATAAAATACAAGTGTTTTTGAAGTGTGCTTGAGTTGTAAACATTAAGTATGAATGAGTAAGGTTAAGTATGAATTCCAAGTGAATTTGCAATACGAAAGGGCATGAAATGGTGCGAATGAGATGTGCTTGAGTTGAAACATTAAGTGTGAACGAGTAAGGTTAGGTGTGAATTCAAAGTGAATTAGCAATATGAAAAGGGCATGAAATAGTACGAATAAGGTGTGTTTGAGGAAGTATGAATGAGTAAGGCTAAGTGTAAACTCGAGATGATTTTTGTAATACGAAATGGCATGAAATGGTACAAGCAGGGTGTGTTTAAGGTTCAGGACTTTGTGCTTGATATGTAAAGTGTGTGTGCATGTTTACATGTTTGATATGATGTTACATGAGCATTCTGCATCACGACATGAACACTTTGCATTTTGACATGAGATTTGTTTTGCGAAAGAACACGTGTTTGCAAAAGAAGATTAAAGTTTTCGAAAGACAAGTTATGGTTGCTGTTGATCGCAGGGTATAAAAGTCACGCTTGCAGTGGCAGGGTATAAAAGTGTGATCTGTGCATCAACAGCAGGGTATAAAGTTTATGATATGGGGTCGTGGACCTTTCAGCATGGGGTATAAAGTTCTGTTTTGCTGCTGGTAGATCGCAGGGTATAAAAGTCACGCCTGCAATGGCAGGGTATAAAAGCGTGACCTATGCATCAACAACAGAGTATAAAGTTTATGATATGGGGTCATGGACCTTTCGGCACGGGGTATAAAGTTCTGTTTGCTGTGGATTGATCACCCACAAGGTATAAAGTTCTGCTACACGAAGAATGAGATAAGAAGAATTGTGAAAAGTTTTGTGAAATGACACGCATGACATGTCTACGAAAGAAGGCATATGTATTTGTTCGTTTAATTCATTGTGTGGTTTTAAAGAAATGCATGCATCATGTGACACGAAGCATAAGATTTGACATGCAAGAAATGGCATTTGCATATGATCTGTGTATGTAGTATGTTTTGCTCGATACATGTTTGTTCCGTAGCCGTGGATCATTTACGTGAGTTAGTTGGCTTTGATGAGTTGCTATAAAAATGCTATTTGCTAACTGAGCACCTTATTTTGGGCATTGATTTATGTACTGGTGACTCGTCGTGTGTGATTCCGTAAGGTGTATAGACGGATTACTTGCTAGCGATGTTTTTGCTAAGAATATATACTTCATCCTTCTTTTAGGTGAGCCATAGTATGAAATGATTTTTGTAGAAGACAACGCCGAGTGGGCTCATTAGGATGATGGTCACTGAAGTGGACAGACTGACGTCCATTCTGTTATGAAGGGCTTACTGTTTAATACTTTGCATTGGAGGATATATTAGTCATTTCCCCAGACGCGTTTCATTTCCGCTATGTTTCATTCGGTTATATTAATTGTTATTGAGGTTTTAAATTATATGATGTTTCTGCTGATTTATCTTACATCATTGATGACGTGTACTTGATCTGATTTGACGCTTTGTAGTTCTCGTAGTAGACTACGGTGGGTGCACTGGTACCAATGTCTAGTATCGGACCGGGGCGCTACAGGTGGTATCAGAGACTAGGCTTCAGATCTATCTCGGAAACTTAGGTTCATGATCTTTTAGCCATTTAAGATGTGATTTCCCCTTAAGTTTGATCTTTAGGCATAAGTGCCGATTATCTAGAGTCTAAGTATGACCTGGGCCCGGTGTGTGCGAGTGCGTATATCATTTAATTTTCTGTATTAATTTTAATTTCAGACCCCACCGATCTATTGGACACAATTCTGTGATGCCTTCCTGAAGTATTACGTGACTGAGACAACAATCTTAGACAAGATAAGGGCGTTTGACAGGCTGAAATAGGGTTGGATAATAGTGTCAGAGTAAGCCGATCGTTTTCATGCTTTGGGTAAATTTGCTCCTGCAATTATGTCTGATAATCGCTTAAAGATGACAAAGTTCGAGCAAGGTTTTGACTCAAGAATTCAGTCAGCAATTATAAATGCGGGGATGATAACCTACAAGGACATATTGGACGCGTGCTTTTGCGTCGAGAGTGATTTCTACGGAGTAGTGGCTAGAGAGGCCGGTGCAGGATACTCTGACAGATGTAAGAGGCCAAGAGAGGATATTAGAGTTAGTGACAGTCCCAGACATTGGGTCAAGATTCAGAAGAGAGGCCCAGTCGAGAAATTTTTAGAGACACCACCATAGAATCCAGTTGTACAGTAGGCTGCAGGAGTTGCCGCATCGCAATAAGAGCCATGACGGTGAATGTGGAAAGTTGGCAGGTGTATGTTACCGATGCGGACAGGTGGGTCATCTCATCAGAGATTGCCCAGAGATGAGGAAGAAGGCTCTAGGAGAAGCGACTCAGCAGCTGAGGACGAATGCCCGCGTCCATGTCATGACTAACACGGATATTTAAGAAGCCACCAACGTGGTATGGGGGGTACAATTTTAGTGAATAATATATTTTTCAATGTACTTTTCGATAGCAGCATGAACCACTCTTTCATGGCAGTGGGATTCGCTAAGCGCCTTTGGGGTTCACCAGCATAGCTGGAGACTTCGTACCGTGCCCAAGTGCCCGAGATCAAGTTATGATTTCACACCAGTAGTACAAGGATTGTGGGTTTGAGTTCGGAGAGCAAATGTTCTCTACCACACTGATTCCTATCCAGATGTATGATCTCGACGTCGTATTGGGACCGGATTGATTGGCCAAGTGTCACATCAACATTAACTATCAATTAAAACAAGTGACAATTAAGAATTATGAGATGGAAGATATAACCTTCCAAGGGGATTGTCGTTGATTCGCAGAAAGTTGAAGTTATCACCGAGTGGTCTAGACCCATAAATGTCACCGAAGTGTAGAGTTTCTTGAGTCTAGCTAGTTATTATAGAAAGTTTGTCGAGGGATTCTCAACAATAGCGATGCCCCCGAGTCGTCTCACTCAAAGGAAGATCAAATTTGAGTGGTCAAAAGTTCCACGAAACTTGAGAAGAGGTTGAGCACAGCCCCAATATCGGCTCAGCCCTCCGGTACGGATGGGTTTGTGATCTACAGTGATGCGACGAAGAATGGCCTAGGTTGTGCTTAGATGTAGCATGGGCGAGTTATCACATATGTTTCGAGGCAACTAAAACCTTACAACCAAAATTATCTGACCATGATCTTGAGCTCGCAGCAGTTGTGTGGGCCTTGAAGGTTTGGCGGCACTTTTATATGGGGAGAAGTGTACTATGTTTACTGATCACAAGAGCCTAAAGTATCTATTCTTCCAGAAAGAGTTGAACATGGGACGGCGGCGATGGTTGGAAATGCTAAAAGATTATGACTTGACTATTTATTATCACCCGAGAGAAATCTAATAAGGTGTCCGATGCATTAAGCAGAAAATCTAGTCATACGCGACAGTCACCACTTGAGAGAGAAATAAAAGAATTTGGCTTGGATTTGGTTGACTCTATAGTTAATGTTTTGACATCTTTGACCGTCACCCCGAGTTTGATGGACTGGGTGAAGAAGCTCAAAAGGGAGGATAAGACTTTGGGTGATATTGCTGAGAAACTGAGGTATAGTCAGGTTGATGAATTTCAGGCTGGCGATGACGGGAGCCTATGGTTCAGTGGGTGACTGTGTGATCCTGAGGTGGATGAATTCAGAAGAGAAATTTGGCAGGAGGCTCACAGTTCAAATGTTATCGATACATCCCAGTAGTACCAAGAGGTACAAAGATCTCAAACAATATTATTGGTGGTATGGGATGAAGAGGCATATTGCGGAGTCCATTGAGATATGTCTGGTGTGTCAGCAAGTTGAAGTTGCACACCAACAACCGGGTGGATTATTGATGCCATTGGAGATTCTATAGTAGAAATAGGAACGTATCACGATGGACTTTGTGGCTGGTTTACCGAGAACTAAAAGTAAATATAACATGATTTTGGTGGTAGTGGATCAGTTAACCAAGTCTGCATGGTTTTCCAATGAGCATAGTGTCTGACCAAGACCAACGGTTTACATCCAAGCTCTGGATAGTATTTTAGAGAGCTACGGGTATGGACTTAAGGATGAGTACATCCTATCACCCTCAGACAGATGGACAGTCTGAGCAGATTATTCAGACCCTAGGAGACATGCTAAGGGCTTGCGTTTTAGATTTCAAAAGAAGTTGGGACGGAATGGTGAAATTAATGGAGTTCTCGTATAATAACAGTCACCATAGTACAATTGATATGGCTCCTTTCGAAGCGTTGTATGTAAGGAAGTGTAGGTCCCCAGTTTTTTTGGGATGAAGTCGGCGTGAGGACCATCACCGGACCTGAGTTACTCGAGAAGACTTTAGAAAATGTAAAAATCATTCGAGATAGACTCAAGACGGCTCAAGATCGTAATAAAAGTTAGGCGGATTCCAAACAACGACCGTTGGAGTTTAATGTTGGTGAAAAAGTTTATTTGAGAGTATCACCTACGAAGGGCATTATGAGGTTTGGAGTGAAGGGCAAGTGAAGTCCCCGTTTTATTGGTCCTTACGAAATACTAGAGAAAGTAGGAGCGTTGGCATATAGATTGGCATTACCTCCGGTATTGACGCAAGTCCACAACGTATTTCACGTATCACAGTTAAAGAAGTACGTGACGGATCCAAGCCATGTGCTCGAAGCATAACCTTTGGAACTCAACGGAGATGTTACTTATGAAGAGATACCGGTGAAGATCGTAGACCGGAAGGACCAAATGTTGAGGAAGCGGGTGATTCCTTATGTAAAGGTCTAGTGGAACAACCACACGGAGCAGGAGGCCACTTGGAAACTTGAAGAACAGATACGGGAGAAGTATCCCCAACTTTTCAACTAAGGTACGTAAGTTTCGAGGACGAAACTTTTTGTAGGGGGGTGGAATGTCATACCCCGTAACTTTTGCTTCCGATATTAAATATTTAGGAAATAATTTTAAATACAATTTAATTAATTGTATAGGTTATGAGGCTTAGTTAAATAAAATATAGAAAAAGAAAAGAAAGGGTTAAAAGTGAGAATTAAGAAAATTAGGTAAAATTACCAAAACTGCCCTCCCCACTTAAATGATGGGGGAGTTACACATTTAGTGTAACTCCCCAAGAGAGAGGGAGGCAGCGGTTAGAAGGCCAAGAAAGAAGAGGGGAATGGCTGAGAGAATTGGAGAAAAGGAAGAGAAAAGAGAAATAAGAAGAAGAGAAGAAGAAAAGGAAGGAAGAACGGCCAATCTAGGTTCAACCTTTCCTGAAATCCTGCAGTACACTCGTAAGACTAACTAGAAACAAAGACAAGTAATCTTTCTATACGTTTTATGCAAATTTTGATTCAACAGGCTCTATGTTCTTACAAAGAGAAAATCGGATCACAAATTTGTAATCTTGATGCGTTTATGTTAATGCTCCACTATATGTATTTGTTGTTGTTGGTTGTGTAAAGTTATGTTCTTTGGGCCAAATTCTGAGAATATCTATGTTGTGCTTGATTGTTGATAAACATGCCCTTAAAGTGTCATCTTTGGTGTAAATATTGCTTTGTGATAAATTATCATGTTTTCTAAAGGTTGTCTTAGATGATTTGAGATGAATTGAGTAAGGTTTGAAGGGTTAGATGATGTGTGCTACAAGTTTGGTATGGGTTAGAAGATTGATGACATATCCAGAAGTGTGAGCAGTAGAAGGTTTAAGGTTGATGCAAATTGATAGATGTAAGGATCAAATTGTGTTTTTGTGTGTTAAGTATGATTGATCTAGGTGGTAAGATGGAATTTGAGGTGTATAACATGAAAGGGGTGAAGGAAGAAGAGGAGGAGGAGAAGTTGCTGCAGAATTTTTAGTTTTGGGAATCGTCAAAACACTTCGAACACCCACTTTAGGCATTCCATGTCACTTTAGGCGCCTAAAGTAGGCGTTCGAAGTGTCACAGCATATTCCAGAACACTTCGAACACCTCATAAGGCGTTTCATGTCACATAAGGGGCCTTATGTAGCCGTTCGATGCGTCACAGCACATTCCAGAACACCTCGAACGCCTAGTATAGGCGCTCTATGTCACTTTAGGAGCCTCCTAAAGGCGTTCCAAGTGTACTGGAAGTCTCTTTTGACACATTAAGCGCTCCATGTATGTGAGATACCTTTATTCTCTTGCATTGCTCATAAAATACAAGTGTTTTGAAGGGTGCTTGAGTTGTAAACATTAAGTGTGAATGAGTAAGGTTAAGTATGAATTCGAATGAATTTGCAATATGATAGGGCATGAAATGTTAGGAATGAGGTGTGCATGAGTTGTAAACATTAAGTGCGAACGAGTAAGGTTAGGTATGAATTCGAAGTGAATTAGCAATACGAAAAGGGCATGAAATGGTACGAATAAGGTATGTTTGAGGAAGTATGAATATTTATGTACAATTTTAAATAATAAAAAATATGGTGAAAATGAATAAACTATCTTTATTAGTGATATGCATTTTAAAAAACTAAATGTTGCTTCTAATGATAAAGTGGGAAGTATAAACATTATAAAACTTTTAACTATCTTTTCTTAAACTGTGTGTAAGTTTGACATGAACAATCAAATAGGGACATAAAGAATACTGATCAATTTTCTTTTAACTTTCTTAAGAAGGAAAATACGCTTTTTTTTTCTTCGGCATATGACATTATTTGTGTCACAAAATTACTCTGCAAAAGTTTTTTCCTTTGCTAGTGGGACGTAGTTAAAGTTTGAATTTTACAAATGCAAATTCTTTATTTTATTTTATAATGGTTTTTCTTGACGTGTATTAGTAGTTTATTCTTCTATTTTATGGAATTAGTTTACTCAAGTATTTGACACATATTATGCTACGTATTTCCGACACCACCATATAATAACATATTATACCATGTATCATAGAAAAAGTTTTTTTTATTGTGCTTTCTTATTTCCATGAATTTAAAATGCCTTCACATAATGAGCTTTTTACGTTTGGGCGGAATTATGCTACTTAATAGCTCCATCTGGAGACAAAAACCTTATAGCATGCGGATAATTTTACCACATACCTGCAATAATGTAGATATGGAACTCTAGTACACACACTTTTTATCGTGTGGAAATTTTTCAGTGTTCCTAGAATGACATGCATGACCGACTAGTACGCAAATATTTTCTATCGTGTGAGGCATTTTATGTTCACACCGTCCTACAAGAAATGTTATGACATTTATTTACAAGACTTTCTAATAATTTGATAAAACCTTATAGTTACATGTTTGGTAACAGAAAAGTCGGCATGTTTCACTTCATGGTGAAACTCGTATGTTTACAAATAGACCTTTAACAACAACAACAACATTACTCATTGCCTTAGAGCCTCCCGTCTATGGCGGGGTATGGAGGGTCGGATGTACGCAACCATACCCACGTGTTAGAAACACACAGAGGTTGTTTTCTGATGACCCATAATGATGCGTCAAGTTATTTCGATCAACTGCTACTTCACAATATAAGAAGCGTAACCAAATAGACCTTTAAATGGGTTTAAATGAGGAGAGGAAGAAAATAAGGCAAAATATGAGGACTCCAACCATGCGCTGCCGCGTGTACAAACAATTCTTTTTTTTAAAAAAAATTAAACCTATTTCCTTTTTTTGCACGTGGCAGCGTGTGATTAGATGCTTCATATTTTGCCTCACTTTCTGACTCTAATGATGTAAACCGCCTTTAAATATTGATAAAGTATAATAGCCAGATGTACTTTATAGATAAAGGTCCGAAGGATAGTTCAAGTTAGATTTAGATTTTCAATGCACAAGCTATGTAACATGATTCAAACCTCTAACCTCAAAAGAATGTTATCAGCAACTACAATTATATAGTACGTATATCTCAATGACATCAAAAGCTATCGTTAGGGTTTGGAGAGAGTGAGATGCATGTAAACAATACATCCATTCTAAGAGATATAGAGTTTGTTTCCAATGACGCATTCACCTCTATATATACATGTATAGCTAGCACAATAATAAAAATATGTACTATTAGAAAGATTTTATTAAACATAAATAGAAATATAATGTTACCGGAGCTTGGTGTTGTATCTATTGTGATTACATTGTTGCCTCCGTTATGTGAGATTGTGCTGGAAATTAGAAATTGGAGGTGAAATGAGGCCATGAATTTATTCCAGAAAAAGAAACTGGGGCCTCCAATTTAAAGCTTCAAATGTGAGTGCAGATATCACATGTGATAGGAACGTGGATTGTTCTGCAACTACAATAGCTTTCGCCCTGTCTTTTCGTTATTTCATTTTAGCAAAAAAATAAAGCGAAATGAGATTTGATTTAGTGATAAAACGTGACATGTTGAAATCATCAGGTATTGATATTAATTTATATATTTTTTTTCATTGTTATTCTGATAAATTCATTTTCTTTTAGTTGAGGGGTCTCTTTATGTGTGTGTGTCTATATATATATATATATATATATATATATATATATATATATATATATATATATATATATATATATATATATATATATATATATATAGACACACACACACATATGTACATAGTATCTATACATATATATGCATATGTACATATATATGTATATACACACATATATATATATATGTATATACATATACAGACGTACATACATATATATATATATATGTATATATATGTATATATATATGTATATATATATGTATGTATATATATATATATATATGCGGGTATATATATGTGCGTATATATATGTACAAATATATACATATATACATATATGTGTGTATATATGTGTATGTATATATATATGTGTGTGTGTGTGTATATGTATATATATATGTACATAAATATACATATGTAATGTATATGTGTGTGCATGTACATATATATACATATGTATATGTGTGTATCTATACATATATACATATGTGTGTGTGTGTGTGTGTATATATGTGTGTGTGTGTGTGTGTGTGTGTACATATATGTACATAAATATACATATGTAATGCATATGTGTGTGCATGTACATATATATACATATGTATATGTGTATAGATACACATTCGTATATATATATATGTATGTATATATGTGTGTGTATATATAGAATAGGATTGGTTCCCTTTTTTCCCTTTTATTTTCTTTGGTGTAATTTTCGTTCTCCGATATGCTATGAACAACCTTTTCTTCTCTATTTAATTCTATCTAACATGCATATTAATGCGTGTCGCTACCCCCTTCGAGACTTCAATGAACCCGACATATGTTACCGTGTGTGAAGAAAAAAAAAGAGATTTAATTAATTTATTTAAAAATTAAAACCTAAATACTATCTTAACTACCCCACTTCTCTCCCACTAATCACTCCCATCATCCCCTCAATATCTTCCCCGTAGATTAAAATATCCCAAAATCTCCTCCCCACTATTCCCTAACTTTCGCCCCTTTACCCAAAATAAACCCCAGCCGTTATTCCCCACCCAAATTAAAAACCCTCCCTAATTTATTTTCCACATCCAACTCACAATATAACAGCATACAACAACATCAAAACAAAACAAAACAAAAAGAAGAAGAAAGAGTGAAGAGAGGTTGGCGTGAGGCAGGAGGGGAGAAGGAGAGAAGAAGAGAAAAAGAGAAAAGAGAGAGAGGAGGAGAAGAGGAAAGGAGAAAAGGGGAGGCTAGGTACACCGCACCAAATCCAACCAATTCATCTAGGGAATTCTCCGACTGACATGTAGGTTACCATCCCTTCTGTCGGATTGCTTTGGATTCTCTCGCATTCTGTTTTGGGAATTATTTGATTATCACTGCATGTCTATCTTTTATATGTTTATCATGATTTTTTTATGTTTTGGTATGGAAATTTCGTGTTCGGCCTTAGATATAGATCACATAGCACGGAAATAGGCCGGAATGAGTTCAGTTTGTCAAAAAACACGCCTAGAGGCGGCGCGTGTAGCACACGCGCGGCGACCCACGCGCGCCCCTGAGCGCCGCGTGCAATACACGCACTGAAGTTGTCAGTTGCGTTAGGAGGAGGGTGTGAAATAGAGTCCAATAGAATTGGTTTGGGGTAAATCGGAGTTAAAACCAAAAAGTTATGGATTTTTGAAATAAATTAGAAATTAAGAAAATAAAGAAATAAAAAAATAAAAATAAAAGAAAAGAGGTGTCGGCTGTGATAGGGAAAAAAAACTTAATTAATATAATTATTATTTAATAATTTTAGAATAAAATAATATAAAACAAAATAATAAAAAAAAGAGAGAATGTAGGCAGGAAGTAAGAAAGAATAAATAAATTTAATTAATAGAATAATGATAAATAAAGTAATATAATTATTGTTTAATAAATAATAAATTAGAAACACAGTAAATAAAAAAATAAGATAAAAAAAGAAAAAAAGCTAGCGTCAATAACTTAGGAGAAATAATAAATAAATAATATATGTATATTTATTTAATATGAAACTTAATAAATTTAGAAACTCGTGAAATAAATTAAAATGAGCAAAAAAATAAAAGGGAAAAAAGGAGAAAAAGGGAGAGAGAAGAAAATGAAATTAAAGCAAGAAAAAAAATAGTAGGGGAAGATAAAAAATATTTAAATTAAAGATTTAAGTGTTTGAGAGCCTAGGAAAAATAAAATAAAATGTAGAAACCTAAAATAAAGTTTAGAAAGATAAAATAACGGTAGAAGATAAATACAGTAACGAACCCCACGCAACATAGGGTAACTACGCAATATAGGTAATACGCAACATAGAACGGAGCATGCAACATAGGACAAACGGAAGTGTGCAAGTGTAACGCATTCATGGCACGAGCATTGCATTTGGCCTATGAGCCGTGTGGTCCTACGGGACGTGTGGCCTGACGAGGCGTGTGATGGGTGTTGGTAATAATGGTTAACTTCACCTAATAGGACCCGGGACATGCATAGCATATCATAGAAAAGAAAGAGCATAGCGTGTGATATTAAATGACTACGTGTGACACGGAGATAGAAATGCATGCATCATGAAGTTGCGCATTGCATTTGTTATTGTTGAGATTATTGTTTATCTTGTTATTAAGTTGTTTCAGTGCTACGTTTTGGGATACGGATCGGGTCGGGTATGCGATATTTCTTATTTATGCTTTGTTTGCTTTATTATTTATATGTTTATGTTTATTGCTTTATTTATCTGCTACCTGCTTTACGTGCTTAATTATTGCCCGACTCAGTATGTGACAGTCCTTTTTTGAGAGAGACGGGTAACCTACGAGTGACTCCATCACTCACCCTCCCCCCACCTTCCCTCCACAGGTGATAAGGATTAAGAGTATATATGTTTATCGAGGCTGAGAAGAGTGAGCTGGGCTCGAGAAGGGATCTTGTTGGCCGGGAGCTTGTTCTTGGGATAGTCAGATACACCTCCACCTAGGTTTATTAGTTGATTTTAGTATTTCATACTTGACTTGGTGGGTTTCGTCAACCCTTGTACTTGATTTTATTCTGATGGATTTAATTTAATCAAGATGTTTATTTCTTTAATTATCGTTTCCGCGAAAAATTTCTACGTCAGTTCTGAAGTGCAAAGAAGTTTGAACGACGTTTTGTGTCCTCGTAGTAGGCTACGACGGGTGCACTGTTCCCGATGCTAGGGTTCGGGAGCGGCGCGCTACAGGTGGTATCAGAGCCGAGGCTCCAGATCCGCCTCGGAAACGCAGGATTAACTAGATCACTTAGACTTAAGCTACGATCTTTTACTAAAATGACGATTTTACCCTTAAGCAACAAAATAGGGTTAAGTGATGATCTTAGACTTAAGTTGTGATCGGGTTATGGGGAGCTTGAGCGTTCTTTCGTTTTCTTTAGCTATTTACCGTTTTACCCTTGAACCTCTACGTGCAACCCCTAAGCTGTTCGAAATACCCTCTTAACTTAGCATGTATTTAAATAAATTTATTTTTGACCATTCTAAATTCCAGAAAAATGCCGGCAAGACATGAACAAGCCGGTAATAGAGGAAATGTTGGTGAGAACCACCAGCATCAGGGGATCATCCTTAAGCACTTGAGGATGCCATGGCCACCTGACCAACACCTTAGCACAGCAACACCGGCTGCTAAACTAGCAGGCACCGCCTCTACCACCACCACACACGAACCGGAGATTGTTTGACAAAGAGATACGGAGGAGTGTTGGTACAGCACAACTGACACCGTTGATCACTTGGATCTAATTTCGGAATGAGTTCAAGAGATATTACATGCCGAGAGTATGATCTCCAAAGCATGCTCTAGATCTACGGCAGAAATGTAGATTTAGACTACGATCTTAGAAATTAAGTTACGATTTTGTTCTTAAGTCATAATCTTAGACATAAGTGATGATTTGAACATAAACGAAGATCATGAACATAGGTACTGCTCTTAGTTATAAGCGATGATCCTGAACATAAGTCACAATCTTAAACATAAGTAACAATTCCAATTAAGAATTGACATTAGACATAAACACTGAAGGTAGTCATAAGTGTTGATTATTCACTACGCATGATTTTAGAAATAAGACATGATATTAGACTTAAGAAATGATGATGCTAAGGACAATCCCAAAATTAAGTTATGACTGTAGACTTAAGGAGACGATCGGTTACGAAACCCGTATACCTGCGATATACCGTACAAGTTTACTTACTTAACTCAACTAAGTTTGATAATGACCTTTTGCATATCCCATAAATAGTAATGCGGATCAGGATGCTCTATCCTAAGGGCTAATTGACACATCAGCTGGAATAGGTCAAGCGATTTTGGGCTGCTCCATCACAACAGCAGCATGGGACCCGGTACCATTAGAGTAAAGTTAATCGGGCCCATATTCCTACTTGGACGGTAGCATCGGGCAGGTTTAGGTCTAAGTTAAGACAATAGCTACTAAGAAATGAATTATTATAGTATGATAGATACTGAGATATGATTTATAGATAAATGATAGAAACTAAGTAACGATTCATAAGCATTATAATCAGTAACGTCTAGTAAGAGGAATCATATGAAGGAATTTATATGCTAGGGTTAAATATTGAAATTTAGAGTTATCAAGTAGGACAACGATATTAGTCCCATTACAGATATGGATCGGTAGTAAAAGGCGTGAATCAGCTATAACAAGTACATGGGAATAATGAATCTTTACAAACTTTTAGTTTAGTGCTGATTTATAGAAACGTCAAGTTACCTGACTTGAATTTAGCAGGCTTGAACTAAAATAGAGCAGGCGTGAACAAGTAGTGGTTGTTTTCATATGGATTAGAATAAAATTAGTGGTTCAGATTACCAAGTAACGAGGTATAGTGATCAGTGTGGCGCGCGAAAGCATAGTAATTTAGAACACCTCAAGTCGATCAACAATTAGTGTGCCATGCTGTGATTGTGCCAATTTAATTTAAAGATTTTACTATTGAGTAGACAAACATAAGACTTATAAGAAACTGTACATAGGATGACCTATAAAATTATACAAACTAGTGGGCTGATATATTTTTCAAACAGATAAATATTTTATATAAGCAAGTACATCAATGTATAACCATACTTTAACAAGTACCTTAAAAATGTTGTCTTCGAAAATACTTTATTGAGTTTCATTTTTTGTATATATAGTCTACCAACCTTTACGAGGCAAATTCATTTCTATACTTTTATAACAACATAAAATTTCTAGACCTTTTGACAACCTAAAAAGGGGAAAGCTTTTAAAATATTGATGTGCTTCCAAACAAAAAAAACGATGTGTTTAATTTCTTGCACCATATTTCAAATTTCTATTTTTTTTGTTACATCTATTTTTAGTCAAAATAAATTGACGACTATCGATATCGCAATTCGTTTAATTACTAAAGTGTTTCCAAAGTATTTACCGCTTGCGATAAACTTATTTAACTTTTGTGAAACCAAAAAGTATCTTTCAAAACATATATATATATATATTGTCTTTTTAAAGGCAAAAGTTACCGTATTCGAATCGTTTTATAAAATCGTACATTATTAAGTTTTCAACTTTTATAACGCCATTTCATCGAAATGATTTCCGAACAAGTTATATCATCGTTTTATGAGAGGTCATTTGAGACACCGTTTTTCGAAAACAAATACATGATTCTGTGAGTAATGCGTTTACAAAAAGAAATAAAAATAAGAATGTACATTATTTCAAACAGTAGAGCTGTGTTACGTAAGCTATTTTAAATTGAAGGAAATATGTCCATGCACATACCTCATATACTAAGTTGTTGATGATATATCTAAGAAAAGTAAGGACATGATCATAGAACTAGCTCGTAAATATATAAGAATGGATTTTTAGACTTGATTTTGTATCTATGAAGTGTAGTGAGTAATAAATCGGAGAACTTGATGGATATTTTGGACATGTGTTTATTTTGGGACATGTCACCAGGAGATGAATCATATATGACAAGTTAAGAATTCGGAATTGTAGGCTGCAATAAGTTGGATGATACACATCAAATGGTATAAATGTTGATTTATAAGCTGTCACTATAGAGAATTAAATTAAAGATTATAGTACATCTAAGAATTTATTTTAGAGAGCTGCTGATGGCCGCAGATACAAGTACGTATCACACCGACGGTTGGGTTATAAACCCAAGGAGGATGACAATACCCTTAAGTTGAGTCGATAATCATAGGTAGATTAAGTTATGATCTTAAATAAGCAACGAGAAATGGATTAGAAATTACTTGTATATATACAAGGAATGATTTTGAGGCCTTAGCCTGTGATAAAGGAGTGAAGTGTTTAGCATGTTGGAAAACGGAAGGGATATTTAGCTTGATCATCATCTAGGTGAAAGGATCAAGTAGAACTAAATTAAGTGCTGACAACGTAATATGCAAGTTTCGAGGACGAAACTTTTTGGTAAGGGGGGTATAATGTTGTAACCGTGTGTGAAGAAAAAAAAAGAGATTTAATTAATTTATTTAAAATTAAAACCTAAATACTATCTTAACTACCCCACTTTCCTCCCACTAATCACTCCCATCATCCCCTCAATCTCTTCCCCCTAGATTAAAATATCCCAAAATCTCCTCCCCACTATTCCCTAACTTTCGCCTCTTTACCCAAAATAAACCCCAACCGTTATTCCCCACCCCAAATTAAAACCCCTCCCTAATTTATTTTCCCCACCCAACCCACAATATAACAGCATACAACAACATCAAAACAAAACAAAACAAAAAGAAGAAGAAAGAGTGAAGAGAGGGTGGCGTGAGGCAGGAGGGGAGAATGAGAGGAGAAGAGAAAAAGAGAAAAGAGAGAGAGGAGGAGAAGAGGAAAGGAGAAAAAGGGAGGCTAGGTACACCGCACCAAATCCAACCACTTCATCTAAGGAATTCTCCGACTGACATGTAGGTTACCATCCCCTCTGTCGGATTGCTTTGGATTCCCTCGCATTCTGTTTTGAGAATTATTTGATCATCACTGCATGTCTATCTTTTATATGTTTATCATGATTTCTTTATTTTTGGTTTGGAAATTTCGTGTTTGGCCTTAGATATAGATCACATAGCACGGAAATAGGCCGGAATGAGTTCACTTTGTCAAAAAACATGCCTAGAGGCGGCGCGTGTAGCACACGCGCGGTGGCCCACGCGCGCCCCTGAGAAATAATAACTTAGGAGAAATAATAAATAAATAATATATGTATATTTATTTAATATGAAAATTAATAAATTTAGAAACTCATGAAATAAATTAAAATGAGCAAAAAAATAAAAGGGAAAAAAAGGAGGAAAAGGGAGAGAGAAGAAAATGAAATTAAAGCAAGAAAAAAAATAGTAGGGGAAGATAAAAAATATTTAAATTAAAGATTTATGTGTTTGAGAGCCTAGCAAAAATAAAATAAAGTGTAGAAACCTAAAATAAAGTCTAGAAAGATAAAATAACGGTAGAAGATAAAATACAGTAACGAACCCCACGCAACATAGGGTAACTACGCAATATAGGTAATACGTAACATAGAACGGAGCATGCAACATAGGACAAACGGAAGTGTGCAAGTGTGACGCATTCATGGCACGAGCATTGCATTTGGCCTATGAGCCGTGTGGTCCTACGGGACGTGTGGCCTAACGAGGCGTGTGATGGGTGTTGGTAATAATGGTTATCTTCACCTAATAGGACCCTAGACATGCATAGCATATCATGGAAAAGAAAGAGCATAGCGTGTGATATTAAATGACTGCGTGTGACACGGAGATAGAAATGCATGCATCATGAAGTTGCGCATTGGATTTGTTATTGTTGAGATTATTGTTTATCTTGTTATTAAGTTGTTTCAGTGCTACGTTTTGGGATACGGATCGGGTCGGGTATGTGATATTTCTTATTTATGATTTATTTGCTTTATTATTTATATGTTTATGTTTATTGCTTTATATCTGCTACCTGCTTTACGTGCTTAATTGTTGCCCGACTCAGTATGTGACAGTCCCTTTTCGGGAGAGACGGGTAACCTACGAGTGGCTCCCATCACTCACCCTCCACCTTCCCTCCACAGGTGATAAGGATTAAGAGTATATATGTTTATCAAGGCTGAGAAGAGTGAGCTGGGCTCGAGAAGGGATCTTGTTGGCCGAGAGCTTGTTCTTGGGATAGTCAGATACACCTCCACCTAGGTTTATTAGTTGATTTTAGTATTTCATACTTGACTTGGTAGGTTTCGTCAACCCTTGTACTTGATTTTATTCTGATGGATTTAATTTAATCAAGATGTTTATTTCTTTAATTATCGTTTCTGCGAAAAATTTCTACGTCAGTTCTGACGTGCAAAGAAGTTTGAACGACGCTTTGTAGTCCTCGTAGTAGGCTACGGCGGGTGCACTGTTCCCGATGCTAGGGTTCGGGAGCGGGGCGCTACAGACATACCCCTCTTTCTTTCTTTTTTTCTTTTTTTCCTCCTGCTATAAAAATGCTAGATTAATATTTGTGATTTTTAATATTCTTTTATCACATTCTAATGAAAAACAAAACACAGAGAAAACACCTAAAGAATTATCACTTTTGTTTTCTCAGAAACATCGAATGAAATATTTCTCTGAGGGTACCTTTTAACATCCATCAACGCCTTTATTATGATTTAATAAAACCTGAAAAGGACACTTTGACCTACTCACTAGTTGCATACATGGACAATTTTCTGCGCCAAAGGGGCCTAAAATCATTTGCTGCATTGATTATATAGCAATTCTCTTATTAGTATTTTTTTTCCTTTTCCAGATTGTAAACCTTGAAATATTTTATGTATATAAGTAGTTGTTTTACCAGTAAATATATGGACAGAATAATTATATTGCCTTTTGCAACTAAAAAATTGATAATTGTAAAAGAGTCTGTTGTTTACTTTTTTCTTTATTTAAAAAAAAAACTCTTTAGTACACGTGGCATCGCGTGATTAGAGACTTCATATTTTACCTCATATAAGGCCTCCTTAGATCTCATCCGCACATGAAGCGTTAGCAACAGCCAATTCATCAACTTTTTGGTCATGCTTGGTCAAGGTTTTTGAAGATTATATAGTATTTATAAGCTTGGTTTCTTTAAGACATTTACTATCAAGAATTTTAAAGTATATTACTGAAAAAGGTTTGAACACTAGCTTATCAATTTCTGATATATAAAATATTCAATATGGTAGTTGTTTTAATGTAATAAATTTTTTTTAATATAATGTAATCGATTATTACAAACACTGTCATTATTTTGTAAAAAAAGTATTTCTTTTATAACGTGAAAAGTATGATTAAAAAATTTTGAATTTAAAATTTGAGCTTGTCTTCTAAATAGGGCTGTAAACGAGCCGAACGAGCCGAGCATTGCGTTGTTCAAGCTCTGTTCATTTAACTTAGCGAACGAGCCAACCTTGTTCGTTTATTTAAACGAACATATTTACTTGTTCAAGCTTGGTTCGTTTAACTCACGAACAACATTAACGAGCCGAACACCTTAAACGAACAGTGCCACTTACCGAGCTCGAACAGAAAAAGGTGTTCAAGCTCTGTTCATTAACCTTTTATCCGAGCCGAGCTCGAGCTCAAACAAACGAGCCGAACAACCGAACGGCTTGGTTCATTTACAGCCCTACTTCTAAAGCCTTTAAACAAGCAAGGCCTTTGAGAAGTTATATATATGCATATCCGTCATTTGAATATGACACATATAAGTGTTCCTCATTTCCATATTAGATGATCTACTCAAAATCCTGATGGCAAATTGTGAGATCAGATAATTTTTCACTATTAATTGAAGATGATCAGATCGAATTTGAACCAGGTCTCCTGATGATTGTTGGTAAATATATGAATTGTTACTTTCATCAAGTAAAACGTTTGGGGAAAAAGGGGTAAAGTTTCTTCCTTTTTTTTTTCTTTTAAGGGAAAAACTAGTTTTACGTATTATGTGGTTTGAAGTAACAACTTTACACCTCTGATTTAAAACTCAACCTTTAGCTTCTTGTGCTTTAAGACTAAATTGAGGATTAATTAAACCATCTAATTAAATGAATAAATGTGGAACAAGCGTCTTTCAATTAACCTATAACATTACCACGTATTCCGGAGCCGGAAATGAAATTCCGGTCGGTTGGTGATACATTTTTTTTTTTAAACGAAATTACCCTGTAATGTCAATAACTTTAAACCCCGAAATTCATTTTCTTACCTTGGCGTTCCTAATCCTAAAATGAGCAGGTTGCAGGTATGAGTTTTTCTTCTTCGTAACCAAGAACGACGAATTCGAACTTCCTTCATCCAACAATTCATCCAATTGTGGCGGACCAAGGATATCTCCCGCCCCCACCCCTCCTTATCCTCATCCTTCTCCTCCGCCTCAATCTCTTCATGATTTTGTAACATATATCTATTAACCGGGCAAGAGCTATTAATCTCCAGCCATGGAATAATACACTCCTTACGGTAAAGATGCTTATAAGGCAACATTTTTCCTCCGACCGCAAAAAAAGAATAGATCTTTACACACTGAACAAACGATTGTGGGATCGTTTCCGTCTGATGGTAGGGAAGGTAGTTGGAAGAATGAGGTGTTGGGTTTTTGCCAAAGGGGTGGTGGAGTTAGGAGTGAAACGGTTTAACTGGATTCGGATGGGATCCACTCACCGCACGGTGAGTCACCGTACGGTCTACAACGCGACACGTGACAGTAGGGGTGTGGTGAGGCTAGATGCGGGTAACCCTCATTCAGTCTCATCACCCCTTTGTTGCCACGTGTCACGCGGTGACCTACGCTGTGAGAGGATGCGGTGAGTAGATCTGAACCCGATTAATTATGGGTATAATAGGCATATCAAACCCAATGACTTACTTCATTATCATCCAAACACAATATATCCCAACGACAACAAAAGCTACAAACTCAATGACTTACTTAAATAGTTTAATTAACTTTTAAAATTTGTTTAGATAATTATTTTTTATTATAGTTAAACTTTTTTACTATTTTAACAGCCTTTATCTTTTAAATCTTAATACTAACATAGCCTTACTATTTTTTTATACTAATAAAGAAATGGGTTTTCTTTTTTTATTTTTTTTGGGGAACATATTATTAAGACGGCAGCGGCAACATGTATATAGATATGTAGGATGTCTGCTAGGGCCACTTCACATTTCACTTGTGCTTCGCTGTACAAAGAATAAATGAGACTATAGGAGTAACCTAATCCAATTTATTTCATGAATTATTGCATGGAAACTTTGATGGCCACAAACAGTAATGAAAAGAAAGACTCAAACCTAACAATCCACATTACTTCTTCCTTCAATAAAGTTTTATGAAATATATAAATCGAATGATGTGTATAAGTAAACAACTTTAGTCTTACTCTCTTACTCATAATTCACTATATGATTTAAATCTAAAACACTAAAAAGATACGTATATTTATAATGCAAATCGGTTATTTAGTTACTAGAGTGCTCTTGAATTTTTTTCATTAGATTATGTCTTTTCGGACGTTATAAATAATGAGATATTATATCCAAGATTTTAGTAGGGAAATCATCGTCATACTACAAAATATTAAAAAAGGAAAAAGAGAGATCCTACTATCATAATTTCATTACAATTGTTTAACGTTATTAATATGTATATCAGTATAATAGTTTCCTACAAACTTCGAGTGTTCTAGAAATTCTAGTCCAGAGTATAAATAAAATAAAAAGGTGATTACCAGATTTTGATAAGAGTCCCATCTTTCGGTCATAGTGCATAGTTCAATTGATATTTGGGTTGAAATTTACTCCAAAAAGTCAAGAGTTCGATTCCAGGAACACGCACGGTGTGGGTATTCCACTGCTGCTATGCCGAAGGCCTAGTTTGCGGGAGGACACCTTGTGTGGGTCAATGCGTAAGCCCGCACTTAACCTAGGAGACTGCTGAGCTCCTGATTTGTATCCTTCACAATGTTACTTGAGGTTGTGTCGGTGAGGGTCATCAGAGCCAAAGTATAGCCTTTTGCTCCAAGAGTCCCATCTTTCGTCGTCAACGCTTGGACACAAATAGTCATATTTGCACGCAATTTAACGTACACATACCATCATAAATGATAAGCCATCAATATTCATCTGTTAGTCAACAAACAGTCGACGGCAAATTCATGTTTGGGACGGCCAACTCATGTAGCTCAGCATCATTGCACCTCTGCTTGTCCATACTACGTTTCAGTTCAGTAAGGCATGGCTTTACCAAAGCATCTACAGTAACTGATACATTATGCTCCACTGCTTCACCTTGGCCCCGGGTTCTGTAACGCCCAAGCCCGACACTGTCATCGGAACCAGTACACCCGCCGTAGTCTACTATGAGAACTACGAAGCGTCAAAGCGGATCAAGCATACATCATCTATGACGTAAGATAAATCAGCGGAAACGTCATAAAATTTAAAACTTCATCGTCAATAATACAACCAGAAAATGCAGCGGAAATAAAGGTGTTTGTTCATCTAGCTATTATAAGTTCCAGAACAACATTATAACACTGAGTTTCCAAACTTAAAGAAAATAGTCCAGCATCTATCTATTCCCATGTCCGTCATCCCATTGAGCCCACTCGCCATCGTCTTCGATAAATATCAACTCATATTCAGGCTCACCTGAAAAGGAATAAAGTAACTGTTCTTAGCGAAATTATCGCCAGCAAGTAACCCGTCTATACACCTTACGGGATCACACACGACGAGTCACCAGTGTATAAATCATTGCCCAAAATAAGGTGCTCGGGTTAGCAAGTAGCATCTTTATAAGGATTCCTCCAAGCAGATAAAGCACATAAACGATACACGGATACGAGAACAACATGTACTAAAACAACATATCATATAAACAAATCATAAGCTAACCACGTTTCTTGCATATCAAGTCTTATGCTTCGTGTATCATCATGCATGTACTTCTTTAAAATCACACACAACACCCATGCATATGTCTTCTTTCATAAACATGTCATGCGTGTCACTTCACAAAACATCTCATCACGCTTCATATCATATTCTTCGCGTAGCAGAACTTTATACCCTGTGGGTGATCAGTCCACAGCAAACAGAACTTTATATCCCGTGCTGAAAGGTCCACGGCCCCATTACATATAACATATATCCGTGCCGATAGGTCCACGGCCCCATAAAATACTTTATTTTCCGTGCTGATAGGTCCACGGCCCCATAACATATTTTATACCCTGCCATTGATTCACATGTCACGCTTTTATACCCTGCTTTCGCAGACGTGATTTTTATACCCTGCGATCAACCAGCAGCCATTTTGTCTTTTGAAAACTTTAAACCTTTCTTGTAAACACATGTTCTTTCGCAAAGCAAATCTCAAATCAAATGCAAGTGCCCATGTCATGATGTAGGGTGCACATGTAACTTCGTATCAAACATGTAACACACACACACATACATCTTACATATCAAGTATACGGTCTTGCACCTCAAACACTCCATGTTCGTATCTTTCCAAGCCCATCCGTCTTACTAATTCACCCAGGATTCAATCTTATTCTTACTTGATCAAACCAACCATCTACACCTCAATTATACCTCAAATACCCTTGCATTTTATGTTCAAAGGAAGTGTATAAAGTTACTACACATACATAGGGCGTCTAAAGGGTCAAAAAGACTTCCAGTATACTTGGAACGCCTCATGAGGCGCCTAAAGTGACATAGAGCGCCTATACTAGGCGTTCGAAGTGTTCGGGGATGTGCCGTAGACATTGAACGCCTACATGAAGCGCCTAATGTGACATAAAGCGCCTAATGTAGGTGTTCGAAGTGTTCGGGGATGCTTCAGGACACATTGAACGCTACATTAGGCGTCTAATGTGACATAGAGCGCCTAATGTAGGTGTTCGAAGTGTTCTGACGGTTCTAAACTGCAGTTTTTCTACAGTAACTTCCACCCAACACCTTTCTTCTTCAACCCCTTCATGTTCAACCCTTCAAGATCCATCTTAGCTCCTGGATTCATCATGCCTAACACACAAATAACATGATTTGATTCTTAAACAAGCAAACTAATATCCACCCTAAACCTTCTATCACCCACAACCTTCAATAGATATCTTCAAACCTTCCAACCCAACAAGTCTTACAACAATGTCAACATTCATCCTTCCACTCCCTGCAAACACACTCAAAGCATCTAAGGTGTACTTACCAAACTTAAGAACTTATACAAGAACAATGAACATATCACGTATAACACTCTTGTGGGCATATTTAACAACAAGGATCACAACATAACCATTTTCAGATATTGGCCCAAAAAACATAACTTTACTCAATCAACAACAACAATTACATGTATAGTAAAGCATTTATCATAGACAAAACAAAACTACCAATGTGTGATCCAAGTTTTCTCTTTGTAAGAACATAGGGCCTAAAGTATCAAAATTTGCGTAAAGCGTATAGAAAGATTACTTGCCTTGGTTTCTAGTTAATCTTACGGATTTACTGCAGAATTTCAGCAAAGATCGCACCTAGATTGACCTTCTTCCTTCCTTTTCCTTCTTCTCTTCTTCTTCTTCCTCTCCTTTCTCCTTCTCTTTTCTCCTACAGTTTTTCTCCCCTTTTTCTCTGTTCTAACCGCCCCCTATAGGCTGATGGGGAGTTATACTAAGTGTGTGTAACTCCCCTATCTCTTAGTAGGGACCATTTTAATAATTTCTCCTAATTACCTTTAATCCTACTTTTAACCCCTTTCTCTTGTTCTTCTATGTTTTATGTAACTAAGTCTCATAACCTACAAAATTAATTAAGTTGCATTTAAGGTTGACCTCTAAGTATTGAAAGTTGCGCTTAAAAGTCACGGGGTATGACAGGTTCAGCCTCGGCTTCTGCTTAAAAGAGGCCTACTAAAACACTTCAGCTAGATTAGAGCAGGATTCCAGATCCATCTTTGCACCTCGGCAAACCTTTGCCAAAGGACAATTGCAATACAGCTTTATTAAGGGTGAAACCAGCTTGTCGATATACACTATAAAGGAGTGCACATCAGAATTTTCAACCAATACTCGTCAAGGTCCTATCAGCAGACCTACTAATCCCATCAGCAGACCTACTACTTCCATCAGCAAACCTATGATACCACAGTCCCTCTGCATAAGAAAACATCCCCTCGGCCGCAGAGGCAGAGAACGGAGGAGAACAATAAATGCAAGACAGTGAATACAAAGAAGGGATCCAATTTTTTAGAACGTCAACTACAACTTTCGGAGCTTTCTCCTAAGAACTCCATCTCGGCTGACCGTTAAATAGCCTAACTCTCAGTGAGATTTGAAACCAGGTTTATCCTAAACCTTTATTCCAGCATAAATTGCTTATTAAAACACTCATAACTGACTTGAGCGTCGGAGGGTTTTTCCGGGACAGCGCTCTGGGCCTCTAACGTTTCTCTTCCTTCTCAGGTTCTATTGACAGATTTAGACGGAGAATTAACGATAAACCACAAGGATCATCTCTGATCCATCCGATGAGCATTTTCGGACTCATCATTTGGCGCTAGAGAAAGGGTCTGAACCTCCGTATTCCTTAAAAACAGCCTTCCAAGGGATTTCTTGGAAATTAGCCTGCAAAACCATCGTCCAGAGAATGGATAAAAAAGAGGGGAAAGGGTCCAAGCGACCTATGACCTTCAGGAGACATCGAAGATCTCCTCAGCTACAAATGGAACAATGTTCCCCGGAACTAGCAGAATCTTATGCTCCTACTGCTGCCTTTACCTATAAAGAACATATACGGGCCATCCGCCATGTGGCTCAGAATCCTAGTATATTTCAAGTTGTGGTGAAAGAGATGAAGGGAAAAGCCCCTGTGGCGGGACCCAGTGGGTTCCCTCCCAGTAATTCTCCTCATCAAAAAGAACTTCTGGAATACCTCCAACTCGGCCATAATACCACACTGGGCTTCAGAATGGATTCATGACTAAGGCTAGACGTTCGGGAAAAAGGTTTGGTCCTCAACAAAAGGACAGAGCTTTGCCACAAGAGAGGCGCTCTGTCATGATTCGGTTGGGGGCCGAGGAAAAGAAAGAAATTATCTGCTTGCCTCAAAGGCTCATATTCTTTCTCATATGAGGAAGAAGAGTCTGGCAAGAGATCCTCAGCCCCTTACAGGTCCTATCCATAAGAGGAATCCTCAATTGTATTGCCTTTATCATCATGATATTGGGCATGATACAGAAGATTGCAGGCAACTCACACAGGAGATTGGGCGTCTGATTGAGCTTGGCTATTTACAACGGTTCTACAATCCGAGGTCAATGTTGCACAATAGGTTGAATTTTGGCCAGCTTCCTCAGGATGAAAATTGCCGACCTGGACATAGGGACAGGTCGCCAAAAGATGAGGACTCAGATTCGGATGGGCAGAAATTACGGATCTCTGAGAGTATACGATTAACTTAAGAGCATAAGCCCACAAAGGAATCATGCTTCACCTTTTCTAGCGTGTACCCAAAATCCTCATGTACATATATGTACTTTAAATACATTGATGTTCAGTGTATAATTTCAATTCGCTATCTGCAAATAAGTCATCCATATATTAAGCAGTGCTTTTTATTGACAAATGGGACTTAAATTCCTCATCAAGTTCTTCAACCGGTCGAGCTCGGCAAATTCTTCTTTCTGACGATATGTTTGTCTAGATCATGGATTATGAAGATCTTTATCTCTGATAATGGGGCAAAAATGTTCCCCAGTAATTATATACAAATCTTTGGCTCGTCTCAGCTCGGCCTTATATTATTCGAGGATCAATCTTATTCAGGTTTTTGCCAAGCTAAGTGCTGGAAAGAGGATTTAGCCAAGCCGAGCTAGGCAAATCTTGTTCTATTTAAAACCTTTAACAGTGTTGAGGTCAAGTGCTTGGCAGTGCCAAACTTGCTCTATTTAAAACCCTTAGCAGTTCTGAGGTCAAGTGTTTGACAGTGCCAAACTTGCTCTATTTAAAACCCTTAGCAGTGCTGAGGTTAAGTGCTTGGCAAAACCAAACTTGCTCTATTCAAAACCCTTAGCAGTGCTAAGTTAAAATAACCTAATTGGTTTTACTCTTCGGCCTTATGGATCTGAGAAAATTTTAATGGGCCGCTACGAATCAGACATTGGAGTCTAGATTGGTCTTACAAAAGTTGTTTAGCCCAAAAAGTTGCTACTCAGACTAGAAAGCCCCAAAATAGAAAAATTCTTCTTTAATCAAAGCCGAAGACAGATACTTACACTACAAAGCTAAGTGTGATGAATAAAGTTTTTGGCAGAGCTAAAAATCGAAAGCTGAAGTCAAATACTTGCAAGGATTTTAGAAATAAAAACAAAGCAAGCTGAGGAGCACAAGTGGAAAAAAAGTAACATTTTAATTCAGAAAGTACAACTGTTGTACCTACTAAAAATGTACAAAATGGAAAATCCTATTCTAGTCTTCCTCTACTGACAAGTCTCTGAGATCAGCTCCATTCTTGAATAGCTCTAGTTGGGTCTCAAAGATTTGTTCAGCCTCAGGATTATGAAGTTCGACGATTTGAGGATGTTCTTTGTCCAAGGCTGGGTAGACCTCTGAGCAGCTATCAATGGCATAAGTCTGCCCAATTGCCATCACTGAGCTTTGAAGCTTGAGAAGATTATCCGCAAAGTAGTCTGATCTCCTGAACACAGCAACTGCTTCTGCCTTTATGTTTTCAGCCTGAAGTTCAAATTGCTGAGCCAGTTCAGCTTTACTCTTCTGCTCATCCTCAACTTGCTTCTTGCAATTGGACAGCTCCTGCTCATAAGTGTCAAGCTCTTTCGGGTAGAAGTCCAGTTCAGCCTGAGTCTTGGTAGACACCAACATTGGCTACCACCTCTTTAAGCTCATCCACTTGTGAGTAGGCAGTGGCCAGCTTAATGTCAGACTCTTCTTTTTCTTCACGAATCCTGGAATTCTCTTCAGAAAGGAAAGAAACTTCTGACCTTAGACCGTCCACCACTGCTTCAAGCTCTGCCAGCTTGGTCTTCGATGGTTTGGCCTCCTCAGCCCATTTCTCATTAGCTCGTTGCAGGACTGCGTTCTTTTCAGTCAATTGCACTACCACCTTCCGCAGTTCTTCAGACTTCCTGAACATGTTGTACTCCTGGGCTCGGTACTGCAATATTCATAACAAGCAATCAAACAAAGCTTTAAGCATATAGCTTTGAAAAACAAAAGAGTTAACAGGCTCACCATAGCCATGTTAGTCATATACAACTTGCAGGATACATCTCAGTCCATGTCATTATAGTAGTTGAAATCTCTGGGCAGAATGGAGAGCTCATTCAATTGCCTTGCTAGTTTTGGATTCGTGGCTGTTTCATCAGAAAAATACTCTAAGATTTTCTTCAGACGACGATGCCCATGAGAGCATCCATCTCCCAATTGTGGGCCCTTTCTCGTATCTTTCTTTGATACTTGGGGGCGTCAGCTGGAGCTGGGATTGTGCTTGTTTTTGATGGGGGCAGAGGCAGAGGCACTTCAACCTCTGCCACAGGAGAAGGAACTTTCAAATCCATTGGCTGAAGCTGTGTTTCAGCTTGAGTGGAAGCAGAGAAAGGAGCCACTGCAATGTACCAAAAGTTAGTATTGGTCAAAAGAAAATAAAGTTATCCACAACTTTAAAGAGGATAGTAAAAAGTATACCTGGATCGATATCTATAGGCCGATCTGGAAGACTAGGCTAAGATGAAGCCTCATTCCTTTTCCTTTTCTTGGGAGCCATCTTCTTCAGTTTGGCCACTACGTCAGATACCATGGCTCCTGCAAGTTCAACAACTGATCAAAATACTTGAAGGACATCAACAAAAAATCAGAAATACTCAAAAAAGTCTGACACCTACTCTGAACAATTTTCAAGGCTGTTGAACTAAGAATCCGAAAGTGGGGGCCACATAAGTGGTCCAGGTCGGCAGATATCAAAACCGACCTGTTCACCTTTCTCCAGTCAACGGTCAGTGACAAATTTAGTAGCCTAGTGGCTTCATCGCAAAACTCCTCGCTTGGCCTTGAATTCTCCGCACTGCCTGACTTCCAGCGCTCACTATCAGGTAGACCTATTTTCTTGATAAAGAAGAATCGGCCTTTCTAGTTTTTGGTAAATGTGCGGATGTTTTTGGCATGGTTGATCTCTTTGTTAGGATGTCTCCTACTAAAGTAAAACCAATTGTCTTTATGCTTACATTCAAACATCCTCCTAAAGACCCTAAGATCAAATTCTCTCCCAAAAGCTCTCAGGTATAGCAAGTAGCTGAGAACTACCTTCAAACCATTATGCATGAGTTGGGGAAGTCTAAGGTGGTAAAAATTAAGGATATAGTACAACAGTTTTGGATTGGGAAGACTAAAACCTGATTTAAAAAATTCTTCATAAACTGCCTCATACCCTACGGATGGGTCATAGGCAGAATGATGGGAAAGGGGAAGAATATGATTGAATACATTCCTATCAACATTGTAAGTTCTACATAAGCGGGAGAGATCAGTGGCTTTTAAAGTGCACACTGAACCCTGCACCGCTGGTGACGGTGCCCCCTATCAATAGCAACAGAAGTTTCCTCAGCCACTGGGGTAGCCGGAGGAGGTCCTCCCCCACGACGCAGCCTCAGTAGAGGACGATTGTCCTCACTAGAGCTTGACCTCTCAGAGAGAGGTGGGTTTTCCCCCATCATAGCTCCCAGAGCCAGCAGGACCAAGGGATCTTGATTTGTTTTGAGAGTCTAAAGAAGAGGAAGAGACGACAAAGGTCATGGAAAGGAAAAGAAGAGCAGAGCTTACAGAGTTTCTGAAGGATGAGGAAGAAGACTCGTTGGAGTTGAATTGAAAGAAGGCTTGACTGGAAAGGAAGAACAGAAGAGAGGGTAAGAGCGTCACCGATGAGAAAAGTAAAAAGAAAGAATAAAGAATGAGGGTGGGATATACCTTTTATAGATAGGAAACTGAAAAGTTGTAACTTTTCAGTTGAAATTTAGAAAGGGGCGACGGTTCAAGTTTTCCCCCTTTTTCGATTATAGCAATCGCCAGAAAAGTAATTATGAAATACGTTGGAACTGACGCTGGTATTGAATGAGGATGACGGCCGAATTAATAATGGACATATCACCCACTTATCAGAGCAGATTTGTCCGCCCTCGCGTGTCAGCTCGATCACACTAAATATGGGGGAAAAGTGATAAGCCATCAATATTCATCTTTTAGTCAACAAACAGTCAACGACAAATTCATGTTTGGGACGGCCAACTCCTCTAGCTCAGCATCATTGCACCTCTGCTTGTCCATACTACGTTTCAGTCCAGTAAGGCATAGCTTTACCAAAGCATCTATAGTAAGTGATACATTGTGCTCCACTGCTTCATCTCGGCCCCGGGTTCAGCCTCGGCTTCTGCTTAAAAGAGGCCTACTAAAACACTTCAGCCATATTAGAGCAGGACTCCAGATCCATCTTTGCACCTCGGCAAACCTTTGCCAGAGGACAAGTGCAATACGGCTTTATTAAGGGTGAAACCAGCTGGTCAATATACAGTATAAAGGAGTGCACATCAGACTTTTCAACCAATACACGTCAAGGTCCTATCAGCAGACCTACTAGTCTCATCAGCAGGCATACATGTCCCATCAGCAGACCTACTACTTCCATCATCAGACCTATGATACCATAGTCCCTCTGCATAAGAAAACATCCCCTCGGCCGTCAGAGGCAGAGAACGGAGGAGAACAATAAAAGCAAGACAATGAATACAAAGAAGGGATCCAATTTTTTAGAACGTCAACTACAACTTTCGGAGCTTTCTCCTAAGAACTTCATCTCGGCTAACCGTTAAATAGCCTAACTCTCAATGAGATTTGAAACCAGGTTTATCCTAAACCTTTATTCCAGCATAAATTGCTTACTAAAACACCCATAACTGACTTGAGTGTCGGAGGGTTTTCCCGGGACAGTGTCCTGGGCCTCTAACGTTTCTCTTCCTTCTCAGGTTCCATTGACGGATTTAGACAGAGAGTTAACGACAAACCACAAGGATCATCTCTGATCCACCCGATGAGCACTTTCGGACTCATCATTAAAAGATCATACTTTGACCTCAAATGTTTTACTGTTCCAGTGTGCTTTTATAATCGCTTTGTACCACTTTGATAGTACATAATTTTTTAAGGTGTCTTAAAATAGTGTCCACTTTTCATAATAAGCGAATTAAATTACATATAGTTTCAGAAGTGTTTATAAATCATCAGTAAAAACAGTGAATTAATTACAATCAAGTAATAAATCGAAGAGCAAAAATAAAAACTAGACATAGTTTTGTTGATCAGTCAAAGCTTTAAATGATATTCTCATAATAAATTATATATTTTTTTAAAACCCAACAGTCATTTTAGGATAGGAGTATATAAAGAGACAGCTCTCCATATGACTCCTAATCTTAATTATTTTTTCAGAAGAAGTAACCTAGTATCAAACTAAGAGGGACGAAATTGTTTGATAATCATACCTCATACTCTTTATTTTTTTTATACGGTCTCAAAATTTTGTCAACTCAGATGAAGCATCCAAGAGTAAAAAGTGAAAGGTAAATATAGTTTCAATAGCTAGATAATACATTATTAAATGACGTCTTTTTTATTTTTAAAAAAAGAATTTTTTTATAAAAAAAAGAAGTCTTCTTAAAATCTTATAATTATCAAACTAGAAAATGAATTTTGACGGAATAAGTAATAGTGGCATAATGACTATTGATTGCCTTTTTTTCGAGAAAAGAATCTTTATTAAACACGGTAAAGTATAATACAAATAATTCCGAAAATGCTATCAAAACTACGTACTATTTTGTATGAAAAAGGGAGATAAAAGAAACTCCATCATTTGTTTTGCATTAGTTAAGAAGACATTCGGCGGTGAGAAAAGAGGCACAAACATAATCTATTATGCAGCTGTTGCAGGATCGAGATCCTCTAACCTCCTCCCTCTCATCTCCTTTGCGGCCGCCTGCCACGTGGCACACATGAGATGATGAGGCTGGGTGAGGATTAGGGTTGTAAACGAGCCGAACGAGCCGAGTATTGCATTGTTCAAGCTCTGTTCATTTAACTTAGCGAACGAGCCGAGCTTGTTTCGTTTATTTAAACGAACATATTTACTTGTTCAAGCTTGGTTCATTTAACTCACGAACAACATTAACGAGCCGAACACCTTAAACCAACGGTGCCACTTACCGAGCTCGAACAAAAAAAGTTGTTCAAGCTCTGTTCATTAATCTTTTATCCGAGCCGAGCTCGAGCTCGAGCTCGAACAAACGAGCCGAACAACTGAACGGCTTGGTTCATTTACAGCCCTAGTGAGGATCATCTACACCTAGCCTCACCACCCCCTGTGTGCCACGTGTCAAGGAGTCATTCAATACTCCCTTAAAGGAGGGTCAGGAGATCTTAATCCGCTGTTGCATCATTAAGGACAATAATTAATGGTACGCTACGCTCATTACCTAAACACATAATTCAGGGCACAAATTCTGAAGTACTTGGGATCAATTGCCTCCGCAATTAATGAGTTGACTTGAATTCTGACTGTTTTTTGAAAAAAGAAAGAAAACACAGTTGTCGGATTGGGAACAAGATCTCTCACCCCAAAACCATCGGGTTAGGATTCTCTCACACCAAATTCCCCATCCATATCTCACCGTACGACATATGGCAGTAGGGGTGGGTGATAAGGCTAGATACGGGTCCTTATCTAGCCTCACCACCCACCCCTACTGCCACGTGTCGCGCGATGACGCGTGGGGTGAGAGAAATTGGATGAGGTGATCTCATCCCCAAACTATCACCCCCTTCACCACCGTCCGACACGTGGCAGTAGGGAGAGGGTGGTGAGGCTAGGTGAGGGTCACCCGCATTTAGTCTCACCACCCCCTCATGTTGCCACGTGTCGGGCGGTATTGAAGAGATTGATGGTTTGGGGAGTGAGGAGATCTCATCCCGTCGGATTAATGGGTTCTGCTTTAAATATATATCGATTTAAGCGTATTATCTGATTAGTATATAGATTATGGTATTCTACACAATCTGGACATAAAAATAACGAGGACATGCCCTTGAACAAAGTACACTAAGCTCAGATGCTGAAAGGGATGCATTTCCATATTGAAAAAAGGTTCAGAGAATCTATAAGACAAAGGGAAAAACAGGAAATTAACGAAGCAAACTGTAGCGTCCCGACCCAGACAGCGGATCTGAACCGGTGCACCTGTCGTAGCCTACTGAGAGGACTACAAGACGTCTCATCTCTCGGATACACATCATCAATGACGTAAGAGAGTAAGCACGAAAACATGTGTAAAATAAATCTAAACCGTCAAATCCGTACATCAAGATACAATGTGATTACAAAAGATTGTTCATGGTCGTAGCCCACTAAAACCTCAAACGAATGAAAGAACGTTAAGATAATAAGAAACAGTCTAACAAATCCCAAGATAAGCTCTAAGCACCCCATTCAGCACACTCGGCGTCATCTTCTATGAAAATCATGTCATAACTGGGCTCATCTGCACGACAACGAGTAGAACTCTTAGCGAAAAACGCTAGCAAGTAACCCGATTATAAGACACACGGGATCGACACATGGCAAGACATGAGTAATATCTATATCAAGGGATAATGGGGCACATGACTTGTATAATTTAAAGATCATAAGTTGTCAGCATAACAGAAACAAAGAACAACAACGAATAAGTAGTAAACAGTTCAATAACAAAACACTTACGAGTCAATCATACCAAAACGACTCACGTGATGCATGACAATTCAAAATATGCACTACACTACACAACCCAAATGATTATGCCTCACTTTTCAAAAACAGTGCAATGCATGTCATAATGTCCGGTCACATAACTTTATTTCCTGTGATGGGCCACAGCTTGTCTTTATACCCTGTGACGTACCACAGCTTAACTTTATACCCTGTAATGTGCCACAGCTTGTCTTTATACCCTGTGTCATATTACAGCGCACTTTATACCCTGTGATGGTTACAGCTTGTCTTTATACCCTGTAACGCATCACAGCTCACTTCGCAAACTTTATACCCTGTGCCGAGGCACAACTCTTGTCAAATCATAATGCAGATGCAAGTGCCATGATGCAAAAATGCACAACTAACATATCATTCAATCACTCAAGGCTCATCTCATTCACACATATCATTGCATGCTCAAGTCTACCTCACATAAACATTCATACTAGAGGTACAAGGGATGAGGTAGACACCCTCACATGTTCCATTTGAACCTTATCAAAGTCTCAAACATTCATCCTTAACCCCTTAGTTCATTCACGCTGAAGTCCAATTCAAATACCCCACGAAGTCCTAACCGTTGCTTCACCATCCTAGGTCGTATTCCCAAGACTTACACTACCTCAATCAGGTCCTAAGAAGCCTCTAGTGTCCCCCCAAATTGATCCTCTAGCTTCTCTTTTTCTCTTCTATTCTTCCCACAAAACTGGTTGACATCATACCCTACATCGATCAATCGATGTCACATCATACCCTAACATCGATCGATCAAAGTCCATCAGAATACTTTCTGCCTCACATCATACCCTACATCGATCGATCTAAGTGACTTCATACCCTCACATCGATCGATCGATGTCCACCATAATACTTTCTGCCTCACTTCATACCCTACATCGATCGATTGAAGTGACTTCATACCCTCACATCGATCGATCGATGTCCACCAGAATACTTTCTGTCTCACATCATATCCTACATCGATCCATCGATGTCATTTTATACCCTCACATCGATCGATCGATGTCTACGATTCTAGAAAAAAAACTCTGCGATTTCTGCAGAAACTGCAGAACGAAAACTCCAATCGATCCCAAACTTCATCCCAATCATTCCAGACCTAATCCCTGCTATAATCTCATGCTTAATCCATCAACTCAACACTACACACATACCAATCAAAGGTTCAAGCTTAAAACTCAAATAATCCACCAAAACAAATCCAAAAATCCTACCTTTCACTCTCTTCTCCCCTCAACCGAAAATAGCAACAAAGAGAGGGTTCAAGGGATTGGGATTTGCAAGATTTCACGTAATCAACAACAACAAAATGATTTTCAACATATAGTGGCCAAAACCTCAAATCCATAACACGTAAATCACATATAGATCAACAAAGAGAAACTACTACATGGTGATCCATTTTGATATCAAAATAGGCCTTTTTCTTTCGCAAATCGTAGGAACTCATAAGAAAGTTACTTGCCTTTGATTGCTAACAACCGATTGATAAATGAAGGTTGGATCGATTCCTGGAGGATGTCTTCCTCTCCTATGCCTTTGGAGAAACGACTAGGGCTTGTAGAGAACAAGAGTCGACGTTTTTTTTTCTGATAGGAAAGGGAAACTGACGCTCTTTTCCTATTTTTATTATGGAAAGGGGTGTAACTGGAATTTCTAAATTATATTTCATTATTTCCTTTATCTTAAATAATTAAATTCTTTATTCAATTCTAAATTAAGTACTACTTAATTCTAATATTTAATTCTTAATTCATTACTATTAACTGCCATTAATCTCATTCAATTTCTTTTTATCCTTTAATTATTCTATGGAGGGTGCGGGGCATAACACAAACAAAAGAGGCTATATATATATATGTATATGTGTGTGTATATATGTATATGTATATGTGTATCTAAGTGTAGATCTCTTTTCAGCCGCACGATAGATCATATTAAAACGGGTTAATCGTAAAAAAAAAAAACCTTTGATGTTTGACAGTTTCGCCGAATAAACCTGATGTTTGGTATTATATTAAAAGAACATGTGTTTGGGATCTTTTTAACTAATTGACACATTATCAGAATTATGTCACACGCGCCCATTGTGTGACTTGATATATTTATTTATTTATTTATGCAATAAAAAATTCTGAATTGACAAATATACGTCCTGCAAATGTGTCTTCCTTTATAACATCTCTTTCTCTCACTCCTGGAACACCTCCCCCGGCCCTCCCCCTTCTCATGTTAGCCCTAAGAGTGTCGTCACCCTCAACCCCTCATCTTCCCAACTCTGATAAAATTGAGTAAGTAAACAAATAAATAAAAGACGAGGAAGAAAAAAGAAGATGAGAACATAAACTTGTAAACAGAAATTCGAAAAAACTTGATTTTATTCAACTCATACAATTTTTTATATATATAACTTAGAATTTATATAATTATATACGTGCTAATTACAAATAACTAACTGCACTTGTTCGTTCTGTTTTTCTCCAAGACCCCGTGACTGCCGTTACTTTCAGTTGACTATGACTGATAACGTGCCTAGTTTGACTATGATGTTTTAAACTACTTCTATCACACTTTTGATCCACCACATTATGTGTTTCAGCTGTTTTAATAGGCTCCCTTTGATTGCTGCTCCAGCTGACCTCATCATTATGCTTCAGCGATCTCAACTGTCTTTGTTTACTTGCCTCGTCACCTCGGCTCCCATTGTTGTCCTTGGGTTCAACGTGCTGATGCGCTCCTTTATCTTGTCATCTAAGCTCAGCTTCGCCTCGTCACCTCAGGTCAGCATCGTTATCTTGTCGTCTCGGCTCATCACTATCACCTGTATTTTGTCTGTGTTCATTGTCTAACTGTAATACTTTGCCTACTTTTATTGCTTCAGTGTGTCCCTTCATGTGAATTAGGGGTGTTAACGAAACGAACCAAATCGAATATTAGATTTTCGAATTCGGATTTGTTTGGCCACACGAACTGTTTGACTCGGTTTTTTAAGCTAAATGAGCTTTAAAATTGCTTCGAGTTTGACTCGATAACACTATAACTGTTTAAGCGAACCAAACAGTTCACAAACAGTTCGGCTCGTTTGAATAATCGAACTCAAACATGTGTTTGAATCTGACTCGTTTAAACAAAATTAACAAACGAATTTGAATTAAATACGAATCACACTCGAACAGTTCGTGAACTGTTCAGTTCGCTTAACCCCCTTCAATACCTAACTTCGGTCTTTCCGTAGTCTTGACAAACTCGGCCCTCCCTCCATTTCGTTAACGCTCATCTATTTTCAACACCTACCAGTGACTATGACCAATTTTCGTTAACATTCAATTTTTAACATTATCATTTGCTTAGTACTTCTAGTAATTTAACTCAAACCAAGCTTGTCGCTTTGCCTAGTTATTAACATAGAGTGGTCTCTACAATACTCAGAATCATCATTGTTGTTGTTGTTATTATTATTGTTGTTGTTGTTGTTATTATTATTATTGACAGTTAGGATATTCATATTTAAGAGTACGGTTCCACTATTATGGTAAACTTGTACGGTTTAGATTAGAAAAGCTCATAAGAATTTTAGCAGTTCAGTGACATATATGTTTATATCAAAACAATAAATGTAAAGCAACGATGTACTATCACTCAAAGAAATTGATTACAGTGAGGAAAATAAAAATACTTAGAAAATGGGAATAAAATTTACCAAAAAGCATACACAGACACATGCATGCAGCTGCATTCCATATTGATTCACGTTCCTAAATGACACAGACGTAATCAACAAACGGTTTAGGGACAGTTAATGACAAAAACACATAAGTAGTAACAATAGAACCGGCATTTTGGTTCGGTTCAACATCATTGTACAATCCACAAATAGCAAAAAGAATTAGATCAACAACTGCGTAGCGGTGATCCACACAAACAATCATTATTAGCGAAAGAAGATCCTTCCAGATGATCAAACGGTGCTCCGTCTGGTATCGGCCCACAAAGGCGGTTATTGCTCAAATCCAAGTGACCAATGTACCTAGCATTAGATAATGATTTCGGAATCGAACCTCTAAGATTGTTGTATGACAAATCGAGAACCGAAAAGTATGTTTTTGGTCCGAAAACATCAACTAATTCGCCTTCTAATGAGTTTCTGCTCGCATTAAAGACATTTATCCCCGAGCTACTTAATAAACTTTTAGGAATTTCTCCGGATAATTGATTACTATGGAGATTGAGAGTTGATAAAACCCGCATCGAACCGAGCTGAGCCGGAATCCAACCCGAAATCTGGTTCATGGATAAATCCAAATCGGCCAGCCTATCAATGTAAGTAAATGAACCAGGGATTGAACCGGTGAGCTGGTTCCGGCTTAGTAAAGCCCGGCTTAGCATGGTGAGTTTCCCTATGTCGGAGGGTATTTCTCCGGCGAGCTTATTGTTGCTGAGATCAAGATGCATCAGACTCCCAAGATTGACAATAGAACCCGGAATCGAACCGGTGAGTTGGTTGTCAGCAAGGTTGAGAACCGTAAGCCGATTCAGTGAACCAATATCACTCGGAATCTTGCCGGAGATTTGGTTTCCGACAAGGTCAAGTATTCGAAGATTAGGAATGGAGGAAGGAATACAATCTGGGATGGGGCCAGTAACGGCCTTCCAGTCGGCGATGACGAGGGTAGTTAACCGATCTAGTTTGCAAAGAGAAGGAGAAATCGAACCGGTCATATAACCGGACCGGCCGGCTTTTTCGAAAATTGGGTCTTCAGATTCGCCTCGGAGAACAACGTCGGTGACCCTTTGGGTGGCCGGATCACAGGCGACGCCGTACCAGCCTTTGCAGCATTCCGTTCCTTTCCATGAGCTAAAAATGCCCAAATAAGGCTCCTTGAGTGCTGATTTCACATCTAGCAGCGCTGCCAGGTCTGCCGGCGGGCAGCTTTCGACGGAAAGGGTGGAGGCAAGAAGAGCGAAAATGGTTAGGGTGGCTCTAAGCGCCAGCATTTTGGCCAGTGTTTTTGGAATCCCACGTGATATTTTGGTGCTCTTAATGTAATTTGGTGGGCTTTTTCTTTCCCTTTTCAGTAGAGTTTTGCTGTGGTTTATGTAGAAGTAAGGAAGCTACTGAGTTGGTGGGGTGTATTTACGAGGTTTGGATATGGAAATGGAAGAGGAAGGGGCTGAGCGGGAGGAGGACGGGAGAGCGGGGCGGGGGGGGGGGGGGGGGGAGGGGGCGGGGCGGGGGTTGTTTTGGTTAGTTTTGTTTGAGACTTGCCCTTCCAGTGGTAGATATAATGGCTGGGATTTATCTATGCCGACTATTTGGAACTTGCCTGGTAAAATTTTTTTTTGAATGATATGATGTTTATAAAATGATTAATTTAAATTATGATTTGTATCAAAAGTTTCAAAGCATTTGATTCAAAAAGGTTTATGTAACAACATATTAATTTATGATATATAATAAAAATTTATATCGTACTCGTTTTAAATTTTGTAACGAGTTTTTTATGCAATGCAATTGATTATTACAAATAGTGTCACTATTTTATACAAAATTTATATCTTTTATTTGTGAGAAAAATGAGGGAAAATATTGAGTTAAGTTATTGTAGCGCCCCGACCCGGACAACAGAATCCGAACCGGTACACCCGTCGTAGCTTACTGAGAAGACTACAAGACGTCTCATCTCTCGATTACACATCATTCATGACGTAAGAGAAATAAGTGCGGAAACACATGACTCGTAAATCTAACCATCAATGCAGTACGCCATAAGACAAAGTGAATATCAATAACTGTACATGGTCGCAGCCATCTAAAACCTCAAATGAACCAGAAATAACAAAATCTAGCTAATCAATTCTCCCCACAAAGTCTAGGCATCCCATTCTGCCCACTCGCCGTCGTCCTCAATGAAAATCATATCGTAGCTAGGCTCATCTGTAATGACAAAGGCAGTACCCTTAGCGAAAACGCTAGCAAGTAACCCGCTTATAAGACATACGGGATCAACACATGGCAAGACATGAGTAATATATAATTCAAGGGAATTGTGGGGCACGTGTCTTGTAAAAGTTCCAAATAAATAAACGAATCACGTAATAGCAAGTATAGCCATTCACACACAATTAACAAATCAATGACAATCAAATACCACGCACATCCATACCACAACGACTCTCGTGATGCATGTCAAAATATGCACTACACTACACACTCACAAATGCATGAGCCATTTCTTTTCAAATCAGTGCAATGCATGTCACAATGTCAGGTCTCGTAACTCGTTATCCTGTAACGTGCCCCGGCTTATATTTCCATCCCGGTTTACGTTACATGCTCGTATGCTCTGTGATGCGCCTCGGCTTATATTTCCATCCCGATTTACATCACAGATCTCGTAAAACTCTGCATTGCACCTCGGCTTATATTTCCATCCCGATTAACATTGCAGAGGACTTTATACCCTGTAACGCGCCCCAACTTATATTTCCATCCCGGTTTGCGTTACAGCCTTTTGTGCCCTGTAATGCACCTCGGCTTAAATTTCCATCCTGATTAACATTACAGGTCACCTTCGCAAATATGTACCGAAGCACATCTCTTTTTCAAAACAATATGCAATGCAAGTGCCATGATGCAAGACTCCTCGTTTCAATCACATTTCTCGTTCACATATGCAGTTCATATTCACATGCGCAAGTACAAGTAACACACAAGAGTTCTCTAGCTTACACATCAACGCTTAGGCTTCAACTCGATCGTCATCCCTTAATCTTGCTACCAAACTTCATACACAAATGTGAACACTCCCATCATTGAACTCTTAGACACCTCGTACGTTCATTTCCTGACCCTTCTAAGTCATCCACGTTGAAATCCGAGTCGGAAACCCATTGGAGTCACCAAGTTGATTCACCATCCTAAGTCATGTTTCCAAGACTTAGACTACCTCTAATCAGGTCTTAAGACGTCTCTAAGGTCATCCAAGGATTCCCCGAGCTTCCCTCTTTCTTCCTCTATTTTCCTCAAAACTGATGGACTTCATTCCCTCACATCGATCGATCGATATGACTTCATACCCTCACATCGATCGATCGAAGTCCATCAGAGAACATCGATCTCTCAGCCCTTTATTACTTCGATCGATCAATGTCCGTCAGTGGACATTGATCTCTCAACTTCTCCCCACTTCGTTCGATCGATGTCCGTCAGTGGACATCGATCTCTCAACTCCCCTCTACATCGATCGATCGATGTCCGTCAGTGGACATCGATCTCTCAGCCTTACCCTACATCGATCGATCTATGTACTTCATTCCCTCACATCGATCGATCGAAGTCCACGATTCCAGCAAAGAAGTTCAGCGTTTTCTGCAACAACTGCAGAACCATACACCAATTTGATCCCAAACTTCATCCCATTCCATTCAAGCCTAATCCCTGCTATCATTCATGCTTAAACTATAGATTCTAACGCTATTCACTTAGCAAACAAGATCCAAGCCTAGTACGCAATCACAACAAGAAGGGATTCAAGGGATAGGGATTTGCAGAATTTCACATAATCAACAACAACAACGAATGCTTTTTCATATACAGCGGCCAAATCTTGAAATCAAAACACATAAATCATATACAAATAATCACAAAACGAAACTACTGCATGGTGATCCAATTTGATATCAAAATAGGCCAGTTTTCTTTCACAAAACGTAGGAACTTATAAGATGATTACTTGCCTTTGATTACTCGAAGACGGATTGAAGAACGGATGAGGATTGGATTGGTTCCTGGAGAGAGTTTTCCTTAGGGTTGCAAGGTTCCTCAGAATCGCCTAGGGGAAAGGAAGACAATTGCGTCGTCTGATGAGTGGGAGATGAGAAAATTGACGTTGTCAGTTTAATAGGGATTTAGGGTAAGATTTGATGTTTCTAAATTATATCTTTTATCTTATTTATCTTAAAGGATAAACCTTAATTATTTAATTCTAAAATTAAATACAATTTAATTCTAATATTCAATCCTCTCATTAATTTCTAATTAATCCTTTTACTTAATGCCTCATTTATTTTCGTTGACTATCATTAAACTCCGTTTAATTCCTTCTTTGCCTTTTGATTAACCTACGGAGGGTGCGGAGCATAACATTCCACCCCCTTTACAAAAAGTTTCGTCCTCGAAACTGGCGTACCTTATTGAAAGAGATGTGGATATAGCTCCTTCATTTGCTCCTTAAGCTCCCACGTGGCTTCGCGCTCCGTATGGTTACTCCACTGAACTTTGACATACAGAATGACGCGTCGGCGTAGGACTTGATCTTTTCTGTCCACAATCTTTATTGGATGTTCTTCGTAAGTGATGTCCTCCTTAACATCCAACGGTCGATCTTCCAGGATATGGCTCGCGTCTGGTACGTATTTCCTTAGTTGGGACACATGAAATACGTTGTGAACTTGTGACAAATTCGGAGGCATGGGTAACCGATATGCTCTTTCTCCAACCTTGCCCAACACTTCGTAAGGTCCAATATATCTTGGGCTTAACTTGTCCTTCATTCCGAATCTTAAAACTCCCTTGGTGGGTGAAACTCATAAGTATACCTTTTCACCTTCCTCAAACTCCAAAGGTCGCCTCTTTGTGTCAGCCCAACTCTTACTACGATCCTGAGCCACTTTGAGTTTCTCTCTTATCACTTTTACCTTTTCAACTGTTTGCTCAACCAACTCAGGTGCAGTGATTGTCCTTTCTCCAACTTCATCCCAACAAACCGGGGACCTGCATTTACGTCCATATAAGGCTTCAAATGGCGCCATATCAATAGCACTGTGATAGCTGTTATTATATGAAAACTCCATTAACTTCAATATGCTATCCCAATTTCCTTTAAAATCTAGGGCGCATGCTCTTAACATATCCTCCAAGGTTTGGATGGTCCTCTCGGATTGTCCATCTGTTTGCGGGTGGTACGTGGTACTCATTCTCAGTTCGCTACCCATCGCCTTCTGAAATGCCCTCCAGACCTTAGAGGTGAACTTGGGGTCACGGTCTGACACAATGCTGACTGGGACTCCATGTAGGCTCACAATGCTATCCACATATATATTGGAAGCTTCTCATAAGACGTACCATGTGGCATAGCTATGAAATGGGCTGTCTTTGTCAACCGGTCTACAATCACCCAAATCATTTCGTTTCCGTTGCGGGTCTTGGGTAGTCCCATTACGAAGTCCATCGTCACATGTTTCCATTTCCATTCTGGAATCTCTAGCGGCATCATCAAACCACCAGGTCGTTGATGTTCGGCTTTGACTTGTTGGCAAACCAAACACCTTTCAACATACTCTGCTATAGATCTCTTCATCCCTATCCACCAATAGTTTCTTTTGAGATCCTTGTACATCTTAGTGCTCTCGGGGTGTATAGACATCCTTGAGTTATGCGTTTCTTGGAGCAATTCCGTTCGGAGTTCGTCTTTACCTGGCACGCATAACCGATTTTGGAACCATAGACTTCCATCTCCGCGCAACTGGAAATCCTTTACTGGTCCCGTGGATAATTTGTCACGGATTTCTTTCAGTGATGGGTCCTCATACTGCGCTTCTTTAATTCTGTCTACCAAGTCTGGGCTGATAGACAAAGCTGTAAGGACATTTGCCACTGAATCCACCAATTCAAGATCAAACTCCTCGATTTCTCTTTCTAACGGAGATTGTCTCGCGTGGCTAGACTTTCTGCTCAACGCGTCCGCCACTCTGTTGGCCTTACCCGGATGTTAGTTGATGGTTAGATCATAATCCTTAAGTAGCTCCAACCATCTTCTCTGTCGCATATTTAACTCCTTCTGCGAGAATAAGTACTTCAAGCTCTTATGATCCGTGAACACGGCACATTTCTCTCCATATAGATAGTGTCTCCAGATCTTAAGAGCAAATACCACCGCTGCGAGTTCCAAGTCATGCGTCGGGTAGTTCTGCTCATATGGTTTCAGTTGTCTTGACGCGTATGATATGACTCGTTCATTTTGCATCAAAACACAACCTATAAACAGAAGGTTAGTTTAAGACTAGTATATGTATATACAATGCATTAGTTGTAATGATGTACATACCTAGTCCTTTCTTGGACGCGTCACTATAGATCACGAAACCGTCGGTGCCGGAGGGTTGTGCCAACACTGGGGTTGTGGTCAACCTCTTCTTGAGCTCGGTAAAGCTCTGCTCGCATTCAGCAGTCCATTCGAACTTGGTCTTCTTCTGTGTGAGTCGGCTCAATGGAACTGCTATTGTTGAGAATCTCTCAACGAACTTCCTATAGTAGCCTGCCAAGCCTAGGAAGCTTCTTACTTCAGTCACGTTTGTAGGTTTTGGCCACTCCGTGATGGCTTCTATCTTTTTAGGATCTACAGAAATCCCATCCTCAGAAATTACGTGACCGAGAAAGGCTACACTTCTTAGCCAAAATTGACACTTGCTGAATTTGGCGTAGAGCTTTTGTTGCCTTAGAATCTGCAACACCACTCTTAAGTGTTCAGCATGAGCTTGCTCGTCGGGAGAGTAGACTAGAATGTCATCGATGAATACCACTACAGATTGATCCAACTGTTCTCGAAAAACGGTATTCATCAAGTCCATAAAAGCTGCTGGGGCATTAGTTAGTCCAAAAGGCATCACTAAGAATTCATAATGCCCGTATCGAGTCCAAAAATCCGTTTTAGGTACGTCTCCGGCTTTCACAAGCAGCTGATGATACCCTTGACGAAGATCGATCTTTGAGAACCAGCGAGCTCCCCTTAGCTGGTCAAATAAATCCTCTATCCTTGGCAGAGGATATTTATTCTTAATGGTGATCTTGTTCAGCTCACGGTAATCAATACACAACCTCATGCTGCCATCCTTCTTCTTTACAAATAGAACTGCAGCTCCCCACGGTGATACACTGGGGCGGATTAACTTTTTGTCTAACAACTCTTGAAGTTGCCCCTTCAGCTCCTTAAGTTCAGCTGGAGCCATTATGTAGGGTGCCTTGGATATAGGCTCGGCTCCGGGTATTAAGTTGATCTCAAACTCCACTTCCCTTGATGGCGGTACTCCCGGTAAGTCGTCCGGAAATACGTCTTTAAATTCATTGATTGCCAGAATTTGATCCATGGAGGGAACTTCTTGCTGAGCATCCACGGCATAAACCACATATCCCTCTGCTCCTTTCTGCAAAGCCTTAAAGGCCTTAATCGCCGTCAGGTATATCTTCTTGGGAGCTTTTGTTATCTTGACATTTCCTTATACCGTGATGTCATTCATCTCAGGGTCCTTCAGGGTCACTTGCTTAAGTTTACAATCAATATTGGCATGATTCTTGGTCAGCCAATCCATGCCCAATATTACATCAAAGTCCTTTTTGGAATTGGGACTAAGGTCACCGAGAATATCTTTCCATCCAATTCCAAATCACAATCTTTGTACTAGTGGTGAGAGACCAGTACTTGCTCGCCTGCTGCTTGCACCCTAAAGGGGTTCTCAAGCCATTCGGGTAGACAATCGAGTCCTTTGGCGAATCGCTTAGAGATGAAGGAGTGACTAGCTCCACTATCAAATAACACGTTTGCGGGTACTTTGTTAACTAGGATCACACCTAATCATAAGAGGGTAACACATAAAGGTTTTCACATAACACATATTCAATCATCAACTTAAAGGACTAAAATTCAGCTTAAGCAACTATCATTTAACTTAGATCATACCTGCCACCACGTTTGCGTCCTCCTGGACTTCAGCATCTGTCATGGCGTGGACTCTAGCATTGGTCCTGCCTTTCTGCTGCTGGGCTGGCCCTGCTCCTGCTTGAGGTTTAGGGTCCTATTCGGGGCAATCCTTAATCCGGTGGCCCGTCTTTTCACACTTGAAGCATGCTCCGGTAATCTTCCAACACTCACCTGCGTGTCTCCTATGGCAGTGTGGACATTCTGTTGGTGCTTGGCGATTGGATTGATTTGGCTGCGGTGCTCTTTGAACAGGCCCCGCTTTCCTAGGGATCTTGACCCAACGTCCGGGCCTACCTCCACTTTGTTCTACTCTCGGCCTCTTGCTAGTCTCTTCCCGAGCCTCTCTTGGTTGTGACCTACGCATGTCACTCTCCACTCGGTAACATGCGTCCAGCATTTCCTCAAATGTTTTCAGACTCGACCCCGCTATAGCCGTCCGTATGCGGGGGTTCAGACCCTCTTCGAATTTCAGCATCTTCATCCGATTATTTTCAAATACCAAGGGTGTGAATTTGCCCAAGGCATGGAACCTGTCAGCGTAATCGGAAACCGTCATCCTCCCTTGTTCAAACTTGTCAAACTGTCTCATCTTCTCCAAAACGGCAGTCTCAGGCACATAATAGTCTTTGTAGGCTTGCACAAACTGACTCCACTGAATAGGAGGAGTCATCTTGGGCAGGATGCCGTTCCACCAGGCATTAGCTCTGCCGATCAGTAGTGGGGTGGCTACATCCACCTTCAGTTCTTCAGGCACTTGCACAAGCCTGAAGCATTTCTCAATTTCATCCTTCCAAAATCCAGCCACCTCTGGATAAGTGGTTCCCTCAAAGGTTGGGGCATGCATCTTGTGCATCTCCCCAATATAGTACCGAATGCCGTGCTGTGGAGGTGGTGGAGGAGGTTGCTGCGGTTGTTGATGCTGCTGAGCAACCCCTTGTGCTATCACTGTGATAGCATCAATCAGCGCTTGTGGTACTAAGACTGGAGGTGGTGGTGGTGGAGGGTTATTGTTGTTCCCATTGCCACCGTTCCCTTGATTGTCACGTCTAGGAGGCATTTTCTGCAAGATCACGCTTATTAGTATCGAGCAGTTCCAAAAATAAATGCTTGGGGTCCATGATGTCGTACAAGACGGAATTCATAAGTTAAGATAAATAACATTTATTGATTACTCTTAATCGCGCTCGTACACACACCCATCCCAATCAAACTTAAATCTAGGATTGCATACTTAGACTTAAAGATAAACTTAAGGTGAAGATCATATCTTAAGACTCTACATGTCATAACCTAGGTCTCCGAGGTAGATCTGAAGCCTAGGCTCTGATACCACCTGTAGCGCCCCGACCCGGACAGCGGAATCCGAACCGGTACACCCGTCGTAGCTTACTGAGAAGACTACAAGACGTCTCATCTCTCAATTACACATTATTCATGACGTAAGAGAAATAAGTGCGGAAACACATGACTCGTAAATCTAACCATCAATGCAGTACGCCAAAAGACAAAGTGAATATCAATAACTGTACATGGTCGCAGCCATCTAAAACCTCAAATGAACCAGAAATAACAAAATCTAGCTAATCAATTCTCCCCACAAAGTCTAGGCATCCCATTCTGCCCACTCGCCGTCGTCCTCAATGAAAATCATATCGTAGCTAGGCTCATCTGTAATGACAAAGGCAGTACCCTTAGCGAAAACGCTAGCAAGTAACCCGCTTATAAGACATACGGGATCAACACATGGCAAGACATGAGTAATATATAATTCAAGGGAATTGTGGGGCACGTGTCTTGTAAAAGTTCCAAATAAATAAACGAATCACGTAATAGCAAGTATAGCCATTCACACGCAATTAACAAATCAATGACAATCAAATACCACGCACATCCATACCACAACGACTCTCGTGATGCATGTCAAAATATGCACTACACTACACACTCACAAATGCATGGGCCATTTCTTTTCAAATCAGTGCAATGCATGTCACAATGTCCGGTCTCGTAACTCGTTATCCTGTAACGTGCCCCGGCTTATATTTCCATCCCGGTTTACGTTACATGCTCGTATGCTCTGTGATGCGCCTCGGCTTATATTTCCATCCCGATTTACATCACAGATCTCGTAAAACTCTGCATTGCACCTCGGCTTATATTTCCATCCCGATTAACATTGCAGAGGACTTTATACCCTGTAACGCGCCCCAACTTATATTTCCATCCCGGTTTGCGTTACAGCCTTTTGTGCCCTGTAATGCACCTCGGCTTAAATTTCCATCCTGATTAACATTACAGGTCACCTTCGCAAATATGTACCGAAGCACATCTCTTTTTCAAAACAATATGCAATGCAAGTGCCATGATGCAAGACTCCTCGTTTCAATCACATTTCTCGTTCACATATGCAGTTCATATTCACATGCGCAAGTACAAGTAACACACAAGAGTTTTCTAGCTTACACATCAACGCTTAGGCTTCAACTAGATCGTCATCCCTTAATCTTGCTACCAAACTTCATACACGAATGTGAACACTCCCATCATTGAACTCTTAGACACCTCGCACGTTCATTTCCTGACCCTTCTAAGTCATCCACGTTGAAATCCGAGTCAGAAACCCATTGGAGTCACCAAGTTGATTCACCATCCTAAGTTATGTTCCCAAGACTTAGACTACCTCTAATCAGGTCTTAAGACGTCTCTAAGGTCATCCAAGGATTCCCCGAGCTTCCCTCTTTCTTCCTCTATTTTCTTCAAAACTGATGGACTTCATTCCCTCACATCGATCGATCGATGTGACTTCATACCCTCACATCGATCGATCGAAGTCCATCAGAGAACATCGATCTCTCAGCCCTTTATTACTTCGATCGATCAATGTCCGTCAGTGGACATCGATCTCTCAACTTCTCCCCACTTCGTTCGATCGATGTCCGTCAGTGGACATCGATCTCTCAACTCCCCTCTACATCGATTGATCGATGTCCGTCAGTGGACATCGATCTCTTAGCCTTACCCTACATCGATCGATCTATGTACTTCATCCCCTCACATCGATCGATCGAAGTCCGCGATTCCAGCAAAGAAGTTCAGCGTTTTCTGCAACAACTGCAGAACCATACACCAATTTGATCCCAAACTTCATCCCATTCCATTCAAGCCTAATCCCTGCTATCATTCATGCTTAAACTATAGATTCTAACGCTATTCACTTAGCAAACAAGATCCAAGCCTAGTACGCAATTGCTCCAACCTCATCAATCCCAAAAATCCCACCTTTTTCCCTCAAACCCACGCAGCAACGAAATCACAATAAGAAGGGATTCAAGGGGTAGGGATTTGCAGAATTTCACATAATCAACAACAACAACGAATGCTTTTTCATATACAGCGGCCAAATCTTGAAATCAAAACACATAAATCATATACAAATAATCACAAAACGAAACTACTGCATGGTGATCCAATTTGATATCAAAATAGACCAGTTTTCTTTCACAAAACGTAGGAACTTATAAGATGATTACTTGCCTTTGATTACTCGAAGACGGATTGAAGAACGGATGAGGATTGGATTGGTTCCTGGAGAGAGTTTTCCTTAGGGTTGCAAGGTTCCTCAGAATAGCCTAGGGGAAAGGAAGACAATTGCGTCGTCTGATGAGTGGGAGATGAGAAAACTGACGTTGTCAGTTTAATAGGGATTTAGGGTAAGATTTGATGTTTCTAAATTATATCTTTTATCTTATTTATCTTAAAGGATAAACCTTAATTATTTAATTCTAAAATTAAATACAATTTAATTCTAATATTCAATCCTCTCATTAATTTCTAATTAATCCTTTTACTTAATGCCTCATTTATTTCCGTTGACTATCATTAAACTCTGTTTAATTCCTTCTTTGCCTTTTGATTAACCTACGGAGGGTGCGTGGCATAATAGTTATGTTGCAGAATGTGTATGATGTTTTAAAGGATGAATTTGGCTGAAAATATACATACATGCATACATGTATATATACACACAAAAACAAACAAATATATATATATATATATATATATATATATATATATATATATATATATATATATATATATAGTAGCTGTAGAAAGTAGTCACATGAAAAATATAACTAATGATATGTTGTGTACAAAGATCAAAAGTTTTCATCCATATAGCAATAAATTTCTCGAATATCACCCACCAATATAATTCATAGGCCAAACTGGACGAAACTTGTCCCTTCAACTATGACAACATTAAAATTCAACAAAACTTCAAAAGGTGAGGGATGTAAGAGATTCTAGAGAGAGAAGCTCTCTGGGTTTTCCCAAACTCTCTTTACTTCGCCTCTTTTTCTTCGCTGCTCTCAATTTCTTCCTTCTTGATTTCACTTCTGCTATCATGAGTCTTAGATCTGGTTTTACTGAAGTTATTGGTTACAGTAATGCTCCCTTTTGCATTCCTGAAGGAGATCTGGTTTCTCTTACTGTGAAAAGTAGTACCAAAGTTGATAAGCAGCTGGGTGTTGCTCAGATGTCCCCCTCTAAGCTGATGGTTGATCCTGTTGACTTACCTGCTTCAGATCTGGGTGTTCTGCCAATGCTTCCTGTCAGATCTGGAGGCAGTGTTGAGAAGGAGGTGCATGCAAAGGCTCCTTGGTCTTCCTTTTTTAAAGATAATAGGAAAGATGGTCTTAAGCTTTGTAAGATGCAAACTGAGACTGAAGGACCGGTGTTTGTGGAAGAGGAGTTTTAAGAGGAGAAGGAATGAGAAATTTGTTTAGTTGGTTGTGTTGGAGGTGTATTTCCAGGTATGAGGGCACTTAAGAATATCACGCGTAACTGGAAAGGTAAACATAAGGCACAGATTTATGATTCTGGGTGGATTGTTTTTCAGTTTGAAGTTTTGGAAGATATGTTGAAAGTACTGCTGGACGGTCCCTATTTCATCAATGGAAAGCCTCTCATGCTTAAGCGAATGCCGAAGTATTTTTGTTTTGGGCATGAAGACATGCATGTGGTTCCCATCTGGGTAAGGTTCATTAATTTACCTTTAATTTTGTGGAAAGATAGGTTTCTTAGTAAGATTGCTTCGTACTTGGGCAATCCTATTAGTACGGATTTGATTACTGCTAAGAAAGGTACTTTCAATTATGCAAGAGTTCTAATTGAGATTGATATTTCTAAGGATTTACCGAAATCTATTGATATCACTCTTCCCGATATGATTCATAAGCAGGAGATTCAATATGAAAATGTACCTCTGCATTGTTCCTCATGCGGAAGAATTGGTCACACGAATAAAGGTCATGATTTGTTTACTAAAAATGAGAAAGGAAGAAGGGAGAACAACAGGAAAAGGGGAAAGAAAGTTATGTCTGGTGAAATACGTCCTGTTTTATCGACTGCTGAGATTAATAATAAGGAGCATGAAGATAAGGTGGATAATGCGGGGTTGCTTCCGGATGGGTTGCATCAAGCTGAAGTTTACCTTCATGCTCACAGTCAGGAGAATATTGAGGCTTTCTTGACTGATGCCTTTAAAGGTATAGGTCATAAGGACAATGAAGATTGTCTTGTTGGGGACTTGGAACAAGTTGAAGTCGGAGCTATTGATGACCATGTTTCTGAAGATTTGGTTGATGAACATTTGGAGCAGTCTGAACGATTTATCAAGGTTATGAATAAAAAAGAGAAACGTAGAAAGCAAAAGGCTTTGAAGGAGTGTCCTTCAAGGTTGAAAGTTTAGTCCTCTTTTCCATGATTTTTGCATTTTGGAATGTTAGGGGTCTAGTGAATCCTCAAAAGCAGTCGGAAGTGTTTGATTTTGTGAAGAAAAATAAAATTGATGTTGTTGGTCTGTTGGAGACTAAGTTAAATGATCGTAGTTTTAGTTCCCTTACAAGGTCTGTTTTCCTTGGTTGAGATTACCTTCATAATTTTGATGTTCATACTAGGGGACGTATTCTGATTTTTTTGGAATCCTCTTTCGGTTTTGATCAGTTGCTTAGGCATTGAAGATCAGGCTATTCACTATGATCTTTTGTTGAAAGCTGATGGCAGAAAGGCCATCATTTCTTTTATTTACGGTTTCAATAGAGTGCCTGAAAGAAGATCTATGTGGAGTAGTTTAGAAAACCTTGATGTTGGTTGTCATCTCCCTTGGGCCGTTGCGGGGGACTTCAATTCGGTTTTCTCAAATGAGGAAAAGGTCAATGGTAGGGATCCTTCTGCTTATGAACTTAGAGATCCGTTAGACTTTTGTATGAAATGTAATATGGTGGAGCTGCCTTATTCTGGATGTAAGTTTACTTGGACTAATGGGAAAGTTAAATGCAGGCTGGATCATGTGTTTGTCAATGATAAATGGATTGATTGTTTTAATAACTCATCTGCTCATTTTCCTGTCTCTGGTAGTATCTCTGATCATTCTTCTGGTATTGTTTATTTGGAAAAAGATATGCCACGTTTGACTGTTAATTTCAAGTTTTTCAATATGTGGACTAAGCATCCGGATTTCTTGAACTTGGTGATGGATTCCTGGGACATGGAGTGTTTTGGAACTAAAATGTTTATTGTCTGCAAAAAGCTAAAAATGCTGAAGGGTAGACTGAAGAAATTAAATGAAAGGGATTTTGGGCACATATCTGAGAGGGTGTTAAGAGCGAAAAGTCTTTTGGAGGAACTGCAGAATAGAAACCAATCTGAGCATTCTAATGGGGCTTTGGAGGCTGCATTGAAGGAGCAGAGGGCTATCAAATTGAGGCTTCTGAAATGGGAAAAGAGTTTTTTCTCACAGCAAGCTAAGGGAATGTTTATTAGGTTAAGTGACAGACCCACAAAATTTTTTCATTCCTGGGTGAAGCGTAGGAAAGTTAGAGGGAGAATTCTGTCCATTGAAAAGGAGGATGGTTCGTTTGCTACTAACCATGTTGACATTGCTGCTGAGTTTGTTTCCTTCTATAAAGGTTTGTTAGGTACTAACGAGTTTGTTCAGCCTTTGAATTCTACTTTCTTCAGCTACGGCCTTGTTCTGGAGTTGGAGGATGCTAACTTCCTTACTCGTCCTGTGGACTTGGATGAGATTAAGGATGCTATTTTTTCTATTGGCAAAGATAAATCCCCGGGCCCGGATGGTTATACTGCACATTTCTTTGTTAAAGCCTGAGATGTGGTGGGTGAGGAGGTTTCAAGTGCTATCTTGGAGTTCTTTCAACATGGCAGAATCTTGAAGCAAGTAAATCACTCTGTTATTGCCCTTATTCCAAAGAAGGATTCTGCGAGGAAGGTTGGTGATTATAGACCTATTTCTTTGTGTAACGTGATCTATAAAGCTATTTCTAAAATTCTGGCTGCTAGGCTCTCTTTTGTTCTGCCTAAGTTGGTGAATGTTGCTCAGTCGGGTTTTGTTAAGGGAAGGGCTATGGCTGAGAATATTCTCCTTGTTCAGGAGCTTCTTCGGCAATATGGGCAGAAACGTTCCTCTCCTAGTTGTTTCATTAGAGTGGATATTAGAAAGACATTTGATTCCATTTCTTGGAGCCATCCCATTCGGCTTTTGGAGTCTTCAGTCTAAGCCATCCCATTCGGCTTTCTTCAAAAAATTGCTGCATATTAAAGATTTTTTGATGATGAAGCTTGGTTCCCCTGATGCTTGCAGTGCTGAGCTTATTAGATGGGCCTCTGGTAGGCGCCCCTCACTTCTTTGGCTTATGATTTCTTTCGGGATAAAGGGGAGAAGTTTGGCTGGGTTAACACTGTTTGGGCTATTGATAGCACGCCCAAGCACTGTTTTATTTTTTGGCTGGCGGCAAGAGGTGCGTTGCCTACTAGGGAGAGATTGTATTTTTTGGTTAACGATATGAAATGTATGTTTTGTGATGCTGTGGTGGAGACCCAAAATCATGTGTTATTTTCTTGTCCAGTTGCTAAATCTGTTTGGTCCTTGGTTTTAGCCTGGCTTCATATCTCTGTCCAATTTAATTCCTTGAAGGATCTTCTCCATTGGTCTGCCAGGCACGTCAGAAAGAAGAGTAGGCGCTCCAAATTCATTAAGGCTTCTTTTGCTGCTACGATTTATTACTTGTGGATTGCTAGGAATCGCAAGTGTTTTGAGGATCAAAATGTCAATGCTCAGGATGTGGCTCATAAAATTGCTGTTCATGTGTATAGTTTGTTCTTTGTCACTTAGTGTATTTTGAGCGATTGTATGTCCTGCATCCTGGGTATGGCCAGTGTATATGTAATGGATTGATCCATTTTTGATCTTTGGTTATATGATATTTTTACATTTTAACCCAAAAAAAATTAAAATTCAACAGAAAGAAAGAAAATTTGTAAATTAAGAGTAAGAGTGAGTTGAACAAAAAAGAAAAGAGAAAAAGTAAAAAATTATATTTTTTGCATTTTCTTTATCTTCTTGTCGGTCGACAACATTTTTAATGTTTATGTGCTATAGAAACAAGTAATAGTAGCTAATAATATAATATATAATGATTTATATTCTAACAAGAAACGATGTTGATTTGTCATTATAAAAATCAACATATATCTAAACATTAGATTGATAAAGAATCAACTTATCATATCATTTTTGAAGTATTTTCAAATTTCTCAGTAAAACCTTGTTCTTTCCATAATTAAACAAAAGAGCGTTAATGACGTTATATATCCATATGTTGATTTATATGATGGACTGACGGTTGAAATACATTTTGTATCTTTATTAGTTACACCTTTTATCCATATATTTCATTCCGTTACATTACTGAGGCAAATTAAAAGACTTTACGGTGAATTTAAGTCAAATGTTACAATCATATAACGGAACTGTTAACATATGAGGTAAACATTTCAAATAAAAAAAATACATGAATAATATCTAAAATGACTATGTAGCGTATGGACATGGAAGGCACATGTTAACTCTAGTATACGATAGTGTCGTTGGATGTGCAGTTGAATGATTTCAAAAGCAATGGCCTTTAACGATGCATGTGGAATTCCTGTCACGTTCTCAACTGTCTACTCAACATGCTGATTCACACAGAGTATGTCGAGGAGATTCAAGAAAAAAATATATTATAATTTTAATTAAGAAAACTATAACTGTAGTATGAATTGAAAAAATTTTTAAACAACCAAAATGTTTCTGCCAAAAAATCTAGAAGCACCTAAGACGTTGCTGTCAAATACGTCTCTGGATTATACCTTTAACGCTATTGATAGTTGCTTCTTAGAGTACAAGCGGTATCGAATATGCAATAACTGGTATTGGAACAAGAAAACCTCCAGCTGCTTGAATGTTATTGTGAGTCGCGTTCAAAAAACTGAGATGCCAGTGGGATGTATGATCTTATACGATCTTGCTATTTTTCGAGTGTTTGTCACTTTCCCGACAGTTCTTTCACAGTTATCAATACGTGTCGAATCTGCCATTGTAAATTAGGGGGACAAGAAAAAAAACATGCATTAGTTTGATTAAGAATCTCATTTTTATCACAAATTTTGAAGTATATATGACGGTCAAAACCATAATATGAAATAGACCGCAGGTTTGACATAATCACAGTGTGTTATTTTGACTTTTGACAGTTCTTTCAAAACTACCATGTACATCACCGTCTTGAGAAACTGCCAAATGCCACTCCAGTTGGCTATAGATATCCCTCATTTTTTACCTAATTTTTTTCACAATTCTACAACGCAATGAAGCTCTGTCGGCATTTATGCATAACTCACACATACATGAAGAGAGGCACCGGCTTTCTCTATCTTTTCTTGCAAGTTATTTATTTATTGTTATTTATTTATTGTAATTCAATTATTGTAATTTATTTATTGTTATTTATGCATGTGAAGCAGTACTTAATTATTGTCATTTAATTGTTTCGATTGCATGAACGTATATTAATATTTAGTTAATGTTATTTAATTGTTTCGATTGCATGAATGTACATATAGTATTATTTAAGCATTTTTATCTACTTGTTTTGATCGTATGAACGTATATTAATCTTTAAATAGTGTTATTTAGTTGTTTCGATGACATGAAGGTACATATATTATTATTTAAATATTGTTATTTATTTGCTCCGATTCTATGAACGTTATTCTAATATTTTAGTGTTATTTAGTTGTTTTGATTGCATGGACGTACGTATAGTATTGTTTAAGTAATGTTATTTGTTTGTTTCGATTGCATGAATTTATATTGGTATTTAATTATTGTTATTTAATTGTGTCGATTACATGAACATATAGTAGTATTTAATTATCATTACTTATCTGTTTCGATTGTATGAACGCACGTACATTCATATTTTGTTTCACTATTTTATTTATATTTGTATTTAATTATTATTATTTTCTTATGTAATTGATCCAGGTTTAGTTCTGGTAGTAGTAGTGGCGTTGGTGACGAGTTGAGGCTAGAGATTGGGGATTTATTGATGCTCTCATGCGAGCTTAAGACCCTATATCTTAGGAATGGTAGTAGTTAAGCATACTGAATACTGTTAAGATAGTTTCTTTTTACAGATATTCAGGGGTCTTCGATAGGTGCAAGACACACATAGAGGATGTGAGGTTAAAAAATTGTTTATGGTGTAGTATGTTTAAGATAAGTCACGCTTTAACCACCACATTTGTGGATAGGTGGTGACATGAGACCTACTCATTAACCTACCTTTAGGCGAGGCCACATTCACGCTTCATGATGTAGCCATGTTTTTTGGCCTTCGCGTCGACAATGATGTCGTTACTGGTCGGGAGCCTTAGTACAAAGTAGCGTAGTGGTGCTAGCTGTGTACCAAGTGTCTTGGATGGACTTCCAACATGCTGGATATATCAGACAACCGTGTATCGAGGAAAAAGTTCATAGATAATTTTACACGTACAAGCCCACCAGAACTCCTAATGTCAGTTGGTCTACCTCTACATACTTTAGGACCTTGCCGGTGTGCGCAAATATTCCTGGGCTAGCGTTTTCCTTGTGCGATTGTACCAAAGCCTACACAAGAACTCTCGTGCGAAGACGCAGAGCATCAAATTCCAGGGTCATTACAACGCTCCAGTTCTGGGCACGGGAGAGGTTCGTCGTCTTCCGTCCTTGTCACATTGAGAGTCTAGAGATGAGGCCTAGTGCATCCTTATGTCTTAGTGACTTCAGCTTCCTGGAGGTTCACGAAACACGGTGGATGCTGCAGACGATCTACTCGACATTCTAGCAGATGAAAATTTCCTTTGAGTGCTTTACAGCCTAGACATTATTACGAATTTGCCACTAGTGTGCACCTACGACGAACATCTATGGACTGCTCAGGTGCCACTACTGCTGTAGCACACTAGTGAGCATCACCTACCTTATATAGTGATGAAATAGTTTGGCTTAACATAGGAGGTGCCCCGCAGGGTCCTTGACACGAGGGTTGCCTTCTATTAGATAGTTAAGAGGATGGTGAACGTCGATGCACGTCATACTTTTACATATGATCGAGCACACCAGGTCAAGATAGCTATGTCCTAGGCTGGCATATTAACAACTGACTCACTATACATGATGTAGTACAGACTTCAGACAGTTTTGATGCTTTGTCGTCCTTGTGTGGAGCGTGTAGGCGACTACAGTTTATGTGGTTTCACAATCTAGTCTCATGTGGCTGGTATGCATACATCTTTTGTTTTATTTAGTTGTGTCATTGTAAGTTAAATATGTACTGATGTTTCTATTATTCAATATGTATGTAAACCCTCTTGATCAGATGTACCATCATGGACATCAATCGGAGATGAGACTGGCATGGAGATTGCATCGGAGGAGATCAAGGAGGAGGGTCTCGAACATCTTCTGCTGTAGAGACCATCAGTAGAAGCCAATCAATAGACTGCGGTTTGCGTGTTTCAACCCAAAACTGTAGCAGTTCTGCGGTTTGCGTGTCTTAACCTAAGGGGCCGTCATTCGCACACTTGGCCACTGAAAGTTCACAATTTATGTGTCCCTCAGGGCATGCGCCAAGTATATTATTCCAGACACCAACCGTCGATAGTAGACATGTATTTGGCAAGGATGACGATGATATGCTTGACATAGTCGATCATCTCCCCTCTTCCATTCCCGATGCCAAACATTTTTTAGAGACCTAGAGCGTGACCTAGAGCCAGCACAGTCACAACTGCCAGAAGATTTATTAGGTTTGTGACAATCACTCTGAATTAAGTTCACACAAGCATTCAATGTAACAAAATCAGTATGAAAAAGATAAAAAAAATAAATAGAGACACATGATTTAGAGTAGTTCGAATCTCTTTGATTTCACTCCACTGCCACTTGTTTCCAAAATAGATTTCAACAGAAACTTTTCTTATTAACTTCAACAATGAACAAGAACAATGACAGCAACGTTTACGCTAACAACTAATACAGAATCGTCATTTTACTTAGAGACAGCTAGCACCCCAGCCTGGCACCAAGCAGTGCAAACTAAGATTGCAGCCTTAGAAGCCACTCATACTTGGAAGATGGTCTCCCATTGCTAGCTCATAAACACCCCATTGGTTGTAAATAGGTTTACGATGTCAAATTTAAGCCTAACGAGATAGTAGAACAATATAAAGCTAGGATGATGACAAAGAGGTATACTCAACAGTACAGAATGGATTACCAAGACACTTTCTCTTATGTTGCAAAAATGACTACTGTTAGAAGTGTTGGCAATGGAAGCAAGAAAAGGATGGCAGATTTGGCAAATAATTGTGAACAATGCTTTTCTTCATGAGGATCTTCATGAAGACACTTACATGCTGTCATCTCTAGGTATTAAACCATCTCAACTTAATATGGTTTACAAGCTACAGAAATCATTGTATGGAATTGAAACAAGCCACCAGAGAATAGGATATCAAGCTCACAAAATTTCTGATTTCTCAAGGCTTTGTTTAATCTAGAAAATGGCTACACTCTTTTCTTTAAACAATCTACTGATCCCTATTACTTCTGTAGGTTTATATAGATGATATAACAGTTACAAGTGTTGATCTTCAAGCTTTACATAATCCTATGGCTAACTTACACTCTACATTCCAGATCAAGAATTTAGGTGATCTTAGGTATTTTGTTAGAAATGGAATTAGTTAAATCACAGAGGGGCTGCTTATCATTCAAAGAAAATATACTATGGGATTTCATATTTTGCTCCAAAAAAAAAAACAGAAAGGATGCAACAGCATGGTGAAGTGCGCGATTGACCATCAAACTATAAATGATTTCACGAGTAAGTCTTGCTACATCAGCAGTCCCATTCAAGTGCAAGAAGCTGGAGTCAAGTGACTGGTGAAGAAGTGAAGTACAGTAAAGCGGCTAAAGATCCATTTTATATAGGAAAGTTTGTTAGGAGATTATTACGTTTTTACTTTCTATACCCACTTAGTTATTTTTTCCTTTCTTATAGTTAGTTAGCTGGTAGCTCAATTCACATATATATAGATCTGTGTCGTACAACAGGAAAGCAAGTTCCTCTTCAGTTGGCCTCACATTTCGAGCTTCTCTTTCCCTGTGTAGAAATAAGTTCAGCTGAGGCGTACCGAGATAAACTGAAGAAGACAGACTTAGACGAATATATGCCGAGCTGAACTAAAGAAGGGGGTCCGGACGATAGTGTGCCGAGCTGAACTGGACCAACCTGGACGAAGGCCAGAACGAAGCCAGGAAGTGACAAAGTCAGTCACCCGAGCTGACCTAAACAGGAGAACACAATTAAGGTGATAAAGATGAAAAGATGACCTGAGCTGAAGAAGACCAGACATGCTGAAGAAGACAAAGTGAAGAAAGTGCTGAGCCGAGGTGACGAGGTGAAGCACAATCAAGGCAGCAATGTAACAGGCTGAGCTGTTATACTTAGGCGTGTAAATATTGTAACTTTTCACTGTACATAGAAGAGCTGCATTGGTAACAAGCAGTTACCACAGCCGTTGTAATTAATAGAAGACTGACAGCAACGGCTGTTGAAGTGGTAAAATAGCCGTTAGAAGTAGCTTTCCACCCCTATAAAAGGGGTACAACCTTGTAAATTGTTTTCAACTTTAATGAATGCAAATTCTTTCAATATTCAACATGGTATCATAGCATTTCTGATTCAAAAATACATGCGATTCATACGCTTTTTTCTGCACTTTTAAATTTTTTTTCAAAATGACTACACCCTTCAGCCCTACTGAATATGCCGAGGTCACTTCTACTTCTAATCATTCATCAGGAGTTGTGCGTGGTCCTCAACTTACTTATGATTCCTCCATAGCTATTAGATGCTATAAAATGAATGGAGACAACTACCTCTCATGGTTTCGAGGGGTAGAAATGTATATCACTGGTAAAGACAAGGAAGAATACTTATATGGGACAGGAACTTTCTCATCTGAAACTGATGCAAACTTCCGAATATAGAGTCAGAAAACAGTATGATTATGTCTTGATTGATATGCCCTATGCAGCCAGACAATTCTGATGATTTTATAATGTACAATACTGCAGCAGAAATCTAGGCTGCATTCAAGGAGATGTATTCCAAACAGGATAACATCTCAGAATTATATGAAGTTGAAGCTCATCTTCATGAGCTAAAACAAGGAACTCTTGCTGTCCACAAATATCATACGTTACTCACCACGGCGTGGCATCAAATTGACACTTTTGAAGCACATCAGTGGTCTTGCATCACTGATGCTGCACTCTACAAGGGCATCGCAGAAAGGAAGCGGGTCTTTTGAAGAAATTTTTTTCTAAAAAGTGATAAAATGATTGTTTACATTTACATATGTTTCATATATGTATATTATGATTTTATTACTTTTTTTTGATGATAACAATAGTGCTTTATCACTAATGTGCCTTGGAAGTTTCTACAACCTACCAAAAAGGGCAAAATTGGTATTTTGAGTTTTTGTAGGAACATGACATGGTGAAAATATTTCAAGGACACAAACATATCTTATTTATCATCACAAAGGTTTCATTATATCTGTTTTTGACCATCGGGATCATTTCTGGAGTTTTCTCTTACCAGGGGCATTTTGGTCATTTTACATCTGAGGCCAGTTTCGGTTTTTTTACTCAAGGAATCTCTTGATTATATTATTTTCTTCATTCTAAAGATCATTTATGTTTATATTGAAGATTATATTGTGGTTTTCTATTTTTTCTCTCAATTGATAATATTGACGACAGTAGTAGGATATGTGATGAGTTGTGATGTCAAATTCTATTTTTTTCTTGAAAAACTTCTTCTATATGTTATTGGAGGATATTAATCATCATTTTGCAAAGAATTTACGGTGTTATGTGTTGACATAATCTTGTCAACTATTATTTATTGATTTCTCTTCATTAAATATAATTTTGCACACATATATATGAGTTGGAAAACGTTCACATACCGGTGGATATGGTGGTGTACTTATTTTATGACATGTGTACAAGTGGACCAATCAAAAAGAAGCTAGTTGGCAAAATTGCCAACTTAGAATTTTCAAACTTAAAAAACGGCTATATTGGAGTAGTTGGAGCTGATTTTTGTTTGAATTTTTTAGCTCTCACATGTCCATTCTCATGGTAAGAAGTTGAGGGGATAGTGGAGAAGTTATACTATTTTATCCTACTACATTATCTTTATTATTTTCAAGACAATTTGAGGTGGAAAAATCGGCCAATATGTGTACATTGGTGGACCAATTATGTTGTTTCATTTTGCCAAGTGCACAAGGTGATTGTGTGGCCAACCGATGGTGTAAAGACACTTAAGCATTGATGATGAAGATAGTGACACATTAGAATTCTTATCTACAAGGCTCATTTCACCCTATAAATAGAAGGCAAAGGTGAAGAAGAAGAACACACAACTTTCAAGCAAACTTGAAGATCATTCTTGCTATTATCTTCTTGATTCTTTCTTTGTGTAGCTAAGGTGTTTTATTTCTTGTTGTTGTTGGGCTACATATACATGACTTCTTGGGGTATCTTTGTAACATTTGTTATCCATGTTTATAAGGTTACACCACTAGATGATAGAGGTATTGCAACCAAGAATTGCATAGAGGTGTTCATCCAAGTCTTGAATAGGGTTGGTGTTTAACCCAAGGATCAAGCTTGGTTCTTGTTGTAATTTGGTTCATATCATAGTGAAATCCAAGAAAAGGTGTTCCTTGGGACTGGGGTAGGTCACATTGACCAAATCAGGATAAATCTTTGGTGTTCTTGTCTTCTTTACATTTTCTGTTGTTTGCCCATTTTCGTCGCAGATTTCACACAACTTCTCACGTTTTGCAAAAATAGCAAAATACTTTCAAAATTAGTACTTTTTGGTGAAGTTATACTTCAAACTGTTAGCTTTCATTTGCAATAAGAATCACTTGATTTGAGAAAAGGAAAGTTAGTCGTTCAGTCATTGCAAGATAACTGCTCCAATCTAGCTGCAATCTGACCAGTTTTGAGATAACTTAAATTCTGTTTAAATCAAGAATTGTTTAAGATGAGGGCCTTTTAGAAACATAAACTATACATCCTAAGGAGAGTTTTGACATAAAGATCAACCTTTTTGGTTGAGTATTCAAAGAGAAACACGTTTCCTAATTTCAGCAACATTCTGTCCATTTCTGTTTAGATTGACCATCTGAATCTTGTTATTTGTTTGAAGGGCCAATGATCTTATTTTTGTCTAATTTTTGGACAGAGCCTTTTCAAGACATTGATGTGAAGTTCTGAAACTTTTCATAATTTTTGGAGTTGTGTACAAGGTTTTTTTAAATTTTTCAAAAACGTATTCTGAATCTGAGGTTTATAAAGGGGATTTTAACCAAGGGTGGTTGTAATTTCACCAAACCATTATTCACCCCATCTAGTGGTGTTTACTACAGGTGCATGGTCCAACAATTGGTATCAGAGTCAGACCAACACCACTCAAAGAAGCAAGATTCAACATCATACGAATAAGACAAGGCCAAGAAACAACAACACTTTGTAGCCTGCACATCTCAAATTAAAGGTACAATACAATGGACACAGTTTCTCACAAAGGTGAGTTGGAAGCTACGTCTACACAACGTCATCCTCTTTTCGATGGCAATAATTTCGTTCATTAGAAAATCAGAATGAGGCTATTCTTAATGGCTATAGACATCGATTTATGATCTATAGTTGAAGGTGGACCATACATTCCAATGAAAATTGAACAAGTAAACGGCGTAACTCATGAAGTAGAAAAATATAAAAGTGAATGGCCATCCGAAGATAAAAAGAAAATGTCCATGAATGCTAAAGCTATGCAATTACTTTTGAATAGACTTACGACTTCTGAAGCAGGATATGTGTCAAATTGCAGAAGTGCACATGACATGTGAAAATCATTAGAATTAAAGCATGAAGGTACTAGTGGTGTAAAAGAATCAAAAATAAACATGCTTATGACTGAACTCGAATCGTTTAAAATGTTGCCGAACGAATCCATAACGTCTATGGATTTGATGATTACTAATACTTTTAATGCGCTTCAAGCTTTATATAAATCTTTTACCAGCAATGAAAAGGTTCAAAAAGTGCTATGGAGTCTTCCTACTGAATGGGATCCAAAGGTAATAGCAATCGAGGAGATAAAGTCAATCGCTAAAATGGATGAATTGATAGGTTCACTTAGAGTTTACGAGGTAAAAATGAACCGACGAAAGTCTGAATCATCAAAATCATCCAGTAAGTCTATTGCTTTCAGATCAACTGAGTCACATATAAATAATGATGATAGCAATAGTGATAATGAATTAGACGATTATTTAATATTAATAGCTAAAAAACTTAGAAAGTTTTTCAAACGACCAAATAGAAATGGAAAACAATCTTCCTCTACTTCTTCTCAACCTAAGAAAACTCTAATAAAGAGTGGTATAATAAAGAGTTAAAATGCTACGAATGTGGTCAAAAGGACATATCTCATATGATTGCTCAACAAAGAAAAATAATAATAACAATAGCAATAATAAACAAGTCAAGGACAAAGAGGCACAAAAGTTTGACACAAAGGAGTCCAAGTTAAGAAGAGGCAAACGAGCAATGAATGCGAGCATGTGGTGCGACTCGTCCGACTCTGAATCCAACACTGAAGAAGCTCAAGTCTGCTTCGTATCAAACGATGTAAATTCTTCGTCTAATGTATATTCTGATAATGAAATGTCATTTGATGAGATGTATGAAGAATTTCTAAAGATGCATGCTCACTGTAAAAGGCTGTCTAAAGAAAAGAAGAAACTAATTGAAGAAAATAACAAGTTGAAGACGTCCAACTTCGAATTTTCCGATCAATTAGAATCTTTTAAACAAGAGTCTACTAATACTCTTGATTCTTTAGAGATCAAAATTGAATCATATAGGAAAAATGAACAAACGTTACAAACTGAAAATAGTATGTTGACATCTAAGTTACAAAGTTGTGAAAATGAGATAATACAACTTAAATCTTCTAGACTAAACTTAGAAAAAATGTTAGAACAATTTAAATCTGGCATGAACATACTTAACACACTTATATCGTCACAAAAATATGAAAATGATAAAAGGGCTTAAGGTATATGGAAGAAAATGAAAAGTTAGGCAAAAAGACTAAATTTGGATCATCTAAGTCTAAGTTGCCGTATAATACAACAAAATCAACTTTGCCTGCTACACCTTCTCCTACTTCTTCTTATACTTATTCCAAGGTAAAAATGCAACATGCACCCAAAAAGCACACACATATAAACGTGCAACTAGATAAAACTTTGCATCTAGACCACCTAGAAAGTATGCCTATATGTATACAAATGTGTCTAAACAAAATAAACCGCAACCAACTTATTATAATTCATATAGACATAATTATAGGCAACATTCATATAAGATTTATAGAAATGCATATAAACACGCATACATAGCACCATATAAGAAACAAAATCATATGTCTTACTTTAGCTATCAAAATTGGCCACAACATAGTACTTATAAACCAAGATATAACAATTATGTGCATACACCTTCATTTAATTGGAATGGACAAGTACATGAAAATCATTTGTATTATTCAACTTATAATAATGTCAAATATGTGCCCAGAAGGTACATCCAAGGTTAGATACACAAAGTTTATATAAACAAGGGTGGTGCCCCTAACATTCAAGGACCCAAGTAAAGGGTACCTAAAACTTTGTCTCTATTGTAGGAAAATCGTAAGGAATGCAAGAAGGAGGCAAAGTCAGAATCTAAAAACCAAATGGTTTTTAGACACTGGATGTTTAAGGCATATGACAGGTAACCCCAAACTATTCAACGAACTTGAACATATTGAGAATGGAGGAAAGGTGACATTCGGTGACAACAACAAAGAAAAAGTTGTTAGAAAAGGAACAATCGGGGACCCTAACACATTTTAAATACGAAATGTGTTGTTAATAAGAAATCTTTCTTATAATTTATTAAGCATTTCACAACTTATAGATTCCGGTTATTATGTTTTTTTCTATCTAGTTCTTGTGATATAACTAATGGAAAAGGAGAAATTGTATTAAAAGGAAATAGGGATGGTAACATTTACACACTATCACTAAATAACATGATAGATGCTAAGGTTAAGTGTTTAATATCACATAACTTAGATGTAAATTTATGACATAGACGACTAGGCCATATAGGAATTTCAACTATCGAAAAGTTATCTAAGAAGAACTTAATTAGGGGTATGCCTAAGTGAGACTTAGATAATTTTCAAATGTGTGAAATATGTATTAAAGGAAAATATATTATAGAAACATTAAAACCAAAATATGAAGTGAGTACTAGTCATGTACTAGAATTGCTTCACTTAGACTTATTTGGTCCAAGTAGGACAAGAAGTCTAGTGGACACTATTATATGTGTGTCATAATAGATGATTACTCACGATGCACATGGACATTGTTCTTAACACACAAAGATGATGCTCCATTGGCAATCAAAACTCTTATCAAGAAACACAAAAATATTTACGAAGAAAATGTTAAGAGAATTAAAAGTGATAGAGGTGGAGAATTTAAAAACAAAGAAGTAGTCAAATTTTGTGAATTACATGGAATTAAACATGAATTCTCACCACCTAGAACACCACAACTCAATGGAGTTGTTAAACATAAAAATAGAACAAATCAAGAAATTGCTAGGACAATGTTGTATGAAAACAAAGTACCTAAATATTTATGAGCTGAAGCTGTAAGTTGTGCTTGTTATATTTTAAATAGGCTTGCAATTAGAAAGAAATTAAATAAAACACCTTTGGAATTGTTAAACAATAGACAACCTAAGGTAGATTATCTAAGAGTATTTGGATGTACATGTTTTGTACTCAATACTAAAGATAATCTGGGCAAGTTTGAACAAAAGTCTATTGAATGCATATTTGTTGGTTATAAAACTAATTCAAGAGCATATAGGTGTTATAGTGTTGCATCTAGAAAGATAATTGAATCCACACATGCGAAATTCAATGAGAATGCATATTTTGAAGATAGTGATAAAACTTAACATAAACAAAAAAATAATGTTGAAAATATGTTTGATGATGATGATGTATTACTTGAGCATGTACTTGATCATCTAGAACCAATTCTCCCTAAACAAGACATGAACGGACCCTTAGATGAAATAAATGAAGAAATTTTACAATTGGAAGATAATACAACTAACTTACAAGATAATCCAATTGTATACAATAATGTTCACACTAATGCAACATTTGAACAAGATGAGGGTGAACCTAGTCAACCTAGGAATTGATGGCTTATAAAAGACAAACATAAACACCCTAAAGAATTAATCATTGAGGATCCAAGTGTTGGGGTCAGAACACGTAGAAACATAAGTCAACCTGAAGGACATAGCTTAATTTCACACTTAAAACCTAAGAATGTTAAGGAAGCCTTAGGTGATATATCTTGGATAGATTCCATGCATGAGGAATTGAATCAATTCACCAGGAACAACATGTGGGACTTAGTACCTAAACCCAAAAATAAGTCCATAATAGGAACAAAGTGGGTATTTAGGAATAAAATGGATGAACAAGGAAACATTACAAGAAATAAGGCTAGGCTAGACGCACAAGGTTATAATCAACAAGAAAGAATAGATTATGAAGAAAACTTTGCATCCGTTGCACGACTAGAAGAAATTAGATTGTTATTTTCGATTGCAAGTCTAAGCAATATTAAACTCTTCTAAATGGATGTCAAGAATGCGTTCTTGAATGGATACATCCAAGAAGAGGTTTTTGTCAAACAATCCCTTGGATTTGAAGATCCAAAGAATCCTAACCATGTATACAAGCTTAAGAAAGCTTTATATAAGTTGAAACGAGCTCCAAGAGCTTGGTATGATAGATTTTGCAAACTTTCTTTTGCAAATGATTATCAAAGGGGGACAATAGACAACACTCTACTTCTAAAAAGAAAAGATAATAACTTGTTAATACTCCAAATATACGTAGATGACATTATTTTTGGTTCAACCAACCCTACCTTAGTTAAGGACTTCAAATAGTGTATGAAGTTAGAATTTGAAATGTCAATGGTAGGTGAGTTGGATTATTTTTAGGACTACAAATTAAACAAACCTCTCAAGGAATCCATATTAGAATTTGAAATGTCAATGATATGTTTAAGAAGTTTGGCTTTGAAGAATTGAAACCAACACCTACCCCTATGAGTGTTAGCACCAAACTAGATAGGATGAAAATGGTAAGCCTTTTAATGACACACTTTATAGGTCTATGATTGATTCACTGTTATACTTAACCGTGTCAAGACCTGATATCATGTTTAGTGTTTGTATGTGTGCTAGGTTTCAATCTTGTCCTAAAGTATCAGATTACAATGCGGTGAAGAAGATATTTAGATATCTCAAACACACACCTCACTTAGGACTTTGGTAGAATAGAAACACTAAGTTGAAACTGTATACTTATAGCGATGCTGATTATGGTGGTTGCAAACTAGATAGAAAATCCACTAGTGGTACTTGTCAATTCACAGGAACCAATCTGATCTCTTGGTTTTTTAAGAAATAAGCTAGTGTAGCTCTCTCCACTACTGAAGCCGAGTACATAGCCTTAAGCTTATGCACTACCTAAATACTATGGTTTAAACAACTTAGTGATTTTGTCATTAAAATGAATAAGATTCCAGTTTTCTGAGATAGCACAAGTGCAGTCAATCTTTTTCAGAATCCGCTACTTTATTTTAAGGCCAAACACATTGAAGTAAGTTACCATTTTCTTCGAGATCATGTTCAAAATGGGGACATAACCATAGATCATATAAGAACTGATCATCAAGTAGCTGACATCTTTACCAAACCCCTTAATCAAGCCACTTTTGAAAACTTACGAGCCAAGTAAGGTATGATGACTTACAATACGATTGCATAATTCTATCTTTTGCATGACTTGCAAAATAAAGGGGGAGATAGAATAAGAACATGATTTTAGTTGGTAAGTCATGATTTGGATTTGAGTTGAATAATATGTTAAATTTCAATTGGTATACATTTTGAGCATAGGTTAAGGGGGAGAATATAAGTTGAGGGGAAGCACATGAACACATAGGTTAAAAACATGAGCTTTGAAAGTTTGAAAACAATTGGTATAGAATTGGTGAGGTTTTCACAACAATTCAATTGGTATAAAATTGGTAAATATGTGATAAACAATTGATAAAGAGTTGTGACATTAAAATCATATAGGGTTATTTTGAAAATCATCCAAAAGGGGGAAATATTGAAAAATATGTTTGGATAATTTTTAAAATCATGATTTTAAGTGTTGAATACATAAAAAAGGTCACAAAGTTGAAATAAAGTTGAAACAAATTAAAAAGTGACATCAATCTCTACATAGATCTCTCAGCAGAGATCGATGTATACATAGATCTCTACATAGATCTCTCAGTCAGAGATCGATGTACATAGATCTCCACATCAATCGATCGATGTCACACAGAATCAAAAACTCAAACTTACTGTGAGACATAGATCTCTCAACCAGAGGTACATCGATCGATCGATGTATACATTAGCCTCTAAAATTGAGACATAGATCGATCGAATGTCAAGTGTTTTTGGAGAACTTTTTTTCTAAAAAGTGATAAAATGATCGTTTTAATTTACATATGTTTCGTATATGTATATTGTGATTTTATTACTTGTTTTTTATGATAATAATAGTTTTTTGTCACTAATGTGTCTTGGACTACAACTTACCAAAAAGGACAAAATTGGTATTTTGAGTTTTTGTAGGAATATGACATGGTGAAAATATTTCAAGGACACAATCATATCTTATTTATCATCACAAAGGTGTCATTATATCTGTTTTTGACCTTCGGGGTCATTTCTGGAGTTTTCTCTCAACAGGGGCATTTTGGTCATTTTATCCATGAGGGACATTTCAGTGTTTTACTGAAGGAATATCTTGAGTATATTATTATCTTCATTCTGAAGCTCATTTATGATTATAATGAAGATTATTTGGTGGTTTTCTATTATTTCTCTCAATTGATGATATTATCGACAGTAGCGGGATATGTGACGAGTTGTGATATCACATTCTATTTTTTTCTTGAAGACCTTCGTCTATATGTTATTGGAGGATATTAATAATCATTTTGCAGAGAATTATAAAGGTGTTAAAGGTGTAAAATTGATCACAACATACAAGGAGAAAAAGTGAGAATTTTGGTGTTATATGTTGACATAATCTTGTCAACTATTATTTATTGATTTCTCTTCATTAAATCTGAGTTTGTACACATATATATAAGTTTGAAAACGTTCATATACAGGTGGAAATGGTAGTGTACTCATTTTATGACATGTGTACAAGTGGACCAACAAAAAAGAAGCTAGTTGGCAAAATTGCCAACTTGGAATTTTCAAACTTGAAAAAATGGCTATATTGGGGTAGTTGGAGCTGATTTTTGTTTGAAGTTTTCAGCTCTCACATGCCTATTCTAAGCAAGAAGTTGAGAGGACAGTGGAAAAGTTATGCCATTTTATCCTACTACATTATCTTCATTATTTTCAAGACAATTTGAGGTGGAAAAATCGGCCAATATGTGTACATTGGTGGACCAATTATGTTGTTTCATTTTCCAAGTGTACAAGGTGATTGCATGGCCAACCAATAGCGTAAAGACACTTAAGCATTGATGAATGTAGTGACACATTGGAGTTCTTATCTACAAGGCTCACACCCTATAAATAGAAGGCAAAGTTGAAGAAGAAGAACACACAACTTTCAAGCAAACTTGAAGATCATTCTTTCTATTCTCTTCTTGATTCTTTCTTTGTGTAGCTAAGGTGTTTCATTTATTGTTGTTGTTGGGCTATATCTACATGCCTTCTTAAGGTATCTTTGTAGAATTGGTTAGCCAAGTTTATAAGGCTACACCAATAGGTGACAGAGGTGTTGCAACCAAGAGTTGCATAGAGGTGTTCATCCAAGTCTTGAATAGAGTTGGTGTTTAACCCAAGGATCAATCTAGGTTATTGTTGCAATTTGGTTCATATCATAGTGAAATCCAAGGAAAAGTGTTCCTTGGGACTGAAGTAGGTCACATTAACCAAAGCAGGATAAATCTTTGGTGTTCTTGTCTTCTTTACATTTTTCTATTTTTCTGTCCATTTTCACCGTAGATTTCACGCAAATTCTCAAGTTTTGAAAAAATAGCAAAACACTTTCAAAATTTGTGATTTTTTGTGAAGTTGTACTTTAGACTGCTAGCTTTCATTTGCAACAAGAATCACTTGATTGGAGCAAAGAAAAGTCAGTCTTTCAGTCTTTGCAATATAACTGCTCCAATCTGGCTACAATCTGACCAGTTTAGAGAAAACTCAAATTCTATTTTAATAAAGAATTTTTTAAGATCAGAGCCTTTTGGAAACATAGACTAGACATCCTAAGGAGTAGTTTGACATAAAGATCAACCGTTTTGGTTGAGTATTCAAAGAGAAACACGTTTTCCAATTTTAGCAACATTGTGTCCTATTATGTCCAGATTGACCATCTGAATCCTTTTATTCTTTTGAAGGGTCAAACGATCTTATTTTTGTCTAATTTTTGGACAGAGTCTTTTTAAGATATTTAAGTTCAGTTCTGGAAATTTTCATAATTTTTGAAGTTGTGTACAAGGAGTTTAGAATTTTTCAAAAACAGATTCTGAATCTCAGGTGGTCTCAGATTCTGTTTTCAAAGGGGATTTGAACCAAGGGTCGTGGTGTAATTTCTGCTAACCACTATTAACCTCCTCCTCTAGTGGTATTTACTGCAGGTGTACTGTCCACATATTATTCTTAAGGACATAGAGAAAGAACTCACCGATCTGAGTGGAAACAAGTTGTGCAGGAAGAAATGGATGCCTTAGTAAAAAAAATTACACCTGGGAACTTACTCCCAACTCAGCTAAGATAAGACCAGTAGGACGTAGATCTGTATTCACTACTAAAGATAATAATGATAGGACAATGAATAAATATAAGACTAGATTAGTAGCTAAAGGATTCACCCAGACCTACAGAATATATTATTTAGAAACATTTGCACCAGTAGCTAAGCTAAATACTATAAGAGTAATTTTTTCTATTATAGTTAACCTTGATTGGAACTGCATCAAATGGATGTAAAGAATGCTTTTTTAAATGGAGTTCTGACTAAAGAGGTTTATGTGATCATACCACCAGGATTTAGCAATGAAACTAATAGAAGTCAGGTCTCAAAGTTGAGAAAGTCCTTATATGGTCTAAAACAGTCACCTCTGACATGGTTTAAAACATTCACTCAAATAGTGACTAAGCTAGTTATTAATCAAAAACATAGTGATCACACTGTATTCACCAGAATTTCAGCTCTGGGGGAGCTGACAGTCATTGTTGTGTATGTAGATGATATTATAATAAGTGGAGGAGATAAACAGAGCATAGAAAATATCAAGACTAAACTATCATAACAATTTGAAATGAAAGATCTAGAAAAATTGAGGTATTTCCTAGGAATGGAAATTGTAAGAAACAAAGATAGACTCTATGTATCACAAAGGATATATATACTGGACCTTCTCAAAGAAACATGCAGACCAGCCAGCACCCCGGTTGAGCCGGGAATCAAGCCCAGGGATCAATGGGATAACACTCCAACAAACAAACTGAGTTATCAAAAATTAGTTGGAAAACTAATCTACTTGTCTCACGCTACGTCTAATATTTGCTACGCAATCAGTTTTGTATCACATTTTATGCACTGTCACACTAATGAATATCTCCAAGCTCCTTCTAGAATTCTCAGGTATCTCAAGAATGCACCAGGACAGTGACTATGCTTCAGGAAGAACTTAGATCAAGGCATCCAGATTTACACACACGCAGACTGGGCTGGATGCAAAAATGATCTACGATCAACAACTGGTTATAGAACATTCTTATGGGACAACTTGGTTAATGGAGAAGCAAGAAACAACCAGTAGTGTCAAGAAGCAGTGCGGAAGCTGAGCTGAGAGCACTTGCACTAGGAATCTATGAAGGCATATGGATTAGACGAGTTCTGGAAGATCTCTGTATTCAGGCAAGACTACTCATACAAATCTTTTGTGATAGTGTTTTTGCTATAAGTATGACAGAAAATCCAGTTCAATACAATAAATCAAAGCACGTAGAAATAGATAGACATTTCATCCATGAAAAAATTAAAGAAAATGAAGTTAGCATCCAATACATTCCCACAACAAATCAGATAGCAGACATATTAACCAAACCAGTCTCAACAAAGTTTTTTCAATACTTAATGTCCAAGCTTGGTTGTATGAATATATACAAGTACGCTTGAGGGAGAGTGTAGAAATAAGTTCAACTGAGGTGTGTCGAACTAAACTGAAGAAGACGGACTTGGATGAAGGTGTGCCGAGCTAAACTAGGCCGACCTGGACGAAGGCCAAAACAAAGACAGAAAGTGACGAAGTCAGTCAGCGGAGCTGAACTAAACAGGAGAGCAGGACCAAGGTGATAAAGATGGAAAGATGAACTGAGCTGAAGAAGACCAGACATGCTGAAGAAGACAAAGTGAAGAAAGTGCTGAGCCGAGGTGACGAGGTGAAGCACAATCAAAGTAGCAACATAACAGGCTGAGCTGTTATACTTAGGCATGTAAATATTGTAATTTTTCACTGTACATAGTAGAGCTGCATTGTTAACTAGCTGTTACCACAGCTGTTGTAATTAGCAGTAGACTGACAGTGACCACTGTTCAAGTGGTAAAATAGCCGTTAGAAGTAGATTTCCACCCATATAAAAGGGATACAACCTTGTAAATTTTTTTCCACTTGAATGAATGCAAATTCTTTCAATATTCAACAATTTGCACTCTCTCCTTATCCTCTGCGATTATGCCTTCTGTTTTTCTGATTAGATCTAAACATCCGGTTCTGATTTTCTCTCTTCGTCTCAAATTTATAGTCTCAAATTTAAGGACACACTCTTCCTTGACTTTGGAATATGATGGAATAAAGCAAAATGATTCACTAAATTGGTTGCGCTTCTTATATTGTGAAGTAACAGTTGATCGACACGCAATTTTTATTATGGGTCATCGGAAAACAACCTCCATGTGTTTCTAACACATGGGTATGGTTGCATACATCCGACCCCCCATAACCCCCCATAGGGAGGAGCCTCTAAGACAATGAGGTAATATTGTTGTTGTTGTTGTCTCAAATTTATAGTCCGGTTAGAAAATATAAGTTACTATAGAAACATCATTTAATATATAGCCTTGTCTTATAGCTATCTCTCATTTACACTTTTACCTATTTATGCATGTGATCTGTCGATGCCATTGATGTATTATATTGATTTGGTTGTTTAGGAGGATAGTATTGGAACCACAAATAAGTTAATAAGCGCATTATAGAAATTATACAATATTTTAGGATGTTCCAAAAAATAGTATGTAATCAATTTGAAACGAAGAGAGTGGTTTCAAAGATTACAAATCTAAACTAAACCTCATCTCCAAGTTAATTTAGAGTTCAGAGTGGGTTGTCATGCCTGCCTAAAATGGAAGTCCTTGTTGTTTTCTGGGTAAGACAAGGGTCCATGCTAAGTGACATCACGGACTATGAGGCAACGTTTGAACCATGAGAGCATAAGTGCATAACGTGAATGCTACGATTTCCCGACGTGACTAATAATGAAGTTCCTCCATGTGCAGTGATGAAAAACTTCAGCTGGTTTACCAGGACCTAACTTATGTATTTACATCAAAGTTTGCGGAACAATATGATCCAAAGTGGGTGGAGCATTTTTTTATTTCGTTCTAAAGACATTCCTCGGGTGTAATTTCCCATGTAATTGAACATATGTGCCTTAGAGTGTTTTATTATTTTGTGCCTTACATTTTATTATAACATAAAATGAATAAACCATCATTTCCACATAGATAACCACATTTTCGAGGCATACATAAGGGTACAAACTCAGATTTAGTGAAGAGAAATAAGTAGATAAAGTTGACCAGATTTTGTCAACTTATAATTCAACATTCTCACATTTTTCTCTTAGTAAATTGTGGTGAATTTAGTACTAAGAAAACCCTTAGAATCTCTGCAAAATGATGAGTGAGAATCTCCAACAATATGTATAAAAATGTCTTCAAGAATAAAATAGAATATGACATTGAAAACCTTCACATATCCAACCGATGTCGATAATATCACCAATTAAGAAAATAGAATAGATAACCACCAAATAATCTTCAAGAAAACCATAAATGAGCTTCATAATGAAGATAATATCCAACTCAAGTACTGTTATTGAGTAAAATGACCAAACTGTCTTTGGAGGATAAAATGAGGAAAATACTCCTGCTAACAGAAAACTCTGAAAATAACACCGGTGATCAGAAATAAATATAATAACACCTTTATAGTGATGCATAATGACTCCTTGTATGATTTTTTCTATGTCAAGTGCCGACAATAACTCAAAGTACCTACAGCAAGGGGGCCGAGGGTGTTAGGGGGGTGAGGTGAGGTGAGTTGGATAATGGGTAAGGGGAAAAGTGGGTCGAGGGAGACGCGTGTATTTATATATGTGTATTTGCACATGTATATGCATGGGCATGTATATGTATATATGTACACGTGGACGGAGGTTATTAGGATATTGAACGTCGAAGGTTAATAATCGTGTGATCGTAATTGTTATCGGATTATATGTACTTGACTTGATCGACATAGATTGTTGAAAAATATTTGAAAATCGATATTTGAAAAGTGCTTTTAGAATCGTGCATCGCATATTTCGAAAGTCACCCTTAAAAGAAAAATATAATATTAAAATGGATTGGTAACGAACAAACGGACCGTCCGAGCACATATGACTATTATCGATAGGCCACTCAGACACATATGACTGTCAATTGGACCGTCCAGACACATATGACTATTATCGATAGGCCACCTGGACACATGGACCATTGGAGGGCCAATTCATAAGTCATGTGTTATAAGTCACTTATAAGGTAAGTGCCATGGCTATTGCACCGAAATCAAATTTGAAATCATTACCGAAAATCATATCAAATTATCAAATCGCATCATATCGAACATCGAATCATTTTGAATCGAACTTGGGATTTTATTTACATCGCATCCATCGATTTGAAAATTGCATCATCGTTTTTTATTGTACTGACACTTGCTTGACTATGACTTAGTTGCGCGTGACTATTTGTTGCTTGATTTGCATAGGGGTAAAACGGTAAATTTTATTTACAAATAGAAGCATGTTATTTTCTATATCGTTATTTATTTACTTTATTACACTTGCTTCTCTATGTATGATCACATGGTAAATATAGTTAGGTTACTTGCTGGGCGACGTGTCGCTTATACTACACTCCTTCATTTTTTTTGCAGATAACCGGGATTACAAGTTAGTCTATGTTGAGGATAACCAGGAGTGGTGTTTCTGATGCTCGAGGCTATATTATGAGATTTGAGGATTTAGTTGAGATGTTTTATCGATTTTTTATGATACTGTTGAACGTCAGAATTTTCTATTTTTCTGTTATGATTTTCTATTACATTGATTTACCCTAGACATTTATATTTTATGGATGAATATTTATTTCGATGTTTCAATTTTTTATAACTTCCGCTGACATCGATTTGCATCATTTTGCTGACGTGTAAATTAAGCGTATTGACGCATTGTATTTTCATTAGCGAAATACGGCGGGTGAGTCGTTTCGAATACTAAGCTGAGGACGGGTCGCTAGAGGTGATATTAGAGCGTGACTCTAGATCCACCGCAGAAACATATATTAGGCCATGATTTTAGGACTAAGTTATGCTTTTGCCCTTAAGACACAATCTTATACTTAGGCATGATAATACTAAGTAATGCCTCAAGAATCAGTAAGTTAGATTTAAGTGATGATTGGATGGGGGACATGAGTGCTTAGAATTCACTGAACAATTTTATTTATTGTCGTACTTAAGTTTTAATTTTCGCTTTTACATATACCCTCACACCCCGACCCTTTGTTCTTGAACCTTGTATATATATAAATTATAAATTATGTTAAAAAATTGTAACGTCACACCACGATACCGCCAAGGAGAGAAAACAACGATGGCAACAGAAACGGCAACAACCAGGGTGCTTTGCCTCAGGCAATGGTAGATGCCCTGGTACAGATAGGGAATGCGGTGCACAGGGCGGTTCCACAGCCATAGAAACATGGGATTGCTACTACTGTGGCAAGATGAATAGAGTACATGTCCTTATATTCGATGGAGACATTGGGCCAGACAATGCTGAGAAATGGTTGAGCGAGGTCGAGAACAACTTCGCACTTCTACAGGTACCTAAGGGGATGCAACCGCAGGTGATCCGCCCCGTTCTGATCCTAGAGGCGGATAAGTGATGAACAACGGTGGCGATGGAACTACCAGAACCTATCAACTGGGCGCGGTTCCGAGAGGAGTTCCATAGGTTCTATATTCCACCGGTAATAATGTTACAAAAGATTGTTGCATTTGAGTCTTTGAGATAGGGTCCAGGGATGTCCGTAGCCGAATATGACAATTAGTTCAACGCCTTGGGGAGGTTTATGCCAGCAGTGATGGGTGACATGCAGCTACGGATGGTGAAGTTTGAGAGGGGACTGAACAGCCGCATTCGCTCAGGGTGTGATGAATGCAAATGCCCAGATTTTGCTGAGTTGCTCAATGCATGTTACCGTGTGGAGAGTGACATTCAAAGAAGAGATAAGGAGAACAGGGGTAAGCGGCCCCATGAGGTGTTAAGAGGTAGACCCGACAGGGTGGGTCAAGATGCCATAGAGGACTGATAGGATAGCAAAGGCCGCAGCAGCAGCAACCACAGCCACAACAGCATAGAATAATCAGCCTGCTGTGACTCAAGCGTGTACTATTTGTGGCCGACCGCATCTAGTTGAGCATTAGAAGAAGGCCAGCGCATGCTTCAATTGTGGTATGGTAGGCCATATTCATTGAGATTGCCCTGAGCCTAGAAGACTGCCATCAAGAATTGCTCCACAGCAGAACCAACGAGGCCGGCCATGGCCTAATGCACGGGTCCATGATATGAAAGACAGATGTGCAAAGCTCCAACTATGTGGTCACAAGTACATTTAATTTTCACATTTTGAATAATAAATATTGCATCTGTGTAATCTTGTCTTTGAACCCCTAAACTCTTGGGTGCGATACTGATAATTAAAGTCCCAGCAAACGTGTTAATCGATAGTGGTGCGAGCCACTCGTTTATTGCTAAGAGATTTGTCAAAAACCTCCAGAGCTGTCCCGAATGGCTAGACACACCTTATCGTGTGCTAGAAGTTGAAGACCAAGTGATTGTCTCTCACCATCTATTCAGGAACTGCAAATTGGAGTTGGAGGACCATGAGTTTGAATATGCACTTATACCAATCCAGATGAGATACTTCGACGTCATCCTTGGAATGGATTGGTTGGCTTGATGTCATGCTCACATCGATTGCCGAAAGAAACAGGTTGTGTTCAAGGATCCCACAAAAGAGGACCTTACCTTTCAGGGAACACCAAATTGCAGAAACTACCTCGTAATATCTACTTGACAGTAGCACGAGATTACAAGGCACTGAGGAAAGGGAATGAAGAATTCTGGGCCAAGCGGTTATTATCGGAAGTTCATGAAAGGGTTCTCAAGGATCGCAGTCCCTTTGAGCCAGACACAAAAGAAGACAAAGTTCGAGTGGACCTTAGAGTACGAGAAAGGATTCGCCGAACTAAAGAAAAGGTTGACTAGCACACTGGTATTTTCACAATCCTCTAGTACTGAAGGGTATGTTATATACAACGATGCCTCGAAGAACGGCCTAGGTATATGTATATTAAATTCATGACTTGTGATTATATACATATAAACTGTGGTCCAACCCTTAAATTGTAGGATGCATACTGATGCAGGGGGATAGAATTATTGCTTACGCATCAAGGCATTTGAAGTCTTGCAAGCAAAATTATCCCACACATGACTTGGAACTTACCGCAGTAGTATTTCCGTTGAAGATATGGCAACATTACCTATATGGGGAGAGTGTGAAGTCTTCACGAATCATAAGAGCCTTAAGTACTTGTTCACGCAGAAGAAGTTAAATATGAGGCAGATGAGATGGTATGATTTGACCGTCAGCTATCATCCGGGAAAGGCGAACAGAGTGGCAGATGCGTTGAGCCAAAAATTGAGCCACTCGAGACAGGCCCTATTAGAGAGAGAGATGGAAGAGTTTGATCTGGACATAGTTGACTCGACGACGAATGTTTTGACAACACTAGTTATCACGCCGAACTTGATGGACTGACTCAAAGAAGCTCAGAAAAATGATGTGAATCTATGCGGTATTCGAGATAAGATTCAAAATGAGCCAGTTGAGGGATTTCAACTATCCGATGATGGAAGCTTATGGTTTCAGGGACGTTTGTGTGTGCTGAGTGATGAACCCCTGAAGAAAGAGCTATTGAAAGAAGCACATAGTACACACCTTTCTATACACACGGGAACCACCAAGATGTATAAAGACTTAAATAAGAACCATTGGTGGTACGGAATGAAGCATGAGATTGCTGAGTATGTTGCCCGATGTCTAGTATGTTAGCTGGTAAAGGCCGAGCATCAACGTCCTAGAGGATACTTACATCCATTGAAGATTCTGGAGTGGAAATGGGAGCATATTACGATGGCTTTTATGAGAGGGTTCCATAAGACAAGAAACGGCAATGATGTGATTTGGGGGATCGTAGTTGATTGGCGAAGTCCGCACACTTTATGCCAGTATCGAGTGAAGCGACGATAGAGAAACTAGTGAATTTATATGTTGATAACATTTGCAGCCTACATAGGGTGCCAGTGAGTTCTATGAGGACAGAGATCCCAGGTTTACATCTCGATTTTGGACAGCATATCAGAGAGTCGTGGGGACTGAGCTAACAATGAGCACCGCTTTTCATCCCTAAACTGATGGGCAGTCAGAGAGAATGATTCAGAACCTTGAGGACATGCTAAGAGATTGCGCATTAGACTTCAAAGGGAATTGAGACCATATGGTGAAGTTGATGGAGTTCTCATACAACAATAGTCACCATAGCTCGATTGGTATGGCGTCCTTTGAAGCTTTGAAAGCAAATGTAGATCACCACTGTATTGGGATGATGTTGGGGAGAAGATGATTATAAGACCTGAGTTAATTGAGAAAACATTGGAGAAGGTGAAGATTATTCGAGAGAGACTCAAGGTAGCCCAGGACCACAGCAAGAGTTGGACGGATTCCAAAAAGAGACCGTTGGAGTTTGCATGGGCGAGAAAGTATACTTGAGAGTTTCCCCAACTAAAGGAGTGGTGAGATTCAGTGATAAAGGCAAACTGAGTCTGAGGTACGTTGGACCATACGAGGTGCTCGAGAGGATTGGAACATTGGCCTCTCGGCTAGCTCTACCTTCAGCGTTGTCGTAAGTGCACAATGTTTTCCACGTAACGCGGTTGAGGCGCTATGTACCTGACCCAAGTCATGTATTGGAGGATCGACCATTGAAGGTGAGGTGTGATGCGACTTACGAAGAGACGTCCGTTCGTATTATTGATCGTATGGATCAAGTTTTGAAGAGGCGAGTTATTTCCTGCTTCAAAGACCAACGGTCAATCACATTGAACGAGAAACGACTTGCGAGCTCGAGGAGAAGGTGCGGAAAAAGAATCCACACCTACTTGAATAAGGTACGTAAGTTTTAAGGACGAAACTTTTTATAGGGAGAGAGGAATGTTACATCCCACATTATTTTCTTTGATATGTAAAATAGATATATGGCATAAACGGCCAGAAAAGGAAGAAAAATATTATAAATGTAACAAAAATAAAACACTTATCCTAATTAGAGTAGAATTAAGAGAGTAGGATAGTGATCAAATTTCAAAAAAGATTGGTTTTACCTAAATGAAACTTTATCTAGGAGGAAACTTACTAACCTTGCTACCCACCTAATTACTTATTTATACCTTACTATCCTAACCCATTCCCCCCATAGCTGCTGCCGCCCCCTAGCAAGAAAAGGGAAAAAAATTTACAACCCTAAACACCCCAGCCAGCCGAGAGTTGTGAGAGGGAAAAAAGAGGTCTTTGTGCTCCAATCCAACCCAATTCAATTCACGATATAGTATTTTTGCATCAAAGTAAGTACCTTACTTATATTTGCTATGATTTTGGTGTAGATTATGATTATATTTTTATGGCAAATCCGGATTATTCATGTTTATAATTGTACCTTCATAGATGATTGACTATGAATATGTATCTGTTATTTGTGTAGGTGTCGGCTGTGTATATAATTGTACAGGTTATTTGTTTCTTATGGTTGTGTTGTTGCTGCCGAGGGTGAGGCCACTGTCCCATGTACAGTGGCCAAACGTAAGGTTTGTTTTGTTTCCTTTATATCAATAGCATGTTGATTTTATATTAAATATATGCATGCCTCCATTATCCATTATGTGTACATCTGCATTTGTTATGCTCTCTTATGGTAAGTGCCAATATTGGAGGAGTGGCTGACTGTCCCCAGTGGACAGCAGCAAAATATAAAAAATATTATATGAAGTAGTAATTACATGTGTTATCGCATGTATAAGTTAATGTTATGTGAACGTCGAGTTTTGATGAAGTTGAGGGCTATATGACCGAATGAAATATAGGCTGCGATCATGGTGTGGCGTAAATTAATTGGGATGGATATGTGTAAGGTTGGATTGTATGATTTTATGTAGTTAATCGAATTAAGGATTTCGTAATCGAAATTGGGGGAAATAAGTTCTAAAAAATGTGTTTTTTCCATAGTTTGAGGGTGGAATAAGGTGGAAAATAAGAAAAGGAGACTTCTGGTAGTCGGACGCGGTGGTGCCCGGCGAGTAGCCGCATGTGGCTTCACTTCGGACAGGCATGCAGGCACGTGCCTGCTCATGTAGCTATGGTTCTCGCGGCAGTGTGTTAGGCATGAAGCGTACTTGCTGTTTATGGGGTTAGATGTGAGAAAATATGAGTATTGTGAAGATTAAGGGTAGGCCGAAGGGTACAGATGGAGGGGGAGTGGAATTAGGGTTTGTGTAGGGGGTTGGGAGCTGAGCCGAGGGAGCTGAGGTGGGGGAAGGTTATGGGAGGTGGAAAGCGAGGGGCCGAGGGTGTTAGGGGGGTGAGGTGAGGTGAGTTGGATAGTGGGTATGGGGAAAAGTGGATCGAGGGAGGCGGGTGTATTTATATACTTGTATATGCACATGTATAGGCGTGAGCATGTATATGTATATATGTACATGTGGACGGAGGTTATTAGGATATCGAACATCAAGTTTAATAATCGTGTGATCGTAATTATTATCGGATTATGTGTACTTGACTTGATCGATATAGATTGTTGAAAAATATTTGAAAATCGACATTTGAAAATTGTTTTTAAAATCGTGCATCGCATATTTCAAAAGTTACCCTTACAAGGGAAATATACTGTTAAACTGGATTGGTTCCGAACAGACGGACCGTCCGAGCACATATGGCTATTATCGTTAGACCATTCGGACACATATGACCGCTAATTGGACCGTCTAGGCACATATATTATTATCGATAGGCCGCCTGGACACATCGACCATTTGGGCGCCAATTCATAAGTCTTGCAATATAAGTCTCTTGTAAGGCAAGTGATATGGCCATTGGATCGAAATAGAATTTGAAATCGTTATCGAAAATCATATCGAATTATCGAATCGCATCGTATCGAACATCGAATCATTTTGAATCGAACTTGGATTTATTCACATCGCATCGCATCGCATCGATTTGAAAATTGCATCATCGTTTTTTATTGTACTGACACTTGCTTGACTATGACTTAGTTGCACGTGACTTTGTTGCTTGAATGGTATAGGGGTAAAACGGTAAATTTTATTTGCAAGGAGAAGCATGTTATTTTTTGTATCGTTATTTATTTACTTTATTACACTTGCTTCTCTATGTACGATCTCATGGTAAATATAGTAGGTTACTTGCTGGATGACGTGTCGCTCATACTACACTCCTTTTTTTTTCAGATAACCATGATTACGAGTTAGTCTATGTTGAGGATAACCAGGAGTGGGGTTTCTGGTGCGCGAGGCTTTATGATGAGATTTGAGGATTTAGTTGAGAAGTTTTATGGATTTGTTATGATACTGTTGAACCTTAGTATTTCCGGTTTTTCCGTTACGATTTTGTATTACATTGATTTACCCTAGACATTTATATTTTATGGATGAATATTTATTTCGGGGTTTTAATTTTTATAACTTCAGCTGACATCGATTTGCGTCATTTTGTTGATGTGTAAATTGATCGTATCGACGTCTTGTATTTTTCTTACCGAAATATAGTAGGTGAATCGTTTCGAATACAGAGACAGATCGCTACAAGTAATCTGATCCAATTTCATTGTACCATAAAAGTTTAAGCCTAAGGTCTTTCTTGCCGAACCCGTGACAATATAACATGCGGTTTATCTTTCCAAAGATACACCTTGTCGAGTATTTTTTTTTTCCCGGAAAACCTTTTTGTCTCTTCTATTTTAGACGTACTATACCTTTTTTTGTATTTTTTTTCCAGTAAAATAAAGGCTTCACGTGTAAAAATTTCTCGGCTGCAATTATACTTCTCATAGACATCATGTGGCTCCAGACTTTATAATGGACCACACAAAGTGGGGCATAAAATTGGGAATTTGATGTACTTTTAACGTTTTGAAATGGGTATTTAAGTTGTTTTAAAGAAAAGAAATAGGTATTTAAGGATTTTTTTTAAAAAAAAGGAATTATCGGTTTTGTATTAACACACCAAAACACTATCCATGCACATCAGTATTCAAAAGTATGGTTTAACAAGAATGCTCTGTTAAGATTGGTGGAACTCAAGTTAGCCGAGCTGAAGTGAGACCGAGCTCAAGTGAAACAAGGATAGAACTTGGAGAAGTGAACTACTGAGCAGAGCTGAACAGTGCCGAGCAGGACAACAGTAATGATGAACAGAGCTGAATAGCAGAGCATTGACCTCAACTCGACAGCACATCAGAATTTTACGGGATGGAATATTCCTTAATTGGAGATTTAATTAAAGAGAATCATGTCTCAAGTCAAACTTTCCATACTTATCTTTCATAAGGAATATCTGTTAGAGCTCTATCTATGGTATGATAGCGATGTAAAAGAAAAAGTCCATAAATCATGCTAATCCTTTACTCCCTATAAAATCCCCTGTTAGACGCATATTTGATGTAACCGAAACTAAATTGGTCGATAGTGAATTTCTTGTCTTGCCGCCACCGTGGGTTTTTCTTCCCCTTGATGGTTTTCCTACTAAAATCTTGTGTTCTTCGTTTATTGTTTTCTTTGATTGTTGTTCATTACGTTTGTGCATTCTTGTTAACAATCACCGTGGTTGTTTCTGCTGTTCCGCACACCCAACAACTGGTATCAGAGCCGTAGGGTTCTTTTTTCGAGTGAGAGCAATGGCCGAAGATGGTAAATCAAGGATTGGGAGATTTGATAGATCAAACTTCAGTTTCTGGAAGATGCAGGTGGAAGACTATCTATATCACAGAGATCTATATATGTCTCTTGAATAGAAGGAGGTGAAGCCTACTGACATGACGGATCGAGAATGGAAAATTCTGGATCGTAAAGCACTTGGTGCCATTAGGCTATCCTTGACACAAACCGTAGCATTCATATCTCAAAAGAGAAGACCATAAAGGACATGATGAATCCTTTGTCAAGGATGTATGAAAAGCCATCTGCATCTAACAAGGTGCATCTGATGAAGAGACTTTTCAACATAAAGAAAACTGAAAGTAAAACGATAGGAACACTTGGGTGAGTTCAACACGATTATCATCCAACTTGAGTCGACTGGGATTGTCTTCGACAATGAAGTTCTGGCCTTGGTGATACTGTCAAGTCTGCCTGACAGTTGGGATGGAGTTGTCATGGATGTGAGCAACTCATCTGGAGAAGGTACATTGAAGTTTGCGAATGTGGTAGATGTGCTGCTTGATGAAGATTCGAGGAGGAGAAACAGTGGCAGCGCTGAACTTCTGGAGCTGCGCGGAACACAGAGGAGCGTGGCAGACCTGCCTAGAGGGGCAATGACAGAGGAAGTGGGAGATCTCAGTACAGGAAGAGCAAGCTAAAAGGGTCAAATCTGACATGCTGGAATTACAAAAAGAAGGATCACCTCAAGCGCAATTACGGAGTCTAGAAGAAGGCTGATCAGACTGACAAGAATGGTAATGAAATTCATGTCTCTCAAGCGTCTGGCTCTGACAATGATGGCCTGATTTTGAGTTGTGAGAGTCAAATTGATGCTCTCTGGATCTTCGACACTGAGGCCTCTTTTCATGCCACATCAAACCGAGAATATTTCACAAAATACAAAAGTAGAAATTTTGGAAAGGTATATCTCGAGGATGATGACTCTTGCGATATCATTGGCAAGGGTGATATCATATTGACTCTACCAGAGGCAGCTGAAGCTGCTACAAGCAAGACACGTACCTCACCTGACGAAGAACCTTATCTCAATAACACAGCTGGCTAATGATTCGGACCTCTAAGGAAGATTCAGAAAAGAAACACATTGGAAGTTAGTCAAGGGATCCTTAATCGTGGCACAGGGATTGAGAGATAGGACCTTTTAGAAATTCTCGAATAGAAGCTCTACGAATGCAGTCACCTCGGCTAGTGATGCCGAGCTCTGGCACCAAAGACTTAGACACATAAGTGTCAAGGGGATGAGGGTAATGGAATATAAAGAGAAGCTGTGAGGTCTGTCCAATATTTCCATACCACTATGTGAATCTTGTGTGCTTGGAAAATAGAAAGCCGTCAGTTTTTCAAAGCACAAGAGAAGTCTCAGAGCTGAAAAGTTGGAGCTTGTACACACAGATGTGAGGGGGTTTTCAGATGTGCCTTCACTGAATGGCTCTCGTTATTATGTTACCTTCATTGATGACTCAACTAGGAAGCTGTGGTTATACTTTGTAAAACACAAGTCTGACGTATCCGAAGTCTTTAAGAGATGCAAGAGTCTTGTTGAGAACGAAACAGGGCTGATGTTGAAGTGCTTGAGGTCAGTCAGTGGTGGACAGTACTGCAGCAAAGATTTTGAGAACTACTATGCCGAGAATGGGATCAGAAGAGAAAAAACTATGCCCAAAACACCTCAACATAACGTTGTTATTGAAAGGTTGAACAGAACAATCTGTGAGAGAGCAAGAAGTATGAGGATACATGCAGATCTGTCAAAATCCTTTTGGGTCGAGGCTGTTAACATTGTTGTTTATCAGATCAACAGGGGTCCGTCTACCGCAACTGACTGTAAACTTCCTGAAGAAGAGTGGACTTGCAAGGAAATCTCACTTGCCCATGTCAAAGTATTTGGTTGCACTGCCTATGCACTGCTGAAGCCGGATGAGAGATCAAAACTTGAACCCAAGTTCAAGGTATGCTCTTTAATTGGCTATGGTGGTGACAGTTTTGGTTATAGACTGCGGGATGATGTAGGAAAGAAGGTGATCAAAAGCAAGGACGTAGTTTTCAATGAAAAAGTGCTCTACAAGGACAGAGTAAAGCAGGAAAAGCAACATGTAAAGCCTAAGTATTTTGAGCAAAGCGACGTCGGTCATGCCAAACTGAGCAGACCTGCAGATTAGACTGCTGAGGTGCCTATCTCAGGGGATGAAGCACCGACAGAGTAAGTCATACCACCTATTGCTGTTCGGAGAGAGAGGAGAACCATTATTGTCCCCGCCAGGTTCTCACCTTCACTTTATTATTTGCTTCTTATTAACTGTGATGAGCCGAGTTGCTATGAAGAAGCAATGAGCTCTGACAAGAGTGAAGATTAAAGGGCAGCCATGGAAGATGATATAAACTCTCTGCAGAGCAACTTCACGTGGGATCTTGTAAAGAAGCCACCAGAGAAGAAAGCAATTCAGAACAAATGGGTGTACGGTTGAAGCAAGAAGCTGACGACACTCAAAGGTATAAAGCAAGGCTTGTTGTGAAAGGCTTCTAACAGAAAGCCGGAGTTGACTTCACTGAGATCTTTTCACCAGTAGTCAAGCTGTCAACCATCAGAACAATCCTGAGCATAACAGTCGCAGAAGAATTGCACTTAGAACAACTTGATGTCAAAACAGTCTTTCTTCACACAGATTTATAAGAAGATATCTACATGACGCGGCAATAGGGCTATGAGGTACCTGGTAAAGAAGACCTGGTATGTAAATTACAGAAGAGCTTGTATGGGTTAAAACAAGCTCCGAAGCAGTGGTACAAGAAGTTTGACAACTTCATGCCAGAGGTTGGCTACAAACGCTGTCATGGTGATCACTGCTGTTACTTCAAAAGGTTTGAAGGTTCGTATATTATCTTGTTACTCTATGTAGATGACATGTTAAAAGCAGGAGGAAGCACTGATGAATCAAGAAGCTGAAGGAACAATTGGTCCAAAAATTCTCCATGAAGAACCTCGGTCCGTCAAAGAAAATACTGGGACTCAGTATTGAAAGAGACAGAAATAATCAAGTGCTGAGACTGAGCCAAAGAGTATCTCTAAGGTATTGAAAAGATTCAATATGGAGAATGCAAAACCGGTGTCAGCACCTCTGACAAGGCAGTTCAAAAATTTATCTAGGAAGCAGTGCCTAAGACGAAGGATGAGCTTGAACGGATGAAGAAGATACCCTACGCCTCAGTCGTGGGTAGCTTGTTGTATGCCATGGTGTGCACCCGGCCAGACATATCCCATGCAATAGGAGTTGTGAGCAGATTCATATCAAATCCAGGTCCTGATCATTGGACTGTAGTGAAGTGGATACTAAGGTACTTAGTTAGAACGCAAGGCTTGACACTACAATTCGGTAATGATGACCTGAACCTATTTGGCTTTGTAGACTCTGATATGACTAGAGATATTGATGAACGCAAGAGTACTACTAGGTATGTTTTCAAGCTCGGCAGTGCTGCAATCACTTGGGTATTGAGGTTGCAGAAGATCGTAACATTGCCAACAACTGAAGCTGAGTACGTGACAACAGTTGAAGCTACCAAGGAACTGGTGTGGTTGAAGAGTTTAATAAATGAGTTGCGGCATCCTCAGATCAGCTGCAAACTATTTAGTGACAGTTAGAGTGCAATTCACTTGGCCAAAACCCTGCTTATCATGCAAGAACGAAGCATAATGATATTAGATATCATTATATAAGGGATATGCTTGAAGGAAGACAGTTCGACTTGAAGAAAATTCATACCAGCTAGAATCCAACAGGCATGATGATTAAGATTGTTCCAAAAGAGTAGCTTGAGCTCTGCAAAGCTTCTCTGGGTCTTGTTACTTGATGAAAGTGCTAAAGGGCGGCAATTTGAAGCAGAAGAAATTCAAGGTGCATCAAACTTAAGGTCAGTTCCAAGTGGAAGATTTTGTTAAGATTGGTGGAACTGAAGTCAGCCAAGCTGAAGTGAGGCTGAGCTCAAGTGAAACATGGATAGAACTTAGAGAAGTGAACTATTGCCGAGTAGAGCTGAATAGTGCTGAGCAGAACAACATTAATACTGAGCAGAGCTGAATAGCATTGACCTCAGCTCGGCATCACATCAGAAGTTTATGGGATGAGATATTCCTTGATTAGAGATTTGATTGAAGAGAATCATGTTCTGAGTCAAACTTCTCGTATTTATCTTTTATGAGGAATATCTGTTAGAGCCTTATCTATGCTATGATAGCGATGTAAAAGGAAAAATCTATAAATCAATGCTAATCCTTTACTCCCATAAAATCCCCTGTTAGACGCAGATTTGATGTAACTAAACTGAACTCAATTGGTCGATAGTGAATTTCTTGGCTTACCGCCGTGGGTTGTTCTTCCCCTTGAGGGGTTTTCCACGTAAAATCTTATGTTCTTCGTTTATTGTTTTCTTTGATTGATGTTCATTACGTTTGTACGTCCTTGTTAACAATCGTTGTGGTTGTTTCTGCTATTCCGCACACCCAACATGCTCTTCAAATATACTATCATCTTGGCTATTTGAATAGACCATTCTCAATAGTTGGACACGCCATAGATATTCTTGGATAAGTCGACTTGGACCTGAAGCAAATACAGCATCTCTTAGGGCCATTTTACAAAAGCTGGACTTCCATGAAATCAACTCCCTCCGCAGACACACACAACATATGGTTTAGTTTCAGCCTTTTTTGACTGTCCTAAATCAGCTCCCACGTTTTACCTTTACCAATTCCGTCTTCAAAGTTTATCGCATTGGCGCTAAGTAGCCCCTATTGGAGGACACTGCTTTGACATTTTTAACCTCCCAATTTCCGTTCTCACAAAGGAACACTAAAGAAACAGAATGGACGAATTCAAGAAAATTGAAATGCTTGAGACTTACAAGGATGAGGCCGAATGATTAGAAACCAAATCAGACACCCACACAATAATTAAACGTTATACACTGCACAAGGAAAAAACATACAGGTACACACAGATATATCTATCACGCAAGCGCGCGCGTTCACATCCACATACATATACAGAGAGATATATCTGTGTATTGCACATGTGCCTGTGTCTTTTATCGTCCCTGGTAATGGAACAAGGTCAACATGGCAATAAAGTGCCTTTATTACTGAGAAGTTAAGACAGCACCAGCAGTGAAATCAAGACTTAGTGAATCATACAACACTATAGGAGTATTTGCTAACGAACTTATTCAAAAAGAATACAGAAGTAACATCACCCTTTGTCGAGAGAATTTTAAGCTTCGATCTCCGTTTCTTTCTTTAGTCAAGAGTGTTGAAGCTTCAATCTCCATCACTTTCTTTTCTCCAGGCAAGAGTGCTCAAAATCTCTCGTGCTCTAAGCTGTCTAAATGCGATACAACATTTCTGGGACTTCATTACCCTACGACTCACCTAAACAACACGAATTGCACGATGTCTGAGGGCTGGTGCTCATGCAAAAATGTCTTCTGTAACTATGGATGTCTGAGCGCTTGAACAAGGCTCAGACATGTAACTGAGTTGCTCGTAGTTTAGTTGTCTGGAAGCTTCATAAAGAGCGATCCCAACGCTTACAGACAAGTTGAGACATCTTACATATGTTTCAACCATTGGAATTCTTATGGTACCACCACCCAGTGGCTCTCCCTTGCAGTCAATAAGCGCTTCGGGTGGTAGCCCAGAAGTTTCTGAACCAAACACAAGCCAATCTCCCTTTCTGTACGAAAATTCCTGCATAAATAGACAACAGCATATCAAAGTTACCCAGACTTGAAGAACTCCAAAAAGCAAACTGGCTGTCTTTGAAACAAACGTTTTAAGGGAAAATACAGAAACGACGCAGTATAAGTTTCCTCCTAAAGCTTCAAGGACTAGTAGTAATCATGCAAATTTTCTTCCAAAGATAAATTTGTGAACTGAAAGAAACGATATTAGGAACTAAAGAATAAGCCACTACACCAACTTTGCAACATTAGAAATCACCAGATATTGGTGTATGCAGATCAAATGAAAAACTTATTCATAGAAGCCCATGACAAGAAAAATGGAGAAAATAAACTTTTCCTAAGGGGAACAGGGAATGGTGTGTGATTTACTTCCCCCCGCTATTCCTGCTAAGGCATGACTTAGAAGTACTCGAACAATGATTTTGGTGATGGCGGTATGAGTAACTTGGATGTTAATAAAAGAGAGGTGTTACCGCTGCAGCGCAAAACACAGCTGGAAGCAAGCTGATGGCAGCTGAACCAAAGAAAAAGGAAGAAACTCCAAGCTGAGGAGTTGAAGCGTCACTCAGGAAAGCATGTCAGTTAGAGTTAGTTGGCTACTAGGTAGTTAGGTTAGTTACTAGAGTTAGTTGAAGCACTTTACTTTGCAGTATGCATACATATCAAATATGCAATGTATAAGGCACAATTCTGCAGTTTACAGCAATAAAACTTTATTTCTCTCTTCTACTCATTCTTCTTGGCTAAAGATGAATATTCGTCTTCATTGTTCAGGTCAGTTTCCTTGATTTGCTACAAAAGGGGTGAACAATCACAAAGAACCATGTTTCCAAATTTTCAAGAATTAACTGAGTTTGTACTCCAAAATCAGAAAGAAAAAAAGAAAATAAAAGGAATAAACTTAAAACTGAAGGGATATAAGAAACTATAAACAAAAAGTTGATTTAAAATTGACAGAAATGTAGGATAAATTTATAATGTCACTTTCACTGCTCTTCCAGCTTGTGTTATGTTTTCCCTTTTTTTTAACCCTGGCAAAAACACTCCTATGTCTTTCGAGTGGCTTGCGGCTTCTTCTTCTTCATTTAATTGAAGAAGGGGAAAAAAGGGTGGGAAGGTGGTGGTGGTGGGAGGGAAGAGGTCTACCCATGCTAATATTACTCCTGATATGAAAAACAAATATGGCTTTGTTCCTTCATGGACATCGGCATATCTTCAGCTGTGAGAATAAAGCCTCCATCTAACCAACCATACACAATAACTTGAAGTGAACTCTTTACGAGGAACCTTAACTCTCTGGTAAACCATGTGTGACGCGATTTAAATGGATAATAGAGATACATATCAACCAGCATAAAAATCTACCCCAGCCTCTTTCAGACAATCTACCAACTCATCCAGATGCATACCACATTAGTTTCGCAGAGCAGCCACCCTTCAGAGAATGCGTAATAGCTCACTGATCGAGCGTTCTTGCGCCAGCCCCTATGAGCTAACTTTCTAGCTTATTCAGTTCTTAATCATGTTGTATACCGGTCTTTCTACAACGGAAATACCAGTGTTTCCCTACATGCTCATACCTTTTGTGCTCTAGCCTATGTGACTATCTGATAAATTTTGTCAAATAAACCAAGAAGAGCAAGGCCTTTCATATTGTGAAAAGTTCAAATGTACACCAAAAAGACTAAATGGACGAAAGCCAGCTAAATAACATTTAAATAACCAACCCACGCACAGCATAAAACCATATTGAAGCTTCAAAAGTTATATTCTTCCCATATAATCAAACGAGCAGATGTGGAAGTAGAAGAGAAAAAAGGAAAAGGAACACACATCATCTTGCAAGCAGTCTGACAGATAATTTGAATAACTAGACTCGAAAGCAACAAATTTATATCCAATACTCAAGCCATGAATGTGTCACGGACTCCTTTGTGGGGAAGACCTATGCCAGGCGTGGCTGAGAGTTGGAGTAAAGAGCGAGACAGCAGTTTCCATTTTATTTCTGTTTCCTTTTTTTAGTTGCATGTTTAGGAATAAGATCACTAATTTGTGATAGACTTTTGCAATATGGAATTTTCCTTTTTCCATTTCCAGCTAATAGCCTATATAGAGGGCTGGCTGAAGAATAAAAAGTATGCCTGAATTATAATCTAAAAATCACTTTCTTTAAGAACAAAAAAGAGGGGAAAGGGCTGGTGTCTTGCAAGGCAGGGCCGGCTGTGTTATTTGACTTGAAAACGATCTAAACAGTGAAGCAAGGAGGTGACGTTGCCATCTCGCCCCGTGACTAGATCTTGGGCTAGGGCTCATAACAGAATGATGAGTGAAGTAGCTAATTAGATTGCAGGCACAAAACTCTACTAACAGAAGTCAACTTATTATATTTTTTTCCAAGTTCCTTCAATCTTGTAGCATAGCTAGTAAATCTTGATAAGATCACATCACTCTCAAGTGGGCCCAAAAGATTGTCAAACTGTTCTCTTGTTTTTAAGCATGTATATTAGGTTGCACGCAATTCCAGTCTAATAGTGATGCATCAGTTCGAGAAAGCTACATAAAAAGGTGTACATACTGAATGCACATGTGTTCCTCTCTTAGTAAATGCCAGCAGCCTTTTCTCACCAGCCTGAAAAGAAGGCACATACCACAAAGTTCAATGGAAGAACCAGCATTAAAAATAGGGGGATAATAATTTTAGCTGGAAACAAAAACCTGTTGCTTGAAATACTCCCGAAATTCTCCCCATGAACTGTGCACTTTGACAATTACATATCTGAAAGAAAAAGTAAAGGATACAAACATATATGCAAACACCAATATCACATGGCAACACTTTTCATCATATAAAAGGTCAAACCAGAAATTTTTCCATTCCAACCAATTCCGAAGGATGAAGATAAAACTGTGAAAGTGCCAACGTTCAAAGGCCTGGAGAGCTTTCCCAAGAAAAAGCCTTCAATTGCTATTGCACAAGTTCTAATGGTTCAGCATCATGAAGTATATGGACAGAAGACAAAGAATGAGAAACCATAAGCAATGTAAAAGAAGGAAAATAGAAGTAAATTAATATCTCAGCAATCAGTTCAATCAAAGTGCAAATTTAGTTTGAATGTGACAATGCATATGGATACGGCCAATAATCAAGTCCAGCACGTTTCAATTTAGTATCATCAACCTGAAACCCCAATGGCTAAACAGGACAAGACACAGAAATTCCAACTCTTACTACCAGTACAAAGCTGAAAGATTAATATGAATGAAGAAGAAGAATCGTGTATAATCTGATACAGCATCATACTCAAAGCATTACTATCAACCTCAACCAGATGAAGACCAACAGCTGATGCTGCACAACTTCTAGCAATGCATCCAGTGTTTCCGGGAATCTGCCAAGCACAACGGATATGTCAGAAAGAGAGAAAAGCTACACGGATTCTCAACTATGTCAAGAAAAGGCATTGTCAAGTGAAACGGAGAAAGGAGAAACCGCTGATGTAGCAAGTAGTAAGAACCATCACAGTACTTTTTTTTTTCTTTTGTAAATAAGAACCATCACAGTACAATTTGTCTGCTCATAAAATTCAGACCAACATAACCCAAAACAACTTTAGTTAAAAAAAAAAAGACCCATTTGGCTAATAATTCCACAATCAGATACCAATCAATCACTTATGCAAGGTTTAGGGTCAGAATCTCAACAATTGTATACAAAAGAAACAAGGCCATTTTGCAAACCGCTAACACTTTCTGTCAAGTATTTGTTTATACCAAATCATGCTGCTGAGAAACTGAAGTTAAATCCTTGAGACCTTTTAAGGGTGTACTAAGTCCCACCAGCAGAAAGTATCAGGCTTTGTCCACTTGTACCACTAATTTCGTTTTTTCTTTCTTCTTTTTCTTTTTTCTCCTTTTAGAAACTTCCCAAACTATGGACTGGTTGATTAAAAAAAGTGTCATTGAGGACTAAACAATGCTATCCTTTTTATGCAATTTAAGACATCAACCATCCAATGCCACTTCTCATCATTAATTGACCGTATATGGGTACACATCCATCAATCTTTGATTCATTCATCGCTGATGAGGAAAAAAAATGCCATGTGAAATAACGACAAATGTTACCGACCCGTAACAGTCAACATTAGTAGACCATACCAAGACCCAGGTCGCTCTAGGTTCGCAACTGTTGTGCAGGTCCAAAAGCAGACAAGTCGTCGCGGCTTAAGGGACACAGACCACCTCCTTGGCGCCGACCATGATCTTAGGTCAGCATCAGTAAGGTCAGCTCAAAGCAAGACACCTATGCCACTGGTTCGTCTCGGCCGCAACCGTCATCTCGGCCGCCTTGGCCGATGGTCCAGTACTCAGAGCTTTCCACTTCAGCACTAGCATACCGATTGCCTCAACTCGGACGTCAGCGGGCAACTTAGCCATGCAACATGACACGTGGCGCCACCTGGCGATCGTACAGAAGTAGCTCATAAGCAAGTCAGGACATATGACACTCTCACATGGCTCTTCAGCATGCATTGGCTGCACAAATCATATAAAAGTGCAGAAAATGTCCCATGGAGGACCAAGTTCAATCCATTACAGAAAAATAACAGCCAGAAAATAAACATGAGACATGTTTCTCTATTTCTCCACCATATAAACATGATTACACCCACAATTGACTAGAGCATCGGAGAGTTTTCTCCGGAGCAATAGCCCTGAAACCTCTGATGTTGTTTAATTTGCGTATATTTTTCGAGGCAGCAAACTACGTCTGCAAGACTCCGACGACGTTTTCTTTTTTTGAATCACCTATGGTCCAGGTGAAGATTCGACTTCGCCAGCACTAAGTTGATTTTTTTCCTTTCAGAAAGTTTTCCAGGAAGCGGAAAAAATAAAGAAAAGGAGAAAGAAATAAACTCGAGAATATAGTATGAAATAGGGATGGCAATCTTAGACACGACACGAAAACACGACCCGAACCTGACACGCTCCTCGCGGGCATGGGTATAGCCTTGGCGAGCTTTGTGTACAAATCAGGTAAGACCTAAAATTTACCTGCTAAGAGCGGGTCGTGTCTAGGTACACCTGCAGGTTACCCATTTATACCCGCCATACCCGATTTTTTAAAATATATTTTAAATATAAATTATAAATTATTAAAGTACTAAAATAAAAAATAAAAAAAGAAACTCCTAAAACCTAAAAACATAATCCCTGATTCTAAATTTCTCATCCCCTTCCTTCTTACTCTCTGCAATTGCCCCCCGCCGACCCTACTCATCATTCTCCATTTCTCCTCTCTTTACTCACTCATTACTATTCTCAGTTTTCACTTCTCGTTTAAGCAGCAACCAGCAAGCAAGCGGCCTTGGTTCCGCTACGACAAAGTTGGTGAAGCCGAAGGACAGTCCGAAATTCACCAACCAGAAAAGGACATTGTAGAGATGGAGATGATTCGAAGTGATTTAACTTTTATTCTATAAAATTTGAAATACTTTCTGTCTGGAGGTCTTCCATTAGCGACACACCGACATCGTCACCGTCTTCATCCTCCTCGCCGGAGATACTCCTCTCTCCTCCCTTCTTTTGTCGCCTGACTTTCTACCTTCTTAGGATTCAAGTCAGTGCACCTTACCTTATCATGTGTTCTTTTTATGTATTCCTTTTGCCAAATGATGGATTGTTAGTTTTCATTTTGTATATTTTTCTTCCAAATCAGCTTGCTGATTATATGTTAAAACTATTTCTCTTATAATTTTATGTTATAATTTCGCCTTGGAAAACATTATTATTCTTCTGTTTATAGCAATGTTCTTCATAAAATATTACGTCACATCATGGGTAAAAATTGTGTATGATGTTTGATGTATGCCTATACACGAAACCTCAAAATACCTAAAAAATACACGAAATGATCTGTACATGACCTGAAATATTTGTATTTATCAAATTTATAGGTATGCCTGATACACAACACGAAACCTGACATGTATAGGTTTAGGTATCTACTTCTGTACACGCAAAAGCAAACGGGTAATGTATGAGTCCGATACTTTGATATCCGAAACATGAAAAACATGAAATACGACCTGTTTGCCACCCTTAGTATGAAAGTCGACATAAAACATAATATACTTCATGGTCTTTAAGCATCTTTTCCTACAAAAGGCCCTAAATTTTCTTTGCTACTCTTTTGCATCTTTTAAATCTTCTTAAATGGAAAACTGCAGCATTTTTTATGCATCATCATCCTAACCCTAAATATTTATATTTTGGCTAAACCTCTTGAAACTCACAATACACTCATCAAACCCAAAAATACCGCATAATGATTCCAAAGCTTCTTAATTTTCACAGGAAGTTCGTCAAGCACATGATAAGCTATGTTCTCAAGCTAATGCTAGAATTCCTTTTTCTAAGGCATGGAAATACAAAGATTATTAGAACAAATACCACAAAAAAGTTCAAAGAGTAAGACTGCGAGCTTTTCTTACTCTCCTGCAGGAGTGATGCCAAAAAAAAGTTCAAATTTTGAGGGAAAGGTAAACAATTCAATACCTGCGGAGAAACTAAGACTACTTGAAGAAGCCTATTGTGATGGAAGGTTTCACCAACTCCTTCACCCACCCCATTTGGCAAAGCATTTGAGCCATCCCTTTCAGCTGCCATATAGTATAATTTTATTACAGTTCGGGAGGAAATAAAAGAACACCAGATGAAACTAAAAATCAGTAACCCATTTGTTAAGCTGCAAATAGGAAAGTAAAACGAGGAAGGGAACATACCCAGGGAGCAAAGTGGAGAGAAGATTGAAGAAGAGGGAGCAGAAAATGAAAGGGAGAACTTTAGGAAGTCGTGAAATCTGGGGCTGCCTCCACCTTTAAAAACTCTCAAGAGTGAGGCTCTCCTGCTGCAGAAATGGATGGGCATGGGAGAGGAAGAAAAAGCTTTGCATTCCATCTTAAGGTTGACATTGGGAATCTACTTTCTACAGCTTTTTGGTTTATATGAAAAGGTTGGCTTCATTAATTATAAAAAAATAAAAATTTAAAAACAAAAAACAGAGTTTCACATCTGCAATTTCCCTTGCTTTCTGGTCTATGGACGTGTACTTATATCTTTTTTTCTTTTTCCGCATACATGATACTTTAAGGTTGAACCCCAACCAGTAAGGGTCACTGTCACACCCAGTCACAAAGATAGTGTAGAGATGTAAATCAGGTACACAACGGCCCGCTAACAGGAGCTTGGTTATTAACAATTGCATAAGGAGTTCCCAGCACTGCAAGCAAGCCTACAGGCCAAGGAGCTCACACACTATGCACTTGCTGAAAAAGGGCTCTCTTGTCATTGACATGATACTTTATATATGGTTTGTATATGATGTTTGTGGCAAAAGGTTGAACCCCAACCCAAAAGGCCCCCACTGTCCAGCCCCAAAGAGCTGGGTGGAGGATGTAAATTAGGAGTTCAGCGGTCTTCTAGATTGGGTGAGATCTTACGCAGTTATCCACACAATGTGCCCCCACAAACAAGGACTTTGGCCTAGCAGCAGAGGAACACTCACACTGTGTGCGTCCCTGGATTCGAACTCATATCTCTTTGTGGCAATCTCCAACCCGAGTATCAACTGGACTATGACATGAGGGCGGTTTGTATATGATGTTATCTAACTATAGGCGATAAATTTTATACTTCTTAATGAATAAATTATACTTGTTACTATCAAACAAGCAAAATAAAAGCAAAATAGCAAAGACATTTTTCTAATAAAATAAAAGCAAAATAGCAAAGACATTTTTCATTCAAATAAAAGCAAAATATAAAAGACATTTTTCTAATTATCATTCTCACACATCTTGTATTTTAAATCATTCATTAAAATCATACCATATACACAAAAAAAAGATTATTTAACCATTAGGTATCCCATCTTTTGATTTATTTATTATAATAATACCATTTACATTAGTTTTGAAAACGACTATACATAGTTTGATTTCATTTAAAATATTAAAAATGACATATAAAATAGGTGTTGGATTTTCGGAGTTGCAGAGTATGGAAGGAAGCAAGTGATTTAAAGCAACATATATTAGAATATAGAAGAATAAATTGTAAAATAGAATGGTAGAATTTGGAGGCTGAATAGTGTAAAAAAAATTTCGGACTTCATAGAACTTCAGTAGTTCTAGTCTTTTTTGAATCTACAAGAGTTTGCCTTTTATAGGACTTGGAAAAGGTGAGAAATCTCAAGCTGCCAACGGCTATTTCTAACGGCAATATTCTATTTACAATTGTTTATTTGGTCCACTAAGCTAGTGGATGTATACAGAGTATTCAGTATAAATACTTCTTTTACACTGTTCATCTGTTCCTCACTTCAGTGCTGCCTCCCAGGTTTCTTATATTTATCTAAGTATTTCAGCTTGGTAGTGCTGTCTCTGTTGTCACTGCTAATCTTTGTTCTGCTGTTGTTGTTTTGCTCACCACAGCTTGGTCTTGTAGGACCTGTAAGACACCACTAGAAGGGGGAGGGTTGAATAGTGGATGCGGAAAATTTGGTTTTTAAAATGTTTTGACCCAAAAACCCAACTTCTGAAAACAGTTTTCAGATCCTGTTTTGCGACGTTTGAAAAACTAGGTTACAGGCCTTCAAAAATTCTGAAATTTGGAGAGATTGTAGTCTCAGATGTTTTGAATATCTCCTAAAAATTTCAGATTAAAATTCAACTTCTAACCCTTTGAAAAATTGTTTGTAGTCAACTTGCGCAAATCTGCCAAAAATAGTAGTCTGATTTAACAATTTTATTCCGATTAATCCGTAATTTCAAATGATCTGAAAATTTAATGACAAACCCCTTACTATATGTATTTAAATGAGTTGAAACATTTTTGAAAAATTCCTTTGGGAAGTATGTCAAATACGTTCAAGTTCTCAACCTTTGCAAGTCTGAAAATCAGATTGCACTAGTCTCAGAACTATTAACGTTTGAATGATTTATACTTGTCCAAAAGGGTTGAAACTTGTGCTAAATGAAACTTAAGAGGTGTGGCTATGTTTCTGCAAAGTTTGGTAATTTTTGAAAGTCGTTTAATATTTTTACTAATGCAATAAAAACGATACAAAGTGCTAGAAACTGAAAGTAAAGTGCTGAAAGTAATAACACCGAGAATTTTATACTGGTTCGGTTAACACAACCTACTCCAGTCTTCGAGGACACCTTCTTCGGTTATCACTAATCAAAAAATAACACCTTACTACAAGGGTTGCTGGAGTTACACACCAACTCCATCCTTAAACAATCGATACAAGCAATCACAATGATCACGAACACCACTACCGAGCGGATGAAGGTTTGATCACACCTTGATCAACCTTTTACAACAATGATGCGTGTATGGTGGTATGAACAAAGTCTATTCAATATGTTTGAATATAGATACAATAGGCTTGAGAGAGAAAGAAGAAGAAAGAAATATAGAAGAAGAGGAAAGTAGAAGACACTTTTTTCACTTGAGAGATTATGAGAGTTGTCTTGACTTTGTTTGCTCTTTTCTCTTCTTTTTAATCACCTCATGGCCGCCCCCCTTAGGGCTCTTCCATCCTTGAGAATCCTTTTTAATGCCCTTAGAAGATTGCCTTGTGTAGATATGACACCATCTTGCTCACTTGGCCCAACATGATTGGATGGATGACTTGGCTTTGCTTACTTGTCACTTGATGATTGGTCCAACTTGGCATCCTTTAATGAGCTGTAAAATCTGAAATAAACTTACAAAACATGTGCAAAAAAGTATTCAAAATATTACCAATGCTCCATTCAATCCCTTCAATTTTGGCCTCAAATTGAAGACAACATAATGCTGAAATTCGGCCATAAAAAGCAACATGTGCTGAAATTTCAGCATGTGTTGTATTTTGAATTGTTTCCTTGTGTGTTGCCTTTTTCAATGTTACCAATCATGAGTGGCTTATTTTCCACCATTTAAAGTGCCAAATAAGTGCCAAATAAGCTCCATCTAGGCTCCATCATAGCCGAGAATGGCATGTAGAACCAATGTGCATGTGATGAAATTTTACTTTAGTAAGCTTTGTCAAATAATGCACAATAATTACACATATATGGTAAATTCCAATCAGCCCTAATTTGAATATTCTAGAACACTTTAATATGTCTTGAATATTTAAAAAGTGTCTAGATACATGTTACATCTCATGCCAAAAACGTTCCATGTGTTATGTTCGTAGAAAACCGAATTTTCGACTTTTGTCGATTACGCGATTTTTCTCCGATTAAATTCAAACTTTCTGCACATGTTATATATATTATGTCACACATAATATACATAAAATAACTTGAATATTCAGCTCTAATGGCTGATTAAAGTGGCGCCAACATGTGCTTAAAAAGTGAATTTAGAATCTCCACAATTTGGCCTTAATTGGGGATGGTTTGTGTGTGCCAACATGGAACGATTTTATGGCTGAGTGTACCATGTTAGCCACAAAATTTGTGGCCATTTTTGAAGTGTAGGGGTTGTCCATCTATATATGGCAAGTACGTGACATGTTGGCGAAGTTTCGGTAGTCACCCGATACGATAATTTTTGGTTTACAACCTTGTAACGTGTCGTAATAATTTTGTCATCACCATGATTTATATCATATGATATAAAACCTGAATATACTCATAAATATGAGGTAAGTATAGTGGTATGACGTTGACATACGTTCGTAATATATGTAACGTGTTGGTAGTACGTCGGAATATATGTGTATTGTGCCTTTAAAAAAATCTGAATATATATATAATATAAATAAAAAACGTGTGAATGAGTGTAGAAGGAGACTTTACATTCTTCAATTTGTTGCCATCATGCCTTCTCTAAATATATCTTCATTTAATGAACTACTTAGTTCATTTAACTAAGTACTTAATCAACTAGTTTAGTTCATTAATGGTGGCACCTGAAAATAGTTCAAACATAACAAATGTTTGTCATTTGATGCAAGCTTTAAAGCTTCATGGCTTGTTAGTATGGAAACATTATATATAAAGTATATAAGGCAAGTTTGTCGCAAAAACGTGTCAAGTAATAAATTATGTCATGCATTTCTTTAACACACGTTATTTAAATCATGTATTTTGTGAATCACTCAAACACTTTTTCCCAACAGGTTTATTTGTTTTCATGCCTTCACCTCGTCTCCTCAGCTTGGCATCCTATCATTTTTGTTTATCTTTAGTGTCTTCACTTCGTCACCTCGGCTTCGACATTCTTTCCTTCAGCTCAGACACTTCATTACCTCGGTCTTCCTCATTTTAGCTTACCTCAGCACTTCTTCTTTCGGCTTGGTGCTATATCTAGATTCTAACACTTTTCACCTCGGTACTTTATCTTATCACCTTGGCATTGCATCGTTTTACTTCGGTGTTGCTTCCTTTCACCTCGGAACTGCATATTCTAGCTCGGCACTTCTCCTTAGTCCGAGTACTTTTACTTCTGTCATCACCTCGGCTTGGTACCTCAATTCGACACTTCTTTTGCTTCTGCCTCACTTCAGCTTAGCACTTCAGCTCGGCACTCTTTTGACATTTATCTGCTTCTTCTTTGACCCTCACCTCGGTATGGCAGCTCGGCATGTTTCCATCATTTTTTTTCTGCAGACTTATTCTTCAACATTCCTCCTCAAACTTGGTGTATCTATACAACCAAGATTGCCATTGCCTGTAGAACATCTAATACTCCCTCTCAAGCTTGATGTATTCATGAATACATCATGCTTGGCTTCTGCTCAGTCTGCTGCTAATCGTGGTCGGCTAGCTGCTCTGATTAAGTACATAAAGAAACTTTGGGACAAAAAACTTGGAAACATTTATTAGTACAATGCATGCATCAGTATATTTGTAAGCAATATTTTGATAGTGAAAACTGAACGGTTGGTTAAATTTAAACTTTCAAGGCTAGATTGGTTGCCAAGGATTTTAGACAAAGAGAAGGGATATACTATTTTGATACATATGCTCCGGTTGCAAGAATAATGTCCATTAGAGTGTTGAGCATCCATCAATATTCTGTTTATTCATCAAATAGATGTTAAGACTGCATTTCTCAATGATGATTTAGATGAAGAAGTCCACATGGAACAACCGGAAAGTTTTTTTCTACCGGGTAATGAGCACAAAGTGTGTAAATTGGTAAGGTCATTATATAGATTGAAACAAGCACCAAAACAATGGCATGAAAAGTTTGACACTACCATTTTGAAAAGTGGTTTTAAGCATAATAATGCTGATAAGTGTGTATATTCCAAGTTTACGGACTAATATGGTGTTATTGTTTATTTGTACGTGGATGACAAGTTGATTGTTAGCATTAATATGGAAGAAGCAAATGAAACTAAAAAGTATTTAACTTCACAATTCCAAATGAAAGATTTGGGTGAAGTAGATACTATCTTGGGTATAAAAGTGTCTACACACAGTGAAGGTTTTGCTCTTTGTCAATCTCATTATATAAGCAAAATGTTGAACAAGTTCAAACACTTGGAGATTAAAGAAGCAAACACACCATACGACGCCTCATACAAATTGACTGGACATATCGGTAGAGTGGTAGCTCAACTTGAATATGCTAGTGAAATTGGTAGTTTAAAGTATGCTAAATATTGCACTAGACCGGATATTGCTTTTGCAGTGTGCAAGTTATCAAGGTATACTGGTAATCCTAGTATGGACCATTAGAAGGAAATCGGAAGAGTACTTGGATACTTGAAAAGGATTGTGAATTACTGATTGTATTATAATAATTTTCCGTCCGTGTTAGACGGTTATCCTGATGCTAGTTGGATAACTAGTGTTGGTGATAACAAATCTACTAGGGGTTGGATGTTTACGTTAGGTGGCAGTGCGGTTTCTTGGGTTTCAAAGAAACAGACATGCATAACAGACTCAACCATAGAATCTGAATTCATAGCATTAGGGGTTGCGGGTAAGGAAGCGGGATGGTCGAGAAATTTACTATTGGATATAGAGTTTTTGCCACAACTGATGCCAACCATTTCCTTACACTGCGATAGCCAAGAAACGATGTCTAGAGCTTATGGTAAAATCTATGACGAGAAATTTAGACGTGTCAGTCTTAGACATGAGAATGTAAGGCAACTAATTACGGATGGTGTGATAGCCATTGCATATGTCAAATCCTGCAATAACCTAGCGGATCCATTGATAAAGAATCTTCCAAAAGACTTAGTACAAAGTACATCTTTAGGGATGGGATTTAGACATATGGTATAAGTTCACTTGTGATGGAAACCCAATTTTTCCTAGCATATCACTAGCCAAAGATTCAATGGGTAACAAAGAGTCACAAAGTGAGCGATTAAAGCACTAAGATTGATATTTAAATCAAAATGCACTGAATTGATCTTTAAAAAAGTGAAATATTAGTGTTAAAGGAGGGTGAGTGTTAAAACACTCTTAATGAAGGATTAAGAGGAACTATCTTAATCTTCACCCATATGAACATGGAAAGTGGCGCTGCTTGGACAAGCAAATATTTTGAAATGTTCATGAATACTAGGGGAAGCACAAGGCCATAAAGTGCGGTTTAAGATGAACTTCTAAGGAGAATGTGGTTTCCTGTATATAACATTTCCTGTTCTAGCACATAGGAATCTGATTCAAGGCATTCGTGCTATCTAGATTTCATTAGAATTTTGAAGTGTTATACTAATAAGAGGTTCAAATCGAAAGATACTTCTTAGATGCATGAAATGTCATAAATTGCTTTACAAACTAAGTGGCAGATTGTTATATTAGTTTGTAAAGTCAATAGAAAGAAGAATAGGGGTTGATTAAAGCTTAAGTAAAGCAAGAATAACTTGGCACATGACATGGATCAATCCATGTCTCAATTGGATCGATCTAAGTGGCTGAGAAATGAAGCTGAGTATTTTGCCTGACTTCGATCGATCACATCGACCGATCGAAGTGACTTAGATCGATCATTTGGATCAATCGAAGTCATCTGGGTGCAAAGTTGGAGTACATTGTCTGACTTAGATCGATCATATGGATCGATCGAAGTGGTCTGGATGCAAAATTGAAGCACATTATTTAACATCGATCGATGATCGAAGTGACCAACATGTGTGACTTTTCATCTAAAGTTGTAACTTATGCACCAAGGGACATATACAATCACCCATGAACGGTTTCGGACGTCTAACATGATGTTCAATGGTCTATAAAAAGGCTCTTTTAACACATTTCAAACACACTTTAATTCCAAGATCAACCTTGCATACAAATTCTTCTTCCTATTCATATACATTCTCAATTGAAAGTTCATTTCGGTTTCTTTCCTTATTGCTGAGTTAATAAACCATTGGCGTATCCTAGGAGGAAACCTGCTTATAACCTTACAACAACTAGTGGGGGCAAATATTCCTTACGGAAAGGGTATCAACACGTCTCAAGGCATCTCTCTATTACTATCTCTTATACTCTTCTGACTCACCTTCACTCACGGTTTGTTTATCTAACAGATGATACTTGGTCATTTTCTTATTGTATCCAAATAGAAGCCCAATGTCTATCCGGCAACTGCTGAAATTTCATCCACTATGGTTTGGGTACAAGTTCTTCGTCTACCATTTTAGTTCTTCAGCGTGGCTATTGTGACCCGTCTTGGTAATCTAATTGAGAAGAATGTCAGATTAAACGCTCTTTGCAACAAACACAACAGGATAATAATTAATAATATCTCTTAAATTTAGTAACTATAGAGACAATAATTAAAAATCAAAATTAAGAACACAACAATTTTATCATGGAAAAATCTCTTAAATTAAGAGTGAAAACACCACGTGACTCTTAGGCCACTTAAATCTCCACAATAATCAACAATAAGTACAATAAATTCTTCTTAGTTCAAACTAGAGCCACACAATATCATCAAGAGCAAATAATTAATATTGGAATATAACTAGAATCAAAAGAGGATCAGAAACACATGGATTTTCGGCAACAAAATCAATCTCAAATTTCTAATGCTCGAAAATACATAGAGATCTCCTACCACATCTCCAAAGTTCAAAATGTAGCTCTGTTTTAAGGAACAATCTATCAAATTTTGGTGATCATAAAAGTCTAATTTATTGGAGCTGGGCACTGCTGCTGTGAAAATTTCAGATTTTCCTCTTCTCTTCTTCATGTCTCACACTCTTCCAATAATCTAAGGCAACAATATGATCTAGGATACCACTAATACCTTAATAGACTCATGGGCTTAAATTATATTAAGTTATTGGGTCTTTCCAAATAGGAGGAATAACCCAACAAAATTCCATGACCGACTACCCTGAAACATGCGGTAAAACTCAAACTTTCCTCTTGATAAAACTTTTGTCAACATGTCAGAACCATTTTCATCCATATGAATCTTTTCAAATTCTAATAATTTGGGATCTAAAGCATCATGAATCCAATGATAATGCATATCAATATGCTTAGACCTCGAATGAAACTAGGAATTCTTCTATAAATGAATGTCACTTTGATTATCACAAAATAAGACATATTTTGCTTGTTTGACTCCAAGTTCTATCAAGAATTTTCTCAAACACATCAAATCTTTCGTTGCTTCTACAACAACTATAAACTCGGCTTCGGTACTAGAAAATGTGCAACACACTTTTACAATTTTTATTGCAAAGTCATGGCTCCCCAGGCAAAAGTCATTATGTATCCTGAAGTAGACTTGCGATCATCCCAGCTTCCAGCTAGATCCAAATCCATTTAACCAATGGATGTAGGCTTTTCATATCCCAAAGTTAGTCTTAAATCCGATGTCTCCAGGAGATATCTCATAATTCACTTCACGGTCTCCTAAAGATATCTTCCCAGATTTGAAAAATAACGACTAACAATTTCTCAAGCATGAGATATATCGGGTCTTGTGTAAACCAGGGCATACATCAAACTACCAACTGCCGATGAGTATGCAACATTATTCATACAAAATTCTCATCATCTATATATGAACATTGCTTGTGACAAAGCTTGAAATAAGAAGCAAGTGGAATACTCATTGCTTTGTAGCTTTGTTTATACCAAAATGCCGAAGAACTGTTTCAAACTTTTCTTGTGACATGTACAAATTCTCGTATTTCTATCACGTATTACTTGAATCCTAAGAATTTTCTACACTGGCTTCCAATCCTTCATAGAAAAAGATTCACTCAAAGTCTCCTTCAACGTGTTGATTTTAGAAATGTCTTTTCCAACAATTAGCATGTAATCAACATATAGTAAAAGAATGACAAAGTCACCATCAGATAATCTTCATATAAAAACACAATGATCAGCACTTTTGATTTTGTAACTATGTTTAATCATTATCTAACTGAACTTTTGTTACCACTGTCTTGGTGCTTGCTTCAAACCATAGAGACTCTTTGTGAATTTGCGAACATAGTCTTGTTTACCATTCTCTTGAAAACCTTCTGGTTGCTCTGTATAAATCCCTTCTTGTAGATCACCATGAAGAAAAGCCATCTTTATATCTATTTGCTCAACTTTGAAATTAAGGCTAGCAGCTGGCTCGAGCACCTGATAGATTGCATCTTCCCTAACTGAGCAAAAATCTCACTAAAATCAACAACTTTTGTTTGGGTGAAACCCTTTATACCATCAAGCGAGCCTTGTATCAATTTGTGAAGTTGTTTCATCTTTTTTCACGATAAACCCATCATGTTTTCCAACACTTTTTTTCCTTTGGCAACTTCACCAATTTGAAAGGTGATATTCTCATGGAATGTCATTTCATCCTCAATGACATACAACTATTCCTTTTTTTTATTTTGCAAAGCTTCTTGAAAACTTTTGGGGTTCTCCTTAATATATGAAACACATACTTGTCTGAGGGGTATTAAATGGAAGGTCATCGATCATGGGTAGACTGTCTCAACTCATTAGGAACAATAGGTTGATTAACTATCTCATCTTCATAATGTATTTCATTTTCAACACCTGCTTCATTGGATCCAACATCGACATGATCATTAGTATTTAAAGGATAATGGACATGTAAATCCATACCTTGATTTTCACTGGCTCATCAATTATAGGTGTGGAAGCAATTGTAGCTAGATGAATATCAACCGGTACTTCATCTACAAGAGTAGGAACTTCTTTCTCGGCTTTTTCAATGTCATCAATGATATGGTCCTCCATGAATACTAAATCATGCCTACGAAAAAGCATTCTTGCAGCCGGATCAAAGAATCAATATCCAAACTCATCAAGTCTATATCCCACAAATATATATTTCTTCGTCCCATCATCAATTTGTGATTTTTCACCTTTTGGAACATTTACATAAGCCAAGCACCCAAATACTCAAAGATGGTTATCGGAAACATCTTTACCACTCTAAAAATGGTTCGGAACATCAAAATTCAAAGTCACACAAGGTGTGAGATTTAGCATGTGTGCCACCGTACTCAATGCTGTTGGAGTAAGAATTGTTTTGATGAAGTGAAAAGATATTTGAAAAAGAGTTAAAAAGCTAGTTCATACTTTGGAATTGAAATAAAATAAGAAAAACACACTATGAGACATAGATATTTCACATTAAATAAGAGACATCAATGGATCTATATAGGGACTGTTCAAAGTTGAAACCTTACTATCCAACATCGATCTCTCAAGGTGAAGACATTGATCGATTAATGTATACATCAAACTCTCAAAGAAAAGAAATCGATCGATCGATGTATGTAAGGTGTGAAATTGAAACCTCACTAGAAGACATCGATTTCTCAATGAAGAGATGTAGATCGATCGATGTATGTAAGGTGCAAAACTGAAACCTCACTAGAAGACATTGATCTCTTAACCTGAAGACATCGATTGATCGATGTAGGTATCAGTCTCTAAAACATTAGACATAGATCGATCAATGTCATCCAGAATTCAAATTTTTATAACTGTTGGAACAAAATCCAAGGAAGATTTAAAGTGTTTTCTCTCTCCAATCTTACTCAAAATTTCTTGTGGACTTTCTTCTAACATTTATAATGTTTTCTTGATTATTATGAATATGCTAAATTATTCTAGAGTGGCTATGGAACATCAAATCTAACTGTAGGACGGCTAAAGACTATTTGGACATTTTGTAGACATTTGATTGAGTTGAACACTCGAGGAAGGATGCAAATGTTGGGAAAAAGTGTTTGAATGATTTACAAATGCATGATTTAAATGGAACGAGTTTACGAAATGCATAAATAAATTATTACTTAATACTTTTATGTGATATACATGCTTCATATGCTTATATATGTTGTTTCCGTACTAACAAGCCATGAAGCGTTAAAGCTTACATTATATGACAAACATTTGTTGTCTTTGTACTATTTTTAGGTGCCACAATTAATGAACTAATCTAGTTCATTAAGTGGAATGCTTAAGTTATGAACTAACGAAGACATATTTGGAGAAAGCTTTATGGCAACAAATTTGAGAATGGAAAGTCTTCTCCCTATTTATTCTACACGCCTCATATACATATAATATATATATTCATATTTTAAAAAAAAAGCACAATACACATATATTCCGACGTACCACCGACACGTCACCTATATTATAAACGTACATCGACGTCACACCACTATATACACCTCATATTTATGAGTATATTCAGGTCTTATATCATATGATATAAGTCATGGTGATATCAAAATTATAACGACATGTTACAACGTCATAAACTAAAATTGTCGTATTGGATGACTACCGAAACTTCACCAACATGTCACGTACTTGCCATATAAAGATGGCCAGACCATATACATCACAAATAGCCAAAAATTTTGTGGCTCATATTTTAATATCAGCCACTAAATCATTTTACGTTAGCACACACAAATCACCCACAATTTAGGCCTGATTTGTGGAGAATTCAAACTCAACTTCATTAGTGCACATGGGGCGTTTTTAATTGAGCTATTGGAGCTGAATATACACTTTAGTTTATGTATATTATGTGTGACATAATATATATTACATGTGCAAGAAGTTTGAATTTAATCGGAGAAAAATCGCGTAACCGACGAAAGTCGAAAATTCGGTTTTCTACGAACATACACACATGGTACATTTTTAAGGCATAGATGTACCATGTATCTAGACACTTTTTACACATCCAAGACATGTTAAAGTGTTCTAAAAAATTCAAAATAGGGCTGATTTGTATTTACCATATATGTGTTTAGTGGGGCGATTTTTACCCCTTAATGCACCTCAATTTGTCTCCCAAAATTCTAGGGATTGAAATATGATAGTATGGTAATATTTTGACTACATTTGAGCACATGTTTTGAGAGTTTTTTTTTTGTAGAATTTACAGCTCATTAGAGGAAGCCAAGGTGGACCAATCAACAAGTGACAAGTAAGCAATGTCAAGTCATCCTTCCAATCATAGTGCACCAAGTAAGCAAGATGGTGTCATCTCCACACAAGGCAATCTTCCAAGGAAATTAAAGAGAATTATCAAGAAGGAAGAATCCCTAAAGGGGGCGGCCAAGTGTGAATAAAAGGGAGAAGATAGTGCAAACAAGGCTAAGCCATAACTCACATTCTCTCAAGTGCAAGAAGCTATACTACTTTCTTCTTCTCCTTTTCTTTCTTCTTCTTCTTCTCTCAAGCCTATTGTTCATATATTCTACATATTGTATAGCTTTGAATATACCACCCATACACGTTCAATTGTTGTAAAAGATTGATCAAGGTGTGATCAAACCTTCATTCGATTGTGGTGGTGTTCGTGATTCATTTGCTCGATTGTATTGATTGTAAAAGGGTGGAGTTAGTGTTTAACTCTAGTCACCCTAGTGGTTAGGTGTTTATTGTGTTTAGTGATAACCGAGGAAGGTGTCTTCGAATACTGGAGTGGGTTGATTTAACCGAACCAGTATAAAATATTTGGTGTTCTTACTTTACTGCACTTTACTTTCAGTTTTCTGTTTTCTGCATTGAGTCCGTTGAAATGGTAAAAATAGTAAACGATTTTTAAAAATTATAAAACTTTTCAGAAACATAGCAACATATCCTAGCTTTCATTTGGAGCAAGTTTAACTTATTTGGATAAGTATAAGTCAGTCAAACGTGAATAGTTTTGAGACTAGTGCAATCTGATTTTCAGATTTGCAAAAGTTGAGAACATCAACGTAGTTAACATAATTCCCAAAGGAATTTTCAAAAACTGTTTCAACCCACTAAAATAAATATCTTGAGGGTCTTGTCATAAAAGTTTCAGACCATTTGGAGTTGCCAATTAATAGAAATAAATTTTTCAAGTCCGAGTACAGTTTTTGGCAGATTTATACAATCTAACCAAAAACGTATTTTCAAGGGGTTAAACGTGGAGTTTTAAATTGAAATTTTTGTGACACACTCAAAACATCTGAGAATACATTCTCACCGAATTTCATAATTTTTGAAAGTCTGCAACTAGGTCATTTAAATATTTCAAATCAGGAAATAGATACTGTTTTCAGAAGTGAGGTTTTTGGTCCAAAAGTTTTTAAAAACCAAAATTTCCTCATTCACTATTCAACATCCCCCCTTCTGGTCGTGCTATACAGGTTCTATAGCAAAAACGTAGCTCACACCCTCTATATATTGAAGAAGCTCAGATGAGACATTTACACACTTTTATCATCCTCCATTGTTGTAAAAAGCTCTGAAATGTCCAAAAGTGCTTATTAAGGTCTTGTTGCTTGTTTTTCATTATTGTATTGTGAGAGTAGAAGTCTAGCATAAGAGAAACTATACATATTTGATATCTTGCTCGTGATTTAGACTTGTTAAAAAGTATAATCCCACTACTTCCCAAAACCCACTTGGTGAAAGTTCTTTGATATAACTTTGTTGGAGTTGTGAAGAAGTAAGAACTGTTGTTGTTGTTGTGCATAAAGTATTTTTGTGCAATAAGTTGATATCGCTACAGTTGTTGCTTGCACTCGTCGTTAGTGTGAGTATTGTTGCTGTTGTTCTTATTAAAGGTAACATCATCATCATCATCATCATCCTTACCCAGTATATCCAACGATAAAAAAAGCTATCGCTAGGGTCTGGAGAGGGTAAGTGGTAGGCAAACAATACCTAGGGATAGAGAGTATGCTTCCAATGAGACCCCCGACTCTAGATGTATATGCATAAATGATATAATAATAGAGATATGATGTGCTAGTGTGTTAGTGAGGGAATTCAGGAAATACAAGGAAGAGAATCTCGATATTAGAATACACATAACATGTATATGTGCATGTAATGCAAAACAACGGTAAAACATAAACAAACAAGTGTAAAGTCAACCTAAAGCGTAGATAGTGTCTATACCTATCTATGTCCCTAAATATACTCTAAGGTGTCGTTATATATGACCTATACCTTGTTAACCTTAATCTTATGTCTCCATGAACTCCTATCCTGGACCATGTCCTCAGAGAGGTGCAAATCTACTAAGTCGTGCCTAATCTGCTCATCCCAAGTCAGTTTGGGCCTGCTTGTACTCCTGTTCCCCTCTACAATAAGGCTTTCAATTGCTCTGACCGACGCCGTCATCTGTCTCCGCTTGATATGCCCAAACCATCTCATTCTTCCCTCCCTTATCTTATCTGCTATACTAGTCACGCCTAACCTTTCTCGAAACAAAGCAGTAGTGGAAAAGAATCGATTAGATTCAAACCACTCTATATCGTGTGTCTTCATCCACTATCTTTCTTTATTAAAGGTAACAAAAAAGGTTACTGTTGAAAATCCACACGATATAGAGTGGTTTGAACCTAATCGATTCTTTTCAATTACCACTTTGTTTCCAAAGTGGATTTTCAACAATAACCTTTCTTGTTACCTTTAATAAGAACAACAACAACAATACTCACACTAACAACGAGTGCAAGCAACAAATGTAGGGACATCAACTTATTGCACAAAAATACTTTATGCAACAACAACAACAGTTCTTGCTTCTTCACAACTCCAACAAAGTTCTGTCGAAGAACTTTCACCAAGTGGGTTTTGCAAAGTAATAGGAATGATAAAATTTGAAAGGTTGCAGATTTGAGGTATGGAGAGCTGTTGTCAATGGAATTGAAGCTCCCATGATTACCAACTCAAAAGGTGAATCAATGCTCAAAGATAAGGATGATTACACCGATGAAGAATAGACAAATTTTTCTATAAATGGAAAGGCATTTGACATTCTCTCAAGTGCTGTAACCACTACCGAGCTTGTAACACTTCAATGTCTCGAAATAGCCCATGAAGCATGGAAATGTTAGAATGACACATAAACGGACTGAGCAAGTGAGCATGACCAAGAGATTTATGCTCATAAAGGAATATGAAATGTTCGACATGAAGAGCAGTGAAAAGATTAAGGAGAAAATTGATCGATTCACCTGGATCGCGAATCAACTTTCTATGGTTGACAAGAAAATATTCAGTGAAGACATTGTCTCAGAACTTCTCAACTCTTTACCAAGAGAATGGACACCCAAAGTGACCGCCATCACCGAATCTAAAAATCTCAAGACTCTTACCTTTAATGAATTGTCTAAAAATTTATTGACTCGTGAAATTCTAATTGTTGAGCAAAATAGGACGAATCCTATCAAACCCTCACATGTATCACACAAAGGATTGATAGTAGAGTACGATGGATCAGATGATGAGGTTGTTCTTCTAGATAAAAAGTTCAAAAGAGTAGCAACAATAAACAAATCTCAAGCAAGGAGGTTTTTTAAAAAATCACCGATGGACAAAGAATCGGGTGAAAATTGCTATAGGTGTGTCGACTTGGTCATTTTATTTCTGATTACCATGTCAAAGAGCCACAAAAGGAGAATAAGAAAGTCTTCTCTCAAAAGAAGAAAGCCTTAAATGCGGAAGTAACCACGTGGGATGATCTTCTTTCCGAAATCAAAAAGTGAAGAAAATGTAGACAATGATGTTGGATTCATCGCACTAATCAATAATCAAAAGGAACAACACACTTGTCTCATGACAATTGAAAATGACCTTGAGGTAAATTCTAAATCTTCTAATGTTAATTCAAGATGAAATAGGAGACCTACAAGATGATTCTGAAAAACTTAACTTGAAGTATAAACACTTGAAGAAAGAGTTTAAAAAATGCATTTGATTTATGAAGAGCATGACATCATACTTACCATGCACAAGACCATAGCACTAGAAAATATGGAAATTAGAAAGGAATGCGATAAGTTAAAATTAGATTTCCAAAGATTAATAAACGATAAGAGTAATCTTAATAAACTACTTGAAAATCAAAGGATAGGAAACAATAAATCCGGTTTAGGATTTGAGTTTTCACACTCTATTGTTGAACCTAAGTCATTAGGTCAAAAGAAAAATTCAAATATTAAAAAGATTCAAATGGCTCATTATCTCATAAGTACAAAAACACACAACTAAAACATGTATCTACCAGTTTTTATTATAACTAGAAAGGACATGTAAAAAGTGTATGTGGAGCTAGATATGGTATCATGTATGTTTAGAAGCCTAAGGATCGACAAACTGACTCGAAAGGACACACAACCAACAACGGGTTCCAATATATAAACCATTTGGTGCTGTAAGTAATCAAGATAAATGGAGTAGCCAAAGAAGAAGGAACCAAATGACTTATGGACAATGAATGTTCCACATATATGACTGGCGCAAACCTTGTTCACCAAGCTCAAAATCCAAGATGGTGAAACAATGCATTTTGAAAATGGGAGAGCCACAAACCATGAACATGGATAAAATGGTAATTCTTCTTTAGTGATGTATTATATGTAGAACGACTTAAGTACAGTTTGATAAGTGTAAGCCAACTATGTGATGCTAATTTTCAAATTGAATTTGCAAAAAGAAAATGAATAGTGAAAAAAGATGGTAGAATTGTTTTTAAGGATATAAGGAAAATGATGTATACAAACTTAGCATATGTGATTTGATTTCTCAAAAGGTTTAAAGTCTAATTGTCAAAAATGATTGGCGCAATTATGGCATAGACGACTTTGCCATATTAGTTTCAAAAACTTCAAAGAAATTTGTAAAAATAAAAAGGTCCAAGGTCTTCAAAAATTGAATTTCGAAAACCATGACTTATAAGACACTTGTCAAAATACAAAGCTTGTTAAAGCAATCTTCAAGCTCAAAAGTGAAATTTCCACTACCAAACCTCTACAATAGCTTCATATGGATTTGTATGGAGATATTGGTACGACAAGTCTAAGTGAAAAACATTACACCTTTGTAGTGGTAGATGACTTTTCTAGGTTTACTTGATTCATGTTCTTAGCTAAAAAGGATAATGCATGCCAAAAATTTATAAAGCTTTTTCGGAGATTAGAAAATCTAAGAGAAGATATGGAATTAGAAGTGAAAGAGGTGGTGAGTTTCATGATTAGTTTCAAGAATTATGTTTATCCACAGGATATGGAAAAAAATTTTCTGCTCCTAAAACTCCTCGACAAAATAGTATTGCAAAAAGAAAGAAGAGAACTCTTCAATAAATGAGTAGAACTATGTTAAAAGAATTTCAGCTGTCTACGTATTTTGGGCTGAGACAGTCAATAACGCTTGTCCTGTAATAGAGCATACTGGAGCTAGAATTATCTATATTCTTCTTCTTTTATGTGTATGCATGTATGCAATTAAGTTACCCTCTCCTCTTTACCAACACACTAGGTACGTAAGATGTTGCTTATGCTCACTTTTTGTCTAGCACGCTCTTTCTGGCCTTATATGAGTTTGTAAGGGTTGGATACTCTATAAGGAAAAAGAAAGGCCTGACTGCTCAATTTGTTGGAGGCCTCTAAATTATGGAACTCCACCAATCCTTTGGACATTCTTTAAGCTTCTAACACATGCAATGCCGTGTATACACCCTCCAGACTTCCACATCCGAAATGAGTTTCTTCTTCACCATCTTAGAAAAGAAAAGGAAAAGAAAATGAATTCGTTTTCTGTCTTTCCATTCTTAGCTTATATATGAAAATTTTAACTTAAAAAAAATTGTGCTCCCCACGACTGTCTTCCTGTTCGGAAGTCTCAGTTTTTCATGGAAGCATGTACGTGGCTACTGAAAAAGATGGCCTAGGTCCAAAACTAGCTGGCTTTTACAATTATGAAACTCTAGCTGGGCATTTTTCTTTAACAAATTTGCGTACTAGTTTTATATTCACTGGCCTGATTTATGTTGGAGTATGAATTATTTTGAGGAAGTTAAAAGATGTTTGAAAGAGAGTTAAAAAGGTAATTTACACTTTGGAACTGAAACAAAATGAGAAAATACACTGTGAGACATTGATCTTTTGTATGGATTGATCTATGTGTACATCAGTCTCTCAAGGAAGAGACATCGATCGATCTATGTAGAGACTGTTCAAAGTTGAAACCTCACTAGCCAACATCGATATCTCAGGTTGGAACACATCAATCGATTAATGTGACATCATATGAGACATTTACATGCTTTTATCCTACTCAAGCTTCATTTTTTATTGTTGTAAAAAACCTCACAATTGTGCAAAAGTGCTTAAATTTTATTAAATTCTTATTTCTTGTTCTTCGTTGTTGTAAAGTGTGTGAGTATAAATCTAACACAAGAGAAACTATACATATTTGATCTCTTGCTTGTGATTTAGACTTGCTAGAAAGTGTAACCCCCACCACTTTTCAAAACCTACTTGGTGAAAGTTCTTTGATATAACTTTGTTGGAGTTGTGAAGATAGAACTTTGTTGGAGTTGTGAAGAAGCAAGGATTTGTTCTTGCTTATAGCTGTTGTTGTTGCACAAAGTGGTTTTGTGCAAGAAGTTGCTATTGTAGTTGTCGCTTGCACTAAGTGTCAGTGTGAGTGTTGTTGTCGTTCTTGTTCCTTATCAAAGGTAATAAAAAAGTTGCTGTTAAAAATCCACTTTGGAAGCAAAGTGATACTGGAGTAGAATCGAAGAGATTCGAACCACTCTAAATCGTGTGTCACAACTCATTATTTTTCATCTTCTTCTTTCTTATGCCGGAGAGTATTTGAGTTGGAATAAGCTAAATTGAGAAATTGCCCATCACTCTACTCACCACCCTCTAGAGTAATTTTCACGGACCTTACAATTTATTCAAAACGTAGATGGGCACAGCTCTTTGGGTTTTTACTTATTCTTCTTCCTTCTTTTCCCCTTCAATTCCATCCTGAGAGGAATTCATTTTATGGTTACTGCAAAGGCAGTTGGAACAATATTGTGTCTCAAGATGTAGAACTGGTTTTCCTACTTCTCTTCATAAATTTCCATTTGTGAGCTGTAGGTGGTGCGGGTGTAGCTCCTACTTCAACCAGTGGATCTCAAAAAGGTTATCAACCTCAATCGAATTGTCAAAACCTATATCAGCATTGTATGAGCCTTCAGAGGACTCTAGAGTTTCTACTGATACAGCGCAAGAATCTTTTGCAGGAATGTCAGGTATGTGTTCCAAATGATTACGTATTTCTTTTGTCTTGTCCTGCTTTTCAGTATAGAGGAGCCAAAGAATGCTTTCTTTTGGTATGCAGATTTCTCTGTCTTACTGATTTGGGGCAAGGATATCTGGGTACCATATTGTGTTAACTTGAGTTTTTTATATGTTTTCTAGTTTATGATGGAGACATCTAGTAGCAGCGTTCTCTTTTTATATAAGTTGCATTGTTGTTTATGTTCTATTTTTTTTTTAAATATTCCATTTTATTGAATATTTATAAACAGGGATCTTTCTAATTTACAGTACATCATTAGTCAAAATAAATCAACACCCATCCGTGATCAAGAGACTAGTACCTGATCAAAATTGCAAATAAAGAGAAATTCGCAATTCTGTTTGTCCCTTTATCTACAAAGCTTTGGCATTAACTGCGATGCCTTGCCATAAATCAGCCAGTATCTCCATGATTAAAGTTCTCTTTGTTGGTTCTGTTTATTCACCCAAAAAAAAGAGGAGAGAATTTCCCTCTGTTGTCTCCATTTAGTTGCTGTCTCTTCCCACAGGGCTTGTCAGTGCTTTTATATTCTCTTTTGTCTCTGAATACTTGATGTCTAGCTTCAGTTTTTGAAACAGCAGGTGATTTAGATTGAAATTCTCCTATGTTTTGCTTTACATAGCGGGTCATCTAGTTCATGTAATGATATGATAAAAGGCAGATAGTCTTGTACAGTGCTGTGTTGTGACCAAATTGTTTTTTGAATATTATCTGTGAGATAGGAACACGTACATAATCAACTGTCGGAGTTGTAAATACTTTTTCCAGTTGTCTTCTGGTAAATTGTGCGCACTCGTAAGTTAATCAAGTATTTGCAGATGCTATAGCCATTATGGAATATTACATGAAAAAGGCTACTCAAAAAGAAAAATGGAAGCCGCTGAAATCATTCTCGAGATTGATAGAATTTGCATTTATTCAAGTTAAAGTTTAATTTACAAGGTTTTTTCCCTTTTATAAAGGAGAAAATCTACTTCTAACGGCTGTTTTTACCACTTGAACAGTAGTCACTGTTTATCTACAGTAAACTATAACGGATGTGGTAACGGTTAGTTACCAACGGAGCTCAGCTATGTACAGTAAAATAATTCTAAGTTACAATATTTACTAAGTATGGTAGGTCGGCCTTTTTATCTTGTGCTTCACTTCGTCACCTCAGCTCAGCACTTTTTTACATTGTTCTCTAGCACATCTTAGTTCCGTGCTTCACGTCGGCTCTTCTTTAGCTCAACACGCCCATACTTGTCTTTTCTCGTCTTGGTTACATGCTTCACCTCAGCTCCTCTTTAGCTCAGCACGACTACCTTTATCCTTCACTTCTGTTAGCTCAGCTTAGCTCAGCTGACAGTTTGTCTTCCAGCACGTTGGTTGCCTAGATCAGGTTGGCTGACCTTAGTTCAGCTCGGCACTTCAGTTGAGCTTTGCTGGGACTTTATTTCCACACTCTCCCTCAAGCTTAGTTGTATATATTCATACAACCAAGCTTGGACATTAAGTATTGGAAGATACTGGTTGAGACTGGTTTTGTGAGAAGATCAGCTACTTGATCCTTGGTGGAGATGTGTACTAACCTGACCTCATTTCCTTCTATCTTTTTTCGGATAAAATGTCTATCATTTTCTACATGTTTCGATTTGTCATGCTAAACTGGATTCTCTGCCATGCTTATTGCAGAGACACTGTCGCAGTAGATTTGGATTGGTAGGCTTGCCTTTATATGAAGATCTTCGAGTACTCTTCTGATCCAAATCCCCTCGCATATCCTTAATGCAAGTGCTCTCAGCTCAGCTCTGCACTGCTCTGTTACGTTACAAGTTGTTTCTTGCTCCGTCATGTAACTAAGTTCCCCCAAAGGAATCTTCTATAGCCTGTAGTTGACCTCATGTCAGTTCTGGATCCAGCACAGTCTGCTTCTGTGAATATCTTGATACTCCGATCTGTGCTCTTCCTGAAAAACAATCCTTGTCCAGGTGCATTCTCGAGGTACATGAGAATTCTAAGTACAGCTTGGAGATGCTCATTAGTAGAATTGTGCATATATTGAGATACAAAACTGACTGCATAACATATATCTGGCCTTGTATGCGATAGATAGATTAACTTTCCAACTAGTTTTTGATAACTAAGTTTATTAGTTAGAGTAGTATCCCATTGCTCTCTTGGTTTGTATCCAGGTTCTACTGGAGTGTTTGCTGGTCTGCATCTGAGCAGACTAGTATCTTTTAGGAGATCAAGAATATATTTCCTTTGTGAAATAAATATTTCCTCTTTATTCCTAGCAATTTCCATTCCTAGAAAATATCTTAACTTATCTTGGTCCTTTATTTCAAATTGTTCAGATAGTTTCGTTTTAATATTGTTTATGCCGATGTCATTATTCCCAGTAATTATGATATCATCTACATATACTATTAGTATGGTCAGCTTCCCCTTAGGTGAAATTTTGGTAAACAGTGTGTGATCACTATGACTTTGGCTAAATTTCAGGTTGATTACTACTCTAGTGAATGTCTTGAACCAAGCCCGAGGTGATTGCTTCAGCCCATACAATGATTTCATTAGCTTGCAAACTTTATCCTTATTTGTTTCATTGTTAAATCCTGGTGGAATGCTCATGTACACTTCCTCAGCTAAATCTCCGTTTAGAAATGCATTTTTTACATCTAGTTGGTAGAGTTTCCAGTCTAGATTTACTGCGATAGAAAAGATGACTCGAATGGTGTTAAATTTAGCCATTGGTGCAAATGTTTCCAACTAATCTGCTCCATATATTTGTGTGAAGCCTTTAGTTACTAACCTTGCTTTATATTTATTTATTATTACATTATTGTTATAATTGACTGTGAAAATCCATCTACACCTCACTGGTTTTATAGTGGCCGAGGTGGGAGTCAGTTCTCATGTTTGATTCCTTATTAACGCATTCATTTCTTCATTTACTGCTCTCTGTCATTCAGGTCGGCTGAGTGCTTCTTCTATATTTTTTGGGATAATTTTATCATCAAGTGAGCACACAAATGTTCTAAAGTTTGGATTCAACTTATGGTAGGATATATATATATATTCTTCTATGGGGTATTTAGTGCAGATAGGATTCTTAATGCATTCCCGAGTTCCTTTCATTAGTGCAATTGGTCTATTGTCTATTTGGGTTTCATGGTCATACTTATTTTTTTATTCCATTGGGTCTTTGGCTTTTAGCTGTATTTGTTCTAGTATATCAGCTCAGCTACTGCTTTCTAGGGCTTCCTGATAATTGGAGATTATGGGAGAGTTTACATATTGGGAATTAACATCACCGACCTGAGATAGCACCACAACTCGACATAATTTGCAATTCTGAACTGGAAAGAGTTTTCTCTATATTGTCAACTCTTTTCCAATATTCACTAATTTTTGAATTGTTTGTTTCAGTTAATGATTTGTAGAATGCATGGCTTTCATCAAAGGTGACATCGAGTGTAACAAACATTCTTTTATTGGGTGGACAGTAACACTTGTAACATTTCTGTGATCCTGAATATCCTAGGAAGATGCACTTACCTGACCTAGGATCCAATTTCCCCTCTAAAAATTGGTTGAATATGAACATATGTTGTACACACAAACAATTTGAAAGGCAACTCAGAGAGCAGCTTAGTATGAGGGTGATGACTTATAAGTATTTCTCTAGGAGTTTTAAATGACAGGATTCTGGACGGCATTCTGTTTGTAAGATAGATAGCTGTAAGGACGGTTTCTTCCCAATACTGTTTGGGTACATTCATAGCAAACATGAGAGCTTGAGTTACTTCAAGTAGATGCCTATTTTTCCTTTCAGCAACTTCTTTCTGTTGAGCGGTATAGGTGCAGGTGGTTTGGTGATAAATGCCATTTTCATACATAAATGTTTGTATATTGCTATCTAAATATTCAGTTCCATTGTCTAACCTAAGTGTTTTAATGATACAACCGAACTGATCTTTAATAAGTGATACATATCTCTTAAATACTTGTCTGACCTCACTTTTATTTTTTAACAAGTATACCCATGTTACTTTAGTATGGTCATCCACAAAGGTTAGGAACCATCTTGCTCTATTGATATTATTTACCTTAGATGTTCCCCATATATCCGAGTGAATGAGATTAAAAGGCGTTGAAGATTTGTATGTTTAATTTAGATAATTTTGTTTAGTGTGTTTAGCTAGTTGACAGGTCTCACAAGTAATATCTTTCAGGTCAGCTGAGCTAAATAACTTTGGCATTACTCGTTTTAAATATACAAAATCGGGATGACCCAGTCTGTTATGCCATAACAAAATTTTCCCTATACATGGATTTCTAGGGTTCAAAATACTAGAATCTTGGTCACTTGGCAGCTCGGCTGAGCTTATTAATGCTCTATTTTCGGACTCCAGTATGTATAGGCTTGCTATATTCCTAGCACTGTCAATCATCCCCTTTCACTTTGTTTTTCTGAAAACAACATTCCATGGATGAGAAGCAGGCTATCAGATATTATCCCTAGTGAGTTTGTCAATAGACAAAAGGCCAAAACTTAGACTAGGGACATGAGGGACACCTCTCAGTGTGATTTTGTTGTTAATTATAGCAGAGCCTATTTCGATGACATCTAAGGTAATTCCATTTGCAATTTTTACTTTCTTAGGTACACAAAATAAAGAGTAGGAGTTTAGAAGGGTAAAATTATTGGTCATGTGATCAGTAGCCCCGGAGTCAATGATCCATGAATTGCTGGAGCTTGGCTGGATGTAGCCTGCCATAGTTGCCTGGTGCAGGTCAGCTCGGCTCCCTTGTCTGTTCAACAGATTGATAAGTGTGGCAATTTGATCCTTTTTAATCACCTCAGCATCAGCTACTTGGACCTGGCTGAGGTGGGTTGTGCTTGGCCGAGCTGCTCCAGGCTAAGTTGTGCTACTTGTTGAGAAACCGAGGTTTGAGTGATTCGAAAATGCAAGATTTAAATGCTACGTGTTTCTGAAATGCGTGATTTAAATGTTACGTGTTTCCGAAATGCATGATTTAAGTGTTGCTTGACATACGTACGTAATAAATATGCTTTATGTGTTTATATATATTGTTGTCGTACTAACGTGCCACGAAGCGTTAAGGCTTACATCAAATGACAAACATTTATTGTCTTTATACTGTTTTCAGGTGCCATGTTAAATGAACTAAACTAGTTCATTTAGTGAAGTGCTTAAGGAGATGAACTTACTAGTTCATTAAATGAAGTACTCAAGGAAATATATTTGGAGATAACTACTTGGCAACAAATTTTGGAATGGAAAGTCCTCTCCTCATCCTTACACACACGCCACATATATATGATATATATATATATATATATATACATACATATATATATGTATATACATATATATATATATATGTATATACATATATATATGTAGCTTGTACTTTATTATTTATTTGTTTTACATATGATAAAATATTATCTATCTTAGTATTTATATCTTTTAATTGTTCTCCTAACACAACCATATATAAATTACTATAATTTTGTTGTGTTAATATCATATTAATATGAGCAATTGTAACTGAAAGAGTATTATTGTCTAATAATTTTTGAAAAGCAGTAATATATATATATATATATATATATATATATATATATATATATATATATATATATATATTGGTGAAAGACGGGCGGTACCGTCCAATGTTTTATTAATATTGACCCTCACTTGTGGCGAAGAAATACCGTGGTTACATAAAAGTCCGGAAGTCTACGGGAGTCTCTCCCAAAACAATGAAAAGCGGAAAATACATGAGCAAGTAAAATAAATTGTAACAGTAAAGTAAAATGAAAGTTTAATAGGAAATTCAAGTATAATGTGACATCTATCAAGAGGAGAATAAGTAGAAGCTTGTATGACTGACATCCGTTTGTGTGCGCTAATGCAGCTCGATCTATTGACTCGCTCCAATGATGAATGGGATGATACGAGCAGGAAATCAGTATAAGAAGCATATGGAAGGATAGTATGCAATAAGATCAAAAGAAACAAAATCATACCGTGACGCCTGCATTCAAAGAATGAATACAGGCGATAATAAAGAAGGCACTGAAGGAGATGGTGGAGACCGCATATAGAAGAGTTCACGTATCTTCAGCTAACAAATTTTGAAGCAATAGTGAAAAAACAAATGAGAGGCAACAAATGTATTGAAGGCGTAAGAGAAGCAGATAAATAAATAAATAGCTGCATCATACCGCTGTTGCCTGTATCTATGAGATTCAGACAACGTCCAAGGAGATATAGCGTGTGTAAACCGCATATTATGAGAAGCGGAGTGTGGACGTGGATTGGTCCATCAAATAAAATCCACGAGCTGCAGGGGGCAGAGAAATGGGCGTAGTATACCGCATTGTAAATGGAAACTGTTGCTGTGCTGTGCCAAATGATGAGCTACCATATTAGCTTCTCGAGAAATATGTTGAAGGGAACTGCCTGTAAGGCTCAGGAAAAGCTGTAAATGTTTGAATTCATCGGAATGAGATCCAATAATGTCCCTTGTGGATTGTGTAATCATAAAATAGTATGTCTTGACCAACATATTATGATGTTGGGGACCAAAGTAAATGAGACTGTAAATGACATCCTGCAGTTCAGGCGACAGAGGAGGCAGGCAAGGAAGAATAAAGGAAACAGCCCCAAGCATACACCTATGTGAATCACGTAGAATGGCACCTGCTGAAGCCAATCGCCTTCTGGCCGATGCATCAACGTTAAGCTTGAGTTTGCCAGACGGAGGAAGCAACCATTTAACAACCTGGACTCTTGGCACCTTCAGAAAGGGAGAGAAGCCGATCTCAATTAAGTGTGGAATATTCTCCACATGTTTCTTTCCAGATAATGTAGACGCCCAAGTATAACATAACTTTTGATTCAGTGCATATATATATATATATATATGTATGTATGTATGTATTTATAACGACAAACTATATACTTCTATCCCGACGTTTCACCGACACGTCATACACATCATAAACAACGTCGACATCACACCACCACATACACATCATAGTTGTGAGTATATACAGGTTCCATATCATATATTACATGTCATAAAGTTACCAAAATTATGTCGACATGTCACGAGTCCATAAACCAAAAATTGCCTCATCGGGTGACTACCGAACCATCACCGACATGTTACATACTTACCATATAAATATGGCCAGCCTATACACACTCCAAACACTTAGAAATTTCGTGCACCACATGTCAAAATCATCTCTTAAGTCATACCATGTTTACACACATCAATCACCTTCAATTTGCCTTGATTTGTTGAAAGTCAAATTCAATTTTTTAAGCACATGGCCGTTTGTTTCCTCAAATATTGCAGCTGAAAATACACTTTATAAGATGTATAGTATATGTGACACAACATATATTACATGTCTAAGATGTTTGAGATTAATTGGAGAAAAATCGTGTAATCGACGGAAGTCGAAAATTCGGTTTTCTACACTTATGTACATGGGACATTTTTCATATGTATGTACATGTATCTAGACACTTTTTACACATCTAAGACACATTGGAATATTCTAGAAAAACAAATTAAGGGTTGATTGAAATTTATCATATGTGTGAAGATTGTGCATCATTATGTGACAAATTTCATAAAAGGATTTCAGCACATGGCAGCTGAGGTTGACACGCCATTTTTAGCATTCTTGGAGCCTAGGTGGAGGTTATTTGGCAAATTGATTGGTGGAGGATGAGCCACACGTGATTGGTGACATTGAAGAAGGCAAGACACACATGAAAAGATTTCATAATCAAAACAAGTGTTGAAGTTTCAGCACATGTTTCATTTGGCCGATTTTATGACATGATTATGCTTTAAATTTGTTCCAAAATTGAGGGGAAATCACATCTTGATTGATTGAAATTAACTTATGTGATTTTTGACACGTGTTTCAGATTTTTTTTGTTAAATATCCAAGTCAATTTATTAAGTGACAAGGTAGAAAATGATGGCCTATCATGGAGTGACAACTAGGCGAAGACACATCGTTCGTCAATCATATTTCGCCAAGTAAGCAAGGGTATGTCACAAAGTCATATAAGACATCTTCCTAGGTATTCAAGACAAATTTTTCAAGGGAGAGCTCAGGCATAGGCGTGCCACACTATCGATAAAAAGGGGCAAGATGATTCAAGACAAAGCAAACCAAAGTTCATATTCAAGCAAGTTCAAGCAAAGATTATTCACTTCTTCTCTTGTTCTCTTCTCTTGCTCATAGCCTCAAGCATATCATACCTACATTCTAATTTCTGTATAGGCTCTGAGGTTACCATCCATATACATGCCATTCTTATACAAGGTTGATCAAGGTGTGATCATACCTTCATTTGTGCGGCGGTGGTAATTATTGTTGGTTGTTTTTGTTTATTCGTTGTAAGAAGAGTGGAGTTGGTGTATAACTCTAGTCACCCTAGTTCTAAGGTGTTTTTATGTTTAGTGAATACCGAAGAAGGTGTCTTCAAAAACTGGAGTAGGTTGATTTAACCGAACCAGTATAAAAATCTCGGTGTTCTTACTTTTCAGCACTTTTACTTTCAATTCCTGTTTTCTGTATCGTTTTCATAGCCACGATAAAAATAGCAAATGTTTTTCAAAAATCATCAAACTTTGCAGAAACATAGCCAAAGGTCTTAGGTTTCATTTTAAATAAGTTTCATCGAATTTGGATAAGTATAAATCATTCAAACATTCATAGTTCTGAGACTAGTGCAATTTGATTCTCAGATCTGCAAAGGTTGAGAACATCAACGTGGTTGGCATACTTGTCAAAGGAATTTTGAGAAACTGTTTCAACACATTAAAGTATATATCCTAAGGGTCATTACATAAAATTTTCAGATCATTTAGGAATAAATTTTTCATTTTGAGGAACAGTTTCTGGCAAATTGACACAGTCTGAGTGAAAACGTTTTTTCAAGGGGTTACACTTTGAATTTTAATCTGAAATTTTTATGACATATACAAAACATCTAAGAATACATTTTCACCAATTTTTACGATTTTTGGAGGTCTACAACCTGATCATTCAGTTAAACAAAAACCGAGTCTGAAAACAGAATCTGTTTTCAGAAATGAATAATTGGTAACAAAAATTTTTAAAAATCAATTTTTCCGCACTCACTATTCAACCCCCCTTTCTAGTGGTGCTATACAGATCTTACACTACTTACCTGATGTGCAGCACTGTGTCCAGCAGTGAATGGTGTTTTCTGTGGTATCCAGGGTGCATTGATGGTCTTTAAAGGTGGCTTTCCCTCTCGGACCAGATTTGCTTGTAATTTCCAACGGTCATCGACTGTATGACCCTCCTTTTTGCAGTACTTACACACTTTACCCCCAGTAGAGGCATAGTGTAACAGTCAGACCAGAGGATTCTGCTGGCTGTTCAGAGTGCAGCGCTGAGGACTCCACAGTTGCAATTCCTCCCATCATGGCCTTCTTCCGGCTTTCTTCGTGTTTATTTCGGCGAAGACAGCTTTAAAGGTTGGTAATGGTTTTGTACTAATTTCTTTAGACTAGGCAGTGGTTTAACGCTAAGAATTTTGCTTTTTTTCACTATCAAAATCTAGATTCAATCTATTTCGAAATCTGAATACTTTTTTTTTGTTCAGTAATGGTGTTATACAGTTTTAAATCTGCAGCATAGGACCATTGATGTATTTCAAATACATCAATTTGCTGCCAAGCTCTTGTCAACATTATTTAGTAGTTATTCACAGTTAGATTTCCGACTTCGTGCAATGTCGAACTATGGGTTCAGTCCAGTCATGAAGCAAAAAAAAATCGCTTCCTTTCTGTTATTTCTTTGTAGATCGTAGCATCAATGACGCAAGACCACTGATGTGCTTCAAAAGTGTCAATCTGCTGCCATGCTTTTGTCAGTAATGTGTAGTATTTGTGGATAGCAAGACTGCCTTGTTTAAGCTCATGAAGATGAGCTTCGATTTCATATAACTCTGAGATGTTATCCTGCTTGGAGTAAATCTTCTTGACTGCAGCCCAGATCTCTGCTTCGGTATTATACATCATGAAAACATCAGAAATGTCTGGCTGCATAGAACGTATAAGCCAGGACATAATCATACTGTTCTCTGACTCCATACTCGGAAGTTTGCGTGAGATTCAGATGGAATAGGGACTGTTCCATACATGTATTTCTCCTTGCATTTACCCGTGATGAACATCTCTACCCCTCGAGACCATGAGAGGTAGTTATCTCCATTGAGTTTGTGGCTGGTGATGACAATGGAGGAATCCTCAGTGAGTTGAGGAACATGCACCACTCCTGAGGATTGATCAGAGGTGGAGGTGACCTCTGTATATTCAGCAGGGCTGAAGGGTCTAGTCATTTTGAAGAGTTTTTAGAAAATTAGAGAGAACAGAGTATAAAATTTCCAAGAATTTTGAATCAGATTGACTCTGATACCATGTCGAGATGGAAAGAATTTGCATTCATTTAAATTAAAGTTTAATTTACAAGGTTGTTTCCCTTTTATAAGGAAGAAAATCTACTTCTAACGGCTGTTTTTACCACTTGGACAGTAGTCACTATTTATTTACAGTAAATTATAACGGCTGTGGTAACGGCTAGTTACTAACGCAGCTCAGCTATGTACAATAAAATAATTCTAAGTTACAATATTTACTAAATATGGTAGGTCGGCCTTCTTATCTTGTGCTTCACTTTGTCACCCTAGCTCAGCACTTCTTTACATTGTTCTCTGGCATATCTTAGTTCCGTGCTTCACCTCAGATCTTCTTTATCTCAGCACGTCCATACTTGTCTTTTCTCGTCTTGGTTCCGTGCTTCACCTCAGCTTCTCTTCAGCTCAGTACGGCTACCTTTATCGTTCACTTCTGTCAGCTCAGCTCAGATGACAGTTTATCTTCCAGCATGTTAGTTGCCTAGATCAGGTTGGTTGACCTGAGTTCAGCTCGGCACTTTAGTTCAGCTCGGCTAAGACTTTATTTCCACAATCATCAATGGATGAGATACCTCCACCACCTGCACTCCAAGGTCCGGTGGTTATGCAAAAAGAATTATCAGATGAAAAGTAATTATGAGGACCTTATCATACGTGCATATTCTCAATAGTTTATGACGATTCTCAGGTCCTGGAAAGAAGGGGCACCACATAGGTGACTATGTTCCTCCTGACGAGCTTGAGAAGTTTCTGGCTATTTGTAATCGTGCTGCAGCCAGTAAAGCTGCCAAAGAGGCTGCAGACAGGGCAAGAAATCAGGCTGACAATATAGGCCACAAACTTATACCAAAAATGGGTTGGAGGAAAGGTAAGAACCATCTAGTAGTTAAGCTTTAGGTAACTGATTGTGATGATTCTTTTGTCGGTTGGACCATACACCTGCAATAAACACCACTAGAAGGGAGGGGGGTGAATAGTGGTTAGCGGAAATTACACTACAACCCTTTGCAAAAATCCCCTTTGAAAACAGAATCTGATACCACCTCAGATTCAGAACCTGTTTTTGAAAAATTCAAAACTAATTGTACACAATTCCAAAAATTATGAAACTTTCCATAATTTAACTTCAATGTGTTAGCAAGACTCTGTCCAAAAATGAGATAAAAATAAGCTCGTTTGTCCCTTCAAACAAATAAAAAGATTCAGATAGTCAATCTGGACAGAATTGGACAGAATGTTGCGGATTTTGCAAAACGTGTTTATCTTTGAATATTCAACCAAAAAGGTTGATATTTATATAAAACCACTCCTTAGGATGTGTAGATGATGTTTCCAAAAGGCCCTAACCTTAAACAATTCTTAATAAATACAGAATTTAAGTTTTCTCAAAACTGGTCAGATTGCAGCCAGATTGGAGCAGTTATCTTGCAAAGACTGGAAGACTAATTTTCCCTTGCTCAAATCAAGTGATTCTTGTTGCAAATAAAAGCTAACAATCTGAAGTATAATTCCATCAAAAATCACGAATTTTGAAAGTATTTAGCTATTTTTTCAAATTACGAGAAGTTGTGTGAAAACTGCAGTAAAAACGGACAGAAAACAGAAATGAAGAAACAAGACAAGAACACCGAGGATTTATCCTGCTTCGGTCAACATGACCTACTCCAGTCCCAAGGAACACCTTTACTTGGATTTCACTATCAAATGAATCACTTTACAACAAGAACCAAGCTTGATCCTTGGGTTATACACCAACCCTATTCAAGACTTGGATAATCACCTTTTAAGCAACACTTAGTTGCAACACCTCTACCACCTATTGATGTAGTCTTATAAGAATGGCTAATCAATCTTACAAATGAAGCTCAAGAGGTTTGTAGCACAACAAAAATAACAAGAACACCTTTGCTACAAAGAATGGAACAAAAAACAACAACAACAAGAAGATGATAGCTAGACAATTCAACAAATGCTTGTAAGCTTCAAGTGTGCTTCATCTTCTTCACCATTGCCTCTATTTATAGTGTGAATTGAGCCTTGGAGATAAGACTTCCAATGTGTCACTATCTTCATCATCAAGTCCAAATGACTTCTCATCATTGGTCGGTCTTGTACACTTGGCAAAATAAGACAAAATGATTTTTCCACCTTGGCAATTCAGCATGGCCGAATTTTTGACTCCAAAAATGACTTGGAATTATCTTGAAAATGTGAAGATAATAAGACCATAACAAATCCATCATCTTTTCAACTCTTTGGCAAGATAATAGGCATGTGGACATGGACCATTTCAAACTCAAAATCAGCTCAAAAACAGCCTAGTAGCCGTTTGGCTACTTTCAATTTTCCAAGAAAAATTCTTTTCATTATCCTTTGTAAAATGAAGAAAATAAGAAAGGATAATACCACCAAAATATCTCCAACTCCAAGCACAATAATAGGACATGTGAGAGCACCATTTTGACTCAAAAAATCTGCCAACCATAGCGATATAGCCATTGGCTATATTTAGAAAATTCCAAGTTGGCAATTTTGCCAACTAGCTTCTTTTTGGTTGGTCTACTTGTCTCCAACTCATAAAATGAATACTGTATCACCTCCACCTTCTCATACACGTTTTTGAGCATACAAATATGTGTAACTCAAATTTTTGAAGAAGAAATAAATAGATAATAGTTGACAAGATTATGTCAACGTGTAACACCGATAACACCGAAATTCCCAATATTTCTTCTTATATATCATGAACATTTCCACACCTTTGACACCTTGAACAACTCTGAATAATGATGATAAATATACTCTTATAACATATATAAGAGTGTCTTCGAGAAAAAGTAGAATGTGACGTCTCAAATCGTCACATATCCAGCTATAGTCAACAATATCATCATTTGAGAGAAATAAGATAAAATCACCACATAATCTTCAAATTAATAATAACTCAGCTTCAGAATGAAGACAATAATATGATCAAGAGATTCCTTGAGTGAAAATACCAAAAATACCCTCGGGGTGAAATGACCAAAATACCCCTGGTATATGAAAACTCCAGAAATGGCCTGGATGGTCAGAAATACTCATGATATCACTTTTCTCATGATAAATAGTATAAGAATACATCCTTGATATATATCCACCATATCATGTTCCTTAAAAAATCAAAATACCAATTTTGCCCTTTTTGGTGAGTTGTAGAAACTTCCAAGGCACGTTAGTCACAATACATTTAAAATCATCAAAATCACATAAAATTCACATAATGAGCATGTATGAACCATATACAAATGAAAAAAAACATTTTATCACATTTTAGAAAAATATTTCTAAAAACTCTAAACATCGATCGATCGAAGTGCCTCAGCTTCAGAGATCGATGTCTCACAGAAAGGTTCGGGTTTTGTCTCTGACCTATATCGATCGATCGAAGTGAGGGTTCGATGTACATCGATCGATCGATGTGTCTCAGGTTTAGAGATCGATGTCTCACAGTAAGGTCTTGAACTTTCACTGCCTTTACATGGATCGATCGATGCGATAGATCTATGTACATAGATCGATCGATGTGCAACAACCTAAGAGATAGATGTCAACTTTTCAACTTTTAACCACACATAACACCAGGTGTGACCTTTTTAAGTATTCACCACTTAAAATCATGACTTTTAAAATTATCCAAACATATTTCTCAACATTCTCCCCCTTTTAGATGATTTTCAAAATAACCTAACATGATTTTAATGTCACAACTTATAACCAATTGTTTATCAAACTTTGTTTTTAACAAACTTTTAAATAGTACGCTCCCCTTAAACTTATACTCTCCCCCTTAACCTATACTCAACTTATACCAATTGAAATTGAAACTTAGCATATGACTTACCAACTAAATACTCTCCCCCTTAACCTATACTCAACTTATACCAATTGAAATTGAAACTTAGCATATGACTTACCAACTAAAATCAAATCATGTTCTTATTCTATCTCCCCCTTTATTTTGCAAATCATGCAAAAGATAGAACTATGCAATTGTATCGTAAGTCATCAAACCTAACTTGGCTCTTAAGTTTTCAAAAGTGGCTTGATTAAGGGGTTTGATAAAGATGTCAGCTATTTGGTGATCAGTTCTCATATGGTTTATGACTATATCCTCATTTTGAACCTGATCGCGAAGAAAGTGGTATCACACCTCAATGTGTTTGGCCTTAGAATGAAGCACCAGATTCCGAGAAAGATTGATTGCACTTGTGCTATCGCAGAAAATTGGAATCTTATTCATTTTAATGCCAAAATTACTAAGTTGCTGTTTAAGCCAAAGTATTTGGGTAGTACATAAACTCAAAGCAATATACTCGGCTTCGGTGGTAGAAAGTGCTACACTAGCTTGCTTTTTAGAAAACCAAGAGATCAAGTTGGTTCCTATTAATTGACAAGTACCGCTAGTGGATTTTCTATCTAATTTGCAACCACCATAATCAGCATCACTATATGCGTGTAATTCCAACTTAGCGTTTCTATCATACCACAGTCCTAAATGAGGTGTGTGTTTAAGATATCTAAAGACCTTTTTCACCGCATTGTAATGTGATACCTTGGGACAAGATTGAAACCTAGCATACATACATACACTAAACATGATGTTAGGTCTTGATGCAGTTAAGTATAACAGTGATCCAATCATAGACCTATAAAGTGTGTCATCAAAAGGTTTACCATTTTCATCCTTATCTAGTTTGGTGCTAACACTCATGGAGGTAGTTGTAGGTTTTGACTCTTCAAAGCCAAACTTCTTAATCATATCATTGACATACTTAATTTGGCTAATGTGAATTCCTTGAGGGGTTTGTTTGATTTGAAGTCTTAAGAAATAATTCAACTCTCCTACCATTGACATTTCAAATTCTAACTTCATACATTCTTCGAAGTCTTTTACTAAGGTAGGATTAGTTGAACCAAAGATAATATCGTCTACATATATTTGAACTATTAACAAATCATTATCTTTTCTTCTTAGGAACAATGTGTTGTCTATGGTTCCCCTTTGATAATTATTTGCAATAAGAAAGTTTGCAAATCTATCATACCAAGCTCTTGGAGCTTGTTTTAAACTATATAAAGCTTTCTTAAGCTTGTACACATGGTTAGGATTCTTTGGATCTTCGAATCCAGGGGTTGTTGACAAACAACTCTTCTTGGATGTATCCATTCAAGAAAGCACTCTTGACATCCATTTGGAAGAGTTTAATATTACTTAGACTTGCAATAGAAAGTAACAATCTAATTGCTTCTAGTCGTGCAACGGGTGCAAATGTTTCTTCATAATCTATTCCTTCTTGTTGATTATACCCTTGTGCGACTAGCCTAGCCTTATTTCTTGTAATATTTCCTTGTTCGTCTATTTTATTCCTAAAGACCCATTTAGTTCCTATGATAGACTTGTCTTCAGTTTTATGTACTAAGTCCCATACGTTGTTCCTTGTGAATTGGTTCAATTCCTCATGCATAGCATCTATCCATGATATGTCACCTAAGGCTTCCTTAACATTCTTAGGTTCTATGTGTGAGATTAAGCTATGTCCTTCAAGTTGACTTATGTTTCTACGTGTTCTAACCCCAACACTTAGATCTCCAATGATTAATTCTCTAGGATGCCACCAATTCCTAGATTGACTAGGTTCACCCTCATCTTGTTCAAATGTTTCACTAGTGTGAACATTGTCGTATACAATTTGATCATTAGTTGTATTATCTTCTAATTGTACAGTCTCGTCATTTATTTCATCTAAGAGTTCATGCATATCTTGTTCAGGGGGAGTTGGTTCTAGATGATCAAGTACAGGCTCAAGTATTACATCATCATCAAACATATTTTCAACATTATTCTCAGGTTTATGTTGGGTTTTATCACTAACTTCAAAGCATGCATTTTCATTGAATTTTACATGTGTGAATTCAATTATCTTTCTAGATGCAGGAGTATAACACCTATATGCTCTTGAGTTAGTTGAATACCCAACAAATATGCATTCAATAGACTTTTGTTCAAATTTATCTAGATTATCCTTAATGTTTAGCACAAAACATTTACATCCAAATACTTTAAGATAATCTATCTTAGGTTGTTTATTGTTTAGCAATTCATAAGGCGTTTTATTTAATTTCTTTCTAATAGTAAGCCTATTTATAATATAGCATGCACAACTAACAGCTTCAGCCCATAAATATTTAGGTAATTTATTTTCACAAACCATTGTCCTAGCAACTTCTTGAATTGTTCTATTTTTACGTTCAACAAATCCATTGAGTTGTGGTGTTCTAGGTGGTGAGAATTCATGTTTAATTCCATATAGTTCACAAAATTTGATTACATCTTTGTTTTTAAATTCTCCACCTCTATCACTTCTAATCCTTTTAACATTTTCTTCGCAAATGTTTTCAAGTTGCTTAATAAGAGTTTTGATTGCTAATGGAGCATCGTCTTTGTGTGTTAAGAACAATGTCCATGTGTAGCGTGAGTAATCATCTACTATGACACACACATAGTAGTGTCCACCTAGACTTCTTGTCCTACTTGGACCAAATAAGTCTAAGTGAAGCAATTCTAGTACGTGACTAGTACTCACTTCATGTTTCGGTTTTAATGTTTCTTTAATGTGTTTTTCCTTAATACATGTTTCACACATTTGAAAATTATCTAAGTGTAATTTAGGCATTCCTCTAATTAAATCCTTCTTAGGTAATTTCTTAATGGTTGACATTCCTATATGGCCTAATCTTCTATGCCATAAATTTACATCTAAGACATGTGATATTAGACACTTAACCTTAGCATCTAACATGTTATCTAAGGTAAGAGTACAAATATTACCATCTCTATTTCCTTTTAAAACCGTTTCTCCTTTTTCATTTATTATATCACAAAAATTGGGAAGAAAAGAGACATTATAACCACAATCTATAAGTTGAGAAATACTAAGTAAATTATAAGAGAGATTGCTTACTAACAACACATTTCGTATTTTAAATGTGTTTGGGTCCCCGATTGTTCCTTTTCCAACAACTTTTCCTTTGTTGTTGTCACCAAATGTCACCTTTCCACCATCAATATGTTCAAGTTCGGTGAATAGTTTGGGGTTTCTGTCATATACCTCGAACATCCACTATCTAAAAACCATTTGGTTTTTAGAGTCTTTATCCTTGCCTCCTTCTTGCATTCCTTGCGTTTGTCCTACAATGGAGACAAAGTTTTAAGTACCCTTTATTTGGGTCCTTGAATGTTAGGGGCATTGTTCTTGTTTAGATATCCCTTAGGTATCCAAACTTGAACATACTTTCTAGGCACATTTTTAGCATGATTATAATTTGGAAAATAAGAAGGATTAGCATATAGATGATCATTCCACATAAGTGAAGATGCATTGTTATACACATTACGCCATGGTTGACAATCATTATATGATGGCCGATTTCTATTGTTGTACCCCAACTATAATGTACTTGAAACTATGACTAAGTAACGTAATGTAAATAAAAGATTTCTCCAAGTGCGTGTTACTTAAGTCAAATTAACACTTCTTTACTTAAATTCTTTTAAGATGGATACTAAATAATTATATAAGGGGATGTCTTAAGGTATTAAAATACCTTATAAGTCTCGGCCAAGAGGCCTTGATCAACCATGGAACAATTTCGTTTTATAAGAATACCAACTTAAATGATCCTCACAAAAGCAAATTTAAAATCATATTAGATAAAATAAATAATAGTATACGTTACATAAGTATGTGCTATGCTAAATGTGAAAAGACCAAAATACCCCCAAGACCCCCCAAGATTTCGGCCAAGGAGAATGGAGGGATCTAGAATCCTCTCCATTATTCTACTACTTGGAATATCTAATTAAAATATCAAATTAGTTTGAATTTAAACAATAAAATAAAGAAAGCATGCAAAAGAAATAATAAAATACTAAAAAGGATGAAGGCATGGGAGGCAAAAGCTTGAAGCTACAAGCCTAGTCCTCCCTTTCCCCTCTTCATGCGCCGGATACCCCTTCTCTTTACCCCCTAGATTTTTAAATCTTGCAAGACAACTCCCTTTCATCCATCTTGAACTCCCTCAAGAAGCATTCAAGTCAAGCCAACACTTAGAAGGTTTTTCCATCTCCCTCCACATACACAACTTTCGGCCCTTTATCTTGAAGCTAGGAGGTTCACTTCAACTACCATATTCAAGCTCAAGAAACATCTAAGTAAGTTTTGTTCCAAGCTCCTTTAAGTGGATTCTTATTTTTTAAGGAAAGAAGCTCACGGGTTCTCTTGTTTCTACCTCCCAACCCGTGACCTTCATGGTCACTAGGTGCTAAGATTTCAACCTCTTAGGTGGTGCACTCTCTTGATAGTTGAAGCTCCATTCAAAATCACATTTTGGTAAGAATATCCAACTTCAAAATAGCTCTATTTTCATTATGAGAATAATGACTAACATTCTCCTTTTCTCCCTTATCACAACCGTATATTCATGAGTGAAGAAGGAGGAAATTCCAACTCATCTCATTCCATACCCAAGCTAAGAAAAGAGCTCTAGCTTTAAGAGGCAAGTATACACTAGACTTTCATGATTTATTTGAAGAATTAGTGACTTGAATGTCTAGTTGTTTCTAAGATGTGAACTTTAGTTGAATATACTAAGTTTTAAGATTATACCTGAGTGATTCCTTAAGAACAATATCTTGCATGTGAGTAAATCCTCCAAAGGTGAATTCTTTTCTTACATGCAATGTGATATGAGGTTGTTTTACGATGAAACAAGGTTCAACCAAGTAATTCTAGGAAAGAATAGCTTTTGGATGAAACTTTTGAAGTTCTAAGATAGCATGCATGTGCTAGATGTGAGCAAATACGATAGTTGTTGTGTACAAACTACAAACTGTTTTGAAATGATGCAAAGGTGACTCAATAAAAAGAATGGAATCTGGATATTCATGAAAAAAAGGGTGTATGTGGTGACTAATAATTTATTTCATAAGAACAAGATAATTAGTGGACACTTGACATGGAAAGGTGACAAAACACAAAACCACTGGAGCTGGACAGAAATGGGCAGTGTGTTTTGTGACCTCAAAATGAACCTTATTAACGTGCTATCAAGTTTATTTTTGGCATGATGATAGCCTTATGTGTGTAGCAAATATGAAAGTTGGAATTTTGGTAAAATAAGTTATGGATTATTTTTAATAAAATTTCTGGTGAAACTGCTCAGGCTGAAATTTCTGGAACTGGGCAGAATTGTATCACGTTTTGAATGGCATAAAAATGGATCTTGGAGATGTTCAATAAAGCTGATTTTTGGTGTGGTGACAACCCTATGTGTGTAGCAAACATGAAAGTTGGAATTTTGGAGAAATAAGTTGTGGATTATTTTTAATAAATTATTTGGCAAAACTGCTCAAGCTGAAACTACAGAGCTGAACAGAATTAAGTAACGAGTTTCTTGACCCTAAAATGGACCTTAGAAATATTAAAATGGGCTAAATTTCGATAGGATGCTAGCTCCGTATGTTTATGACGTCTGTGAGTTGGAATTGCGAAAAAAAAGAATTATGGTTTTGCCACAATAGGATTTTTAGTAAAATTGGTCAGTTCAGCATCAGCATTTGACCAATTATGGAAGAATAATTAAATGGACTCTTTAAAGTTATTGGATTGTTCTGGAAATTTTATGTTAATCACCTAAGACATAGAGGAGCATGACCAAGTAAGTTAATCAATTTGGTACCATCGTTTTGATGGGTAATTATGGATTTAAAGTCAATGCACAAAAACTGGCAAATTGGGCAGAACAGGGGAATAAGTTAAGAGGTCTAATTTTGTGGATTGGACCGATATACACGGTTTGGGACCTTGAATGTTAGTCCTTAGGGATTTCACCATGATTTTCAGGCTTTGGCCCAAACTAATTAAGGTTTTAAGATCATGATAATTAAGGTAAAGAGGGCCGTTATACTGCTGAATTCAGCAGCACGTGTTATGACAACTTAATGATTTAAGGGCTTTATTCGTCTTAGAATGTTACGAAAATTTTATGACATGTAAATAAGACCCCATTGAACATATGCATGACAAAAGATTATGAGAATGGGCTTGTTTGGTTAATCTAACCGCCTCATGAACATGAAGTAGTAATCTGGAAATTTTAGCTCATGAAACCATGCTTGTTGTCATAATCCATGCCATGACTTGCATTGCATAACATCTCATGTATCATGCATGATCATATGCACCATGAATCTGATTTTTATGAAGTTGCCATATGCAAGCAAGTCTTTTCAAGCAAGCAAGTTTTTCGTTATGCATATAAGTGATTTATGGTCCCATGTTTTAAAGAAAGCTTTATGATTCCCTTGCCGGCCAAGCATGCGACTAACCCGACTCCAGACCCGGGGTTAACAGGTCTAATGACATGATAAGTTCTGGACCCGTTCCGGACCTAGAGTTAATTGGTCCGATGATATGTTCTGGACCCGATCTAGGCCCGGGGTTAATCGGCCTGATGTTATGTTCTAGATCCATCCCAGATCCGGGGTTAATTGGTCTAATGACATGTTCTGGACCCGTTCAGATCTGGGGTTAATTGATCTGACACTCCGTTTTTCTGACACGTTATTTTTATGGGACCAAAATGATGTTTTTGACATGACATGATATCATGCATTGCATCTTGCATAATTCATAAGCACTTTAACATGGTGTACGTTTTAGTTAGTGGATAATAAGATATTGCTGGTATAGCACTACTTAAAACTTATGCTTAGGCTATATCGTCAAGCAGGTCCAGGATTAAAGATCAGGTATGAATTAATATTTGAGGTTCTTGGGGTTTTACATTCATGTTATGATTCTTTACTTATTTCATGGTAGTTTATTGTATGCTTGCTGGGTGATTTTTATCACTCACACTATTATTTTTCCCCATAGCCAGTGAATGCTAAAGTCGAATGGATCGAGGATGAACCAAAAGTGCCGTACCCGTAGTCGAGGTGTCAGGAGAAGATCATGCTTAAGGACTTTTGTGCTGCTATGATAATGTACTATGAACTATGTTAAACTCTTTGGGATTTCGGTTATGTTGTTTTGTGGACTATTACTTTTGGGGACTTAGTACTTAGTAATGCATGTTTATTTTAAAATTTTTAATTCTGCCTAAATTTTACTACCATGTTAAATGTTAGCATGGAAGTCCATGTCTTAAGTTATAGATTTTCGCATGTTATGCATGACGCTTCGTACTCTCCTTAGTGAAGTACGGCGGGTGCACCGTATTCGGACAAGGTCTGGGTGCGGGGCGCTACATCTATAATGTGTATAAGGCATGCGATTTTGTTTCTTGAATGGCGCTACATAAGTGTGTTTATAGGTATTTCTATAAGACTTATAAGAGTGTTGCATATACTTAGGTTCATAATAAGATGATGCATTTTATTATGTCTAGTTGCATTTGTATACATATAGGCATAATTTCTAGGTTGTCTAGATGCAAAGTTTGGCCTAGATGTATGTTTATGCGTGTGTGTGCTTTTATGGGTGTATGTTGCATTTTTGTCTTAGAATAAATGGAAGAAGGAGTAGAAGAAGATTTAGCAGGCAAAGTTGTTTTTATATCTTTATAAGGCTGTTTAGTAGTTGAAGATACAAACTTAGTCTTTCTACCTACTTTGTCGTCTTCTTCTTTATAGCCTAAGCCGGTTTTATCATTTTTATACTTTTGTGATGAGATTAGTGTATCTAACATATTAGCACCCGACTTAAATTGTTCTAACATTTTTTCTAAGTTAAGTTTAGAAGGCTTAAGTTGTATTATTTCATGTTCACAACTTTTCAACTTGGACTTTAACATATTATTTTCCGTTTTTATCTTTTGTTCATCTTTCCTATATGATTCAATTTTATTCTCTAAAGAATCAATATTATTAGTAGACTCTTGTTTAAGAGATTCTAATTGATCGGAAAATTCTAAGTTGGACGTCTTCAACTTGTTATTTTCTTCAATTAGTTTCTTCTTTTCTTTAGAGAGCCTCTTACAGTGAGCATGCATTCTTAAGAACTCTTCATACATTTCATCAAATGTCATGTCACTATCAGAATCATTATCAGATGAAGAACATACCTCCTTGGATACGAAGCAGACTTGAGCTTCCTCAGTTTCGGATTCTGAGTCGGATGCATCGCTCCATGTGCTCACCTTTAGTGCTCGTTTCTTTTTCCTTGCCTTAGACTCCTTTGTCTTTGTCATTTATGCCTCATTCTCCTTGGCTTGTTTATTATTGTTGTTATTATTATTTTTCTTCATGGGACAATCATAAGAAATATGTCATTTTTGACCGCATTCATAACACTTTAATTCTTTATTATACCATTTGTTTGTGTTATTTTTCCTAGGTTGAGAAGAAGAAGAAGAATAACGTTGTCTATTCCTGTTAGGACGTTTGAAAACTTTCTAAGTTTTCTTGCTATTAATATCAAGTCATCATTTAATTCAGTATCACTATTACTATCCTCATTATTTGTATGTGTTTCAGTTGTTTTGAAAGCTATTGACTTACTTGATGATTTAGATGACTCGGACTTCCGTTGGTTTAGTTTTACCTCATAGACTTTAAGAGACCCGATCAATTCATCCATCTTAGTGATTGACTTTGGCTCCTCGATTGCAGTCACCTTTGGATCCCATTCAGCAGGAAGGCTTTGTAGCACCTTTTGAACTTTTTCATTGTTCGTGAATGATTTGCCTAAAGCTTCAAGGACATTAAAAATGTTAGTAATCCTCAAATCCATAGATGTTGTGGATTCGTTTGGCAACATTTTGAAAGGCTCTAATTCAGTCATAAGCATGTTTATTTTTGATTCTTTAACACCACTAGTACCTTCATGCTTTAATACAAATGATTTCCACTTGTCGTGTGCGCTTGTGCAATTTGAAACATATCCTGCTTCAGAAGTCATAAGTCCATTCAAGAGTAATTGCATAGCTTTAGCATTCATTGACATTTTTTCTATCTTCCGATGTCCATTCACTTTTATATTTTTCAACTTCTTGAGTGACTCCACTAACTTGTATAACTTTCATTGGAATGCACGGCCCATCTTCAACTATAGACAATAAATCAATCTCTATAGCCATTAAGAATAGCCTAATGCTTAGTTTTCAATGAACAAAATTATTGTCATCAAAAAGAGGAGGGCGTTGAGTGGACATACCTTCCAACTCACCTTTGTGAGAAACTATTGCCATAGTATGTACCTTTAATCTGAGATAAGCAGGCTACAAAGAGTAATTGATTCTTGGCTTTGCATTGATTGTACGGTGTTGAATCTTGCTTCTTTGAGTGGTGCAGACCTCGCTCTGATACCAATTGTTGGACCGTGCACCTGAAATAAACACCACTAGAGGGGGGTGAATAGTGGTTAGCAGAAATTACACTACAACCCTTTGCAAAAATCTTCTTTGAAAACAGAATCTGAGACCACCTCAGATTCAGAACCCATTTTTAAAAAATTCAAAACTAATTGTACATAACTCCAAAAATTATGAAACTTTTTAGAATTTAACTTCAATGTGTTAACAAGACTCTATCCAAAAATCAGACAAAAATAAGATCATTTGACCCTTCAAACAAATAAAACGGTTCAGATGGTCAATCTGGACAGAATTGGGCAGAATGTTGCTGATTTTGCAAAATGTGTTTCTATTTGAATATTCAACCAAAAAGGTTGATCTTTATATCAAAACACTCCTTAGGATGTGTAGATGATTTTTCCAAAAGACCATGGCCTTAAACAATTCTTGATAAATACATAATTTAAGTTTACTCAAAACTGGTCAGATTTTGTAGACAGATTGGAGCAGTTATCTTGAAAAGACTGAAAGACTAACTTTTCCTTGCTCAAATCTAGTGATTCTTGTTGCAAATGAAAGCTAACAGTTTGAAGTTTAACTCCACCAAAAATCACGAATTTTGAAAGTGTTTAGCTATTTTTTCAAATTGTGAGAAGTTGTATGAAAACTGCAGTAAAAACAGGCAGAAAACAGAAATGAAGAAACAAGACAAGAACACCGAGGATTTATCCTGGTTAGGTCAATGTGACCTACTCCAGTCCCAAGGAATACCTTTTCTTAGATTTCACTATTAAATGAATCACCTTACAACAAGAACCAAACTTGATGCTTGGGTTATACACCAACCCTATTTAAGACTTGGATAATCACCTTCTAAGCAACACTTAGCTGCAACACCTCTGCCCCCTATTGATGTAGCCTTATAAGAATGGCTAATCAATCTTACAAATGAAGCTCAAGAGGCTTGTAGCACAACAAAAATAACAAGAACACCATTGCTACAAACAATGGAACAAGAACAACAACAACAAGAAGAAGATGATAGCTAGACAATTCAACAAATGTCTGTATGCTTCAAATGTGTTTCATCTTCTTCACCATTGCCTCTATTTATAGTGTGAATTGAGCCTTGGAGATAAGACTTCCAATGTGTCACTATCTTCATCATCAAGTTCAAATGTCTTCTCATCATTGGTTGGCCTTGTACACTTGGCAAAATAAGACAAAATGATTGGTCCACCTTGGCAATTCAGCATAGCCGAATTTTTGACTCCAAAAATGACTTGGAATTATCTTGAAAATGTGAAGATAATAAGACCATAACAACTCCATCATCTTCTCAACTTTTTGGCAAGATAATAGGCATGTGGACATGGACCATTTCAAACTCAAAATCAGCTCAAAAACAGCCTAGTAGCCGTTTGGCTACTTTCAATTTTTCAAGAAAAATTCTTTTAATTATCCTTTGTAAAATGAAGAAAATAAGAAAGGATAATACCACCAAAATATCCCCAACTCCAAGCACAATAATATGACACGTGAAAGCTCCATTTTGACTCAAAAAATCTGCCAACCATAGCCATATAGCCGTTGGCTATATTTAGAAAATTCCAAGTTGGCAAAATCCTTTTTGGTTGGTCCACTTGTCTCCAACTCATAAAATGAATAATGTATCATCTCCACCTGCTCATACACATTTTTGAGCATACCAATATGTGTAGCAACTCAAATTTTTGAAGAAGAAATAAATAGATAATAGTTGACAAGATTATGTCAACGTGTAACACCAGTAACTCCGAAATTCCCAATATTTCTTCTTATATGTCATGAACATTTCCACACCTTTGACACCTTGAACAACTCTGAATAATGATGATAAATATGCTCTTATAAGATATATAAGAGTGTCTTCAAGAAAAAGCAGAATGTGACATCTCAAATCGTCACATATCCAGCTATAGTCAACAATATCATCATTTGAGAGAAATAAGATAAAATCACCACATAATCTTCAAATTAATAATAACTCAGCTTCAGAATGAAGACAATAATATGATCAAGAGATTCCTTGAGTGAAAATACCAAAAATACCCTCGGGGTGAAATGACCAAAATACCCCTGGTATATTAAAACTCCAGAAATGGCCTGGATGGTCAGAAATACTCATGATATCACCTTTCTCATGATAAATAGTATAAGAATACATCCTTGATATATATCCACCAGATCATGTTCCTACAAAAATCAAAATACCAATTTTGCCCTTTATGGTAAGTTGTAGAAACTTCCAAGGCATTTTAGTCACAATACATTTAAAATCATCAAAATCACATAAAATTCACATAATGAGCATGTATGAATTACATGCAAATGAAAACAAATATTTTATCACATTTTAGAAAAATATTTCTAAAAACCCTAAACATCGATCGATTGAAGTGCCTCAGCTTCAGAGATCGATGTCTCACAGAAAGGTTCAGGTTTTGTCTGTGACCCACATCGATCGATCGAAGTGAGGGTTCGATGTACATCGATCGATCGACGTGTCTCAGGTCTAGAGATCGATGTCTCACAGTAAGGTCTTGAACTTTTACTGCCTTTACATGGATTGATCGATGTGATAGATCTATATACATAGATCGATCGATGTGCAACAACCTGAGAGATCGATGTCAACTTTTTCAACTTTTAACCACATATAACACCATGTGTGACATTTTTAAGTATTCACCACTTAAAATCATGACTTTGAAAATTATCCAAACATATTTCTCAACATTCTCTTCCCAATTTTGTTTTTCAAGGTTCTCTTTTGTCTTTTTTTTCTTATGAAATCATGCATTGCATTTGTAAAAAATTCTGAACTACTCTGTCCCTCAATACTTTCCGCCCGCGGTGTGGGAAAAAATATAAAGAAGCCTATGTGTGTTACCTTATCCTGTCCTTTTTCTTTTGGCTGCTTAAAGATGAGGCTGGTGCATCCTGGAGACCACTGCCACATATAGTCTTGATAAGGAAGCATATTGCGGGATTACGAATAGGAGGCCTACTTCTGATAAATATTCGGTGGTACTTGCATAATGAATGCACGTGATGCGATATCATAATTGCTAGTGATATGTTCGACAAGGAATTTGGATGATAAGTACTTGCACAAGTTGAGCACAAAAGAATTATTGTTTGGTCATGCCAGTAGGAAGTATTGGATGCTGCTTTATTTGTGTACTTTTCTTGCTGTGGATGTAGTTTTAGCGTGTAAAAACCATTAATATGCATGTGCAGGCGGTTTAGGACGCATAATATGGAAACTAGACTTTTATTTTTCTGGTTTGGTGATAAAATGACATTATTTGGCAGCTTTGCGAAGGTAGTTGTAGTAAAATGTTTGGTGGATACAAGTGAGGGACTTGGAAGCTCCGGTAGTGGTATTGCAGATCCAATAATGGCAGATGGTGTGAAAAAAGACAATTTGGGTGTTAGGTGTAGCGCCCCGCTCCTGAGCTCTAACCTCGGTAGCAGTGCACCAGCCGTATCTCACTAAGGAGAATACAAAGCGTCACATCAACTTCTTACACGTCAGTGTTGACATATAAATTTTTTTTCTTTTCGCGGAAACGGTCAAACACAACACTAACCAGAATTTAATTAACCTCAATAAAATAAAACACCACTATTAGGCTGACCAGGCCCTACAAGTCAAAGTCAAATGTCTGAATTAAAAGTCTAAAAGAAATGTCTTAATGTACTAACGTAAAAATATAAATCTCAATGTCACCCCAAGAATATCACAAACAGCCCGTCTTTGCCCTCGCCGCAATCATATCTACTGGTCACTCGGCCCACTCCACGACATCGGCACCATCCTCGAGGAAAATATAATCATACTCCGTCTCGGCTACATATGGAATAGTAGGGGTGAGTGATGGTAATCACCCAGTAGGTGCCTCTCAAAACAATACAAAGAGTACATACCCAAAAAGATATCAACACATAACACATAAAACATGATAGCATGGCTTATACTGAAAGGTAAAGCACTCCACATAAAAATGCGCAAGTACGTGATGCATGCTCAAATAACGTGTCACACGCAACTAGAAATATGTCAGGCAATATGCTCCTAGACCTATATGCAATGCATGCTCCCGGGTCCTAAATCCAGCGTCGTGGTCTCTAGCCACCACTAGCCGTTTGGACACCCACGCCCTATAGACGCAGTATGTCTCATGACCCCGGTGCCCTATAGACACGGTAAGTCATCCCGATACCCACGCCCTATAGACGTAGTATACCTCATGCAATGCACGTGCCATGAATGCAATGCACCACACAGCCGCCCCCATTACTTCCTTCTGTACCACGTCCGTCTCCCATTACTTAGTCTACTTATTTTATTATTTTATTTTATTTTTACCCCTTTTTTTTAAAAAAAAATTGGGTTCAGCCGAACTGGCCAAACCCTTTGCCTTTATTGTTATTATTATAATTATTATTATTATTATTATTATTATTATTATTATTATTATTATTATTTAAATTGGTTCAGCCGAAAAAGGCCAAACCCCTTTTTGTTATTATTTTATTTCCTTTTTTTTACGTAATATGCTAATAAAAGAAACATCACAAATTAATAAAAAAAAAAGATTCGGCCCCACCATTAGCACTCAAAATTGTTTTTTTATTATTTTTTTTCACTTCACATTCTGCCACTAATTCACAATTTTTATTATTTTATTATAATTTTTTTTTACCCACTGGGTTTGCCGAAAGGCATAACCCTTTAATTTAATTTTTTTTAAATATATATATGCATCGCACGAGCCAAACATGGTCCCCTATACTTTTTTTGATTTATTATATATATATATATATATATATATATATATATATATATATATATATATATATTTGTAGCATGCCGAAAGGAAACACCAATAACCACACTATCCATTAACAAAATGTAAACAATTTGATATAGCAATAGGGCAGCTGTTAACACATATACATACATATAAACAAATTCATCAACCTATACAAACAATAAGATCATGATCGAATCAAAAATGAAAGAACACAATAAACACATAAAAATACCGTTTTGAGCATGCAATCTTCATACCATTTTGAGGGAATAAATAATATGCACCTACCTCGATCCTAGCAAGAACTTAAATACGAGAGACGATGTAGGCACGGTGATGGTGATAATATGGTTGTGGTTTCCACTCCTCTTGAATCCGTGGATCAAAAGTTTTTTTTTGTTTCTACTGTACTGGATGCCGCAAGTTTGATGGGGGAAGGGGGAGAGGACTGTCGTTGTTTTTGAGAGGGGAGGGGAATTAGGGTTTGATATATATTAATAAGAGATTGGGGGATAGAGTGTGAGATGATAAGTGAGGGAATTTAGGGATAGGGTTTGATTGATGGTTTAGGATATAATTTGGTTAATTAAAAATAATTAATTTAATTTCTTTTTTTTCACACACATACATATCCCACGGCAATCCATATTTATCTATTATATTTATTATCTTTTTTTTTGTTTTCACACGGGTATAACATTAGGTGCACGCAATCCTGGAGAAGTGACCCCAGAAGATGATATTTATGAACAATATAAGAAGCTAATGATGTTTGGTTATCGTTATAGGCCGAACCTTTTGGCAAGTCATTATCTTTGTTACTGCTGTGTTCTTCTTGAAGTGCTTTCTTAACCGTGTAGTGTGTGTGCTTGTTTGTGTTTATTTTTCTCCCAGATTCCCCAGAATTATTATCTTTAGAAAATGAAAAAACAACCAACTGTTTTCCATATCTTGCAGAATAATCCTAAAGAGCTTGGAGAGGGACCGGATCGCTATGCGACCTTACCCTAAAACATTGTCATTTTCTTTTTGGGCTGGGGGTTGGATTGTTTGGGGTGCCGGGGGATGGTCGGAGCTTTGTGGGTGAGTCGAAAAAATTTTAAAATTTTTTTGGGGTGTGCGCGGAGGTGTGGGAGGGGACGCGGGGGTGGTTGGGACGTTATGTGTGAGTTAGAAAAAAATTTTTAAAAAATTTTTTGGCGAGAGGAGGGGGTGGGGGCGACGGGGGTGGTCGGAGCGTTATGAGTGAGTTAGAAAAAAAATTTTAAAAAAAATTGGCCTGGGGTGGGGGGTGCCGCGGGGGTGGGGCGGTGTGGGGGGTGGGGCGGGGGTGGGGGGTGGGGGTGGAGTGTGTGGGTGAAGGGTTGGGGCGTTGTGGGTAATTTTTTTATTATTTTTATCTTTTTTTCCTAATTTTTCGATTTTTAAAATATTTTTAATTAATTTTTACAATTTTTTAGAATTTTTAAATTCCTTTTAAATCACTTTATTCAAAAATACAATTTTATTTTTTTAATTAAAAAAGGTTGTCACGTGTCAACTCCTGGTTGGTCTGAGAAAGTCAAAGGTTAGTCAACGGTTGGTCAACGGTCACCCGGCTACAAGTGAGCCATTTTGGACAAAGATTGGATGTTAAGTAGGTTTCATCAACGTTAAGCTGCTAACTGAGTAATAGACCAAACGTTAGGCTAAGTGAGATTTTCCCAATGCATCTATCATACGAAAGGCTGCAATATATGAATCTTATTGACTAAGTAGTTCCAAGAAAGAAAACACCAACTTTCCAAGAAAGATTTACTTCGTCATGTGTATTTTCTGAGTATAAGCATTTCTTTCATATTGGCTTTTAAGATTTGTCTTTTTAGTTTGCTGTCAATACTCCAACACTACATGAGCGCTCTTTCTAGTCAGCAAAGAACTTTATTAGTACAAAACTCTTGGCATAAGCACTTTCAAAACATTTTCTATAACAACTCCAACCCGTAGATATTTTCCCAACATGAATCCATCTGCACAGAGAGTGTGGTTAGACATTCCAATAATGACAAAGAGCTTTATTAGTACAAAACTCTCGGCAGAAGCACGTTCAAAATATTTCTATAACTCCAACTCAGATATATTTTTCGGACAAGAATCCATTTTCGGACAAGAATCCTTCTGTATATAGAGCGTGGTTAAACATTCCAATAATGAAATTCCACTAATTTATAGATGTTCATTTTTACTGCGTTCAACTGTGATGTATTTCTTGTTTTTATTTTAATGTACCTAGGAACAATGTTTTCAACTTTAATATATAAAATCTCTTTGTAATGTTTAAATTTATCTCTTCATTTTTCTCTTTGACATCGTCTAGTCCTAACAACCAAAATACAATGTGACTGTAACTGGCCCGTTTTAAAGTTCTAATTTTATTTCAATAACGCCTACACCATCCCAACGGTGCAAAGTAACACCGTCTTTCAGTGTCCACGGCAACAAATATAAAGTGTCACAATAACTATACGCCGTCATCACATTGTTCTGCACACCAATATGACTATAACAGCTACACACTGCCATCAAGGTGTTTTATGCACTGGATCATTCCAATCACAGTGTTGATAACACTGTTGTATGAGGTGTTTTATTGACTCAATACTTCACCGAATTATGGTGTACTCCTCATGCGTCCGCCTTATTTTATTCTCTCTTTAGTGATTCGTGTTGTTTTCTCTACGTAACATTGTCATTTTCGGTGTACAAGCCAATCAACAGAACACCGCGATCAAGATGCAACACTATCACGGTCTATGCACAATGCATATAACACACTCTGTGATATCCATTTCACGTTTAAGGAGATTTTCAAAAATAACGATAAATGATTGGAGCCAACAACAATTTACTTTCAACGCCTGAATTTGCAAATTCCACCAATGAATATGCAATTGAGTGAAGTTTATACTTTTTATAAGGACTATTTCACATTCCATATGATGTACGATTCATTGAGAACGTTTTAGATGTAACGATTATACCAAGTCATACACTGATGTTCTCGTATCACAAACTAATGCAATCATCAAGTGTTATTTGGTAATGATTTTCAAAATAAACAAAGGACGACAACTTATAGACACATACACACAAACATACATACATATATACACATATATGTATATTTGTATGTATATATATACACACATAGATATACAAACGATAGCTGGATATAACGTGGTATTATAAACGATGTAGGAAAGTATTTGTGATGCTGACAAAACAAAGAGAGGGTAGATGCATATAACAATTCCATCATTTGATAAAAGTAGGAGAAAAAAGGGATTGGGGGAATGCACCTACAAATGTTCTTAGCATTTAATGTGATATGTCATGCAAATATCACATGGCGTGGCGATGAGGATTGAGGAGTGGTCCTTTAAGAAACGATACATATATTGACTATGTTCATTCATGTCCCAAATGGCCCGACACTCAAACTCAAGCTTTATGGGTGCATATCCTACCTGTTTTCTCATTTAAAGATAATATGTATATGCTACTACACTACTATTTTGCAAATTTGGAAATGAATAGGCAAAAATCTATTGAACAATTCAGGTAACTTTTCTGTTTTGAACTCGTTCTCCCTTCCAAAATAGTATGGTTAACGACTTTTCTATTTATGGAAGAGCATTATCGAACGAAATATGTCTCTGCTTATGCCTCCCCACTAGAGAAAAGAATGTTTACCTGAAAATGATAGTCTTGCCTAGTTCTTCAATAAGTTACATTTGTTCAAAGTATGCGAAATACAAGCTAGTGATTTTATATTATGTTTTCATACGATTTAGGTTAGAAATTTGATTATATTACTTGTTATATTTCGGATACATTTAAAAGTCTACATACTATGTATTGTATAAGTAATAATTAATAGTTTCTAGTGTAATTACTAACATATCATCCGTGCTATGCACATATATTTAATTAAATTATTATGAGACATAAAATACGGTTATAATTGTGAAATTTATATTTGAACGATAATTTTTATGATAGATCAACAAAAATCAGTGGAAAAATATTTGTTAATTTTAGAAATAACAAATTTAATATTTATTTTATTATGTAAGAATGCTTTCAAAATAATATCCTACGAAATATCCGTCTTGTTTGGTAAATTTAAACTAATAAGAATTCAAAAATGTTAAAAACAGAGTGACTATTTCCACTCCCTATTGTTCTTATCCACTCTTCCCTTGAAAAGTATGGTTTTATATGGACAAACTACCCATCAACGTTGTCTGTTCAACTTAGCAAATCTCTTTCTTTTCGGTCTCCCACCCCCTCTAATGCTTTTCTCTCTGTTGCTGTGAGAAGAGATTGTTGGAAATATAGAAGGAATACGGACAACTAAAGAATAAATAACAGCCGAGACGTGATTAGATGGTCACTGTCCTAAAAACAATTTTGCCTCTACCGGCAAGCAAGGTAGTCTTCAAGCAAATGCTTCCCAGGATATAACGACTTTCTCCCTTTCTTTTGCTCTAAGAGAGAGAGATTGAACTTGTTTATGGAAGTGATTGATAGTGGAGGAAGAAGAAGGAGAAGTTGGAGAAAAACAAGTACTGAAATTTTCAGAATTTAGCAAAAGTTATTGTATTTAATTTAAGATAGCAAGGTCTACTATTTATAGCCCTTGGGTTGTGTAAATGCCACTTTGAAAAACCATTTCACCAGTTTAATTAATCTCCATGTCAGCTGCATAACGTTCATGTGTGAAGGAAGATGATTCTTGGATTAAAAGATGCAATTCAAAGTGGAGAGTCCTGTCTTTTGGTACATCGATCGATCGATGTCCACTTCGACCGATCGATGTTGGACAGAGAGCTCCAACTTTGCACCCTGCCAACATTGATCGATCCATGTGATCGATCTATGTTGGACAGAATCGATCGAGCTGATTGATCTATGTCCAACAGAACACTCAACTTCATTTCAGCTTTCACTTGGTTCGATCCAACTTATACATGGATCGATCCAAGTGATTTCTTACAAGTTCAAAGTGTTCAAATTTTCTTTAAATCTCCCAAACAATATCTTACATGGTTTTATATAAGTTTGGAGCACATTTTAAAGTACTTCATACGTACTTTTCCAACAATCCCCCACATGATCCAAACTTATATACAACCATTTCCAACATTAATAAACCAACCTCTCCACTATCAAACGAAGATAATGACACATAATGGAGCAGTGACAAACGTCTTGAACTGGCCTGTATTACATTTTGTAGTTATATAAACGGACATAGGATGACAACCGTCTTGAACCACATATTTCATTACTGTTTATATGAACATATAAATGACATGCCATTATCTAACTTCATACAAGTTCGCGGTGTGGTGCATTGATGGCCCTGCACCCAATCCCAGAATTCATAAGTCATCTAAAGAGTTTTCCAGGCTCTCATAGGAAGCGGCCTCACTTCCACACTTATATAGGTGATGTTCATCAGGTGTGTACTGCAACACACCACCATCTTTTATGGCTTTGAATTATCCTTTAAGAGATTTAAATCTCACCCTCAAACATGCAGTGAGTACTATCCTCGGACATCAACACAGGAAGGGACATGTATGATAGTATTTAACAAAACTCTTCTACAACTTGTTTTTAACACATTGAACTCTGTTTGTAGGATCTCTACTAATAGTGAGTTGGGTTCCTGTCATAGAGAGTTCACATCAGACGGAATTAGTCCCATTCCTCTCGATTTTCTTAGAAACATCTTACGGTTCAGTCCTTTAGTTAAGGGGTCTGCAAGGTTCAACTCGGTCCTCATGTACTCTAAGTTGACCACTCCATAACTAATCAAATCACACACAATATTGTACCGCAAACGAATATGTCGGCTCTTCCTATTATATATCTTTTTTTTGCTTGAACGATCGCTGCCTGTGAATCACAATGAATAAACACAGAAGGCATATATTTAGTCCACAGAGGAATATCAACAAGTAAATTCCTTATCCATTCCGCTTCTGAACATGCAAGTTCTAAAGCAACAAATTTTGACTCTATTGTTGATCTAGTCTTACAAGTTTGTTTAGAAGATTTCCACGAAATAGCATTATCACCCAGAGTAAATACATACCCACTAGTGGAGTTTATTTATCTGTGATCCAATTGGCATCACAATAACCTTCTAACACTGCTGGACAGCCATTAAACATCAGTCCTAAATCCATAGCTCCTCTTAGATATCTCAATAATCTTTTTAGAGCATCCCAATGTCCTTTACTAGGATTATGAGTATATCTTGCTAACCTGTTTACAGAATATGCAATATCTGGTCTAGTACAATTCATGAGATACATGATACTACCAATGATCCTAGCATATTCACATTGATATACACTATCATTTTTATTCTTATCTAATCTCACAGGCGGATCATATGGAGTGCTAACAGGTTTAACATTGAAGCGACTAAATTTTCTCCAAATCTTTTCAACGTAATGAGATTGAGAAAGTATATACCGCCCACATTTCTCTACTAATTTAAGACCAAGTATTAAATCTATTTTCCCCATATTTTTCATTTCAAAGACAAAGCACAAGAAATGATTTAGTACCATTTACAACTTCAATATTTGTTCCAAAGGTTAACAAATCATCGACGTATAAACAACAATCACACCATCAAGATTTTCAAACTTGCTATAAATGCATCTAACACTTTCATTTACAACATGTCATTGTCAAACTTCTCATGCCATTGTCTAGGAGCTTGTTTTAAGCCATACAAAGATTTCTTTAATCTACATATCTTATGTTCATAGCCCTTAGCAATCATTCCTTCCGGTTGTTTCATATAAATTTCTTCTAAATCTCTATTTAAAAATGTCGTTTTAACATCCATTTGATGCACCACTAATTTATAAATAGAGGTTAATGCTACTAACACCCTAATAGATGTTATTTTAGCAACTGGTGAATATGTGGCAAAGAAATCTATTCCTTCTTGTTGTGTGAAACCCTTAGCAACAAGCCTAGCTTTAAACTTATCAATTGTTCCATCCGCCTTTAGTTTATTTCTAAAGATCCATTTACAACTGATAGGTTTACACCCTCTAGGCAAGTCTATAAGTTTCCAAGCATTATTACTAGGTATGGAATCAAGTTCACTATTAATTGCGTCTTTGCAAAATTTGGAATTTATAGACTTTACTGCTTCTTGATATGTCTTTGAATCGTTTTCCATAATAAAAACAGTAGCAAAATCATCTCCGAATGATTTTTCTACTCTTTTCCTTTTACTTCTTCCAGGTGAGTTGTTACCATCATTCGCAACCTTACTAGACTCACATTTTTCATAGTCCGAATTCGTTATTACTTTTTTCTTCATAGATTCAATAATGAAACCATTATCTATTGACAAGAATATATATGTGGCACTATTTTGAGCATGACCTATGAAAACACAATCGTTAGTTTTAGAACCTGTTTTGCTCCTTTTGAAATCTGGAATTCCAACCTTGGCTAAACAGCCTCATGCCTTGAAGTAATACAAGTTAGGTGCATAGCCTTTCCAAAGTTCATGAGGAGTTTTATTAGTCTTCTTATGTGGAATTCTATTTAAGATATGACATGCTGATAGAATTGCTTCTCCCCACATATTATTAGGCAAATCGGAACTTATTATCATAGCATTCATCATATCCTTAAATTTTTATTTTTCATTTCAGCAACTCCGTTAGATTGAGGGGTGTAAGGTGATGTGAATTCATGAATGATCTCATTATCTTCACAAAACTTTTGTAAAGATAATATATTGTACTCACCTGCTTTATCTGTCCTTAACCTCTTAATCTTTCTGTCCAGTTAATTTTCAACTTCATTTTTATACCCAATGAACATGCTTTCAGATTCATCTTTTTGAGTCAACAAGTAAACTCTAGTGCATCTAGAAAAATCGTAGTGCATCTAGAAAAATCGTCAATGAAAGTAATACAGTATTTCTCGCCATCTTTAGTTGTATAACATTTAAAGTCTCCTAAGTCACTACGAATAAGTTCCAACTTATTTGTAACTCTTTCAACTTTTTATGGTGCTTAGCTTCTACACATAATTCACATTTATAAAAGTCATCATTACTTGCATAAGATATCAAATTAGTAAACTTTAACATTTTTAAAGCATCCTTATTAACATGCCCTAGTCTTGCATGCCAAACATCAAAAGAATCAACAATATAAGCAGAACTAGATGGATTCTTATTATTGATAACACAAATAGCATCAAAAACAAGTAGCCCCCTGGAGCAAAATCCCTTCCCAGAAAATTTCCCATTCTTGGAAAGTACAATCTTATCAGATTCAAGAACAAGTTTCATATTAGCCTTGTTCAGTAGCACTCCAGAAATCAAGTTTCTATGCATGGCAAGTACATGTAGCATATTGCTTAGTTTCAGTCTTTTGTCCGAAGGCAACTTGAGAAGCACCTTACCCTTTCCAAGAACTTGGAACCCAAGAAGACTTTGTTGGACCGTGCACCTGCGATAAACACCACCAGAGGAGGTGAATAATGGTTAGCGGAAACTACACTACTACCCTTTAGCAAAATCCCCTTTGAAAACAGAATCTGAGACCACCTCAGATTCAGAACCCGTTTTTGAAAAATTCAAAAATCCTTGTACACAACTCCAAAAATTATGAAAATTTTCAGAACTTAATATTGTAGAGAAAAACGGGTTTGAGTAATTACAAAATGCATGATTTAAATAACGTGTATTAAAGAAATGCATGGCATATTTTATGACATGACACGTTTTTGCATAAAACTTGCCTTATATAGTTCATGTATAATATTGCCGTACTAACGAGTCATGAAGCTTTAGAGCTTACATCAAATGGCAAGAATTTGTTGTGTTTAAACTATTTTCAGGTGCCATCATTAATGAACTAAACTAGTTCATTAAGTGAAGTACTTAGTTAAATAAACTAAGTAGTTCATTAAAGGAAGCTATATTTGGAAAAGGAACAAATTGAAGAATAGAAAGTTTTCTCCAACCTTTCTACACGCCATTTTTAATATGTTTTCATATATATTCAGATTTTTTTATAAAAGGCACATACACATATATTCTAACGTACTACCGACACGGTATATATTTTACGTACGTACGTTAACGTCACACCACTATATTTAACTCATATTTATGAGTATATTCAGGTCTTATATCATATGATATAAGTCATGATGATGACAAATTTGTTACGACACGTTAAAAGGTTCTAAACCAAAAATTGTCGTATCGGGTGAATCCGAAACTTCACCAACGTGTCACGTACTTGCCATATATAGATGGCCAGACCTACACTTCAAAAATGGCCACAAATTTCGTGGCTTACATGGTATATACAGCCATAAAATCATTCCATGTTGGCACACACAAATCAGCCTCAATTAAGGCCAAATTGTGGAGATTCCAAATTCAATTTTGTCACATGATTAGGCGCCACTTTAATCAGCCCAAAGTGCTGAATATTAAAGTTTAATTTATGTATATTATGTGTAACATAATATATATAACATGTGTAAAAAGTTGGAATTTAATCAGAGAAAAATCGGGTAATCGACAAACGTCGAAAATTCGGTTTTCTACGAACACGACACATGGAACATTTTTGGTATGGCATATAACATGTATCTAGAAACTTTTTACATACTTCATACATTTTAAAGTATTCTAGAAAAATCGATTAAGGGCTGATTGGAATATACCATGTGTGTATAATTATATGTGCACTATTTTACAAAGTTTGCAAAAATAAAATTCAACACATGTATATTCATCATACACGCCTAGCTCAGCCATGTTGGAGCATATGTGGAGCTTTGTTGGCATCTTGATTGGCCAAGAATGAAGCATGCAATGTTGGTGACATAAAGAAAGGAACTACAAAAGGTAACAATTCAAACTTTGTCACATTTGTGACACATGCTGAAAATTCAGCATGTGTTGCCTTAGGCTAGCCGAAATTTACACTTAATGAGCCATATTTACTATCTTGAATTATGTGGATCAAATGAAAGATAAAATGGCAATGTTCTAAAGATGTTATGGAAATAATATGGTGATATCTTTGAATATCACAAATGCTGAAAATTTTAGCATATGTGGGAATGAATGTGGCCGAATTTATGCTTCAAGATTCAACATATTTGATTCTTCAATCTTCAAGGAATTAATCTATACATACATGGAAATGTTTTGAATATTGTGTGAATATCACACATGCTGAAAATTTCAGCATGTGGAATAATAATGTGGCCGATTTTTAGGAGCAAAATGGAGATTAGTTGTCTTGCTAATTATGTGAAATGATTATGTAATTTATGACAACACTTTTATGGCTAATTGGCACATGGTTTTTAAGGTTTATTTTCAGATTTATCTAGTCATCAAATGATGACGACTTCCATCCAATCAATGAGATGCCAAGTAAGCAAGAGCTTAATGATCATCCAATGAGGAGTTGCCAAGTAAGCAAGGAAATGTCACAATGATGCAATATACTCTTCCAAGGACTTAAAAGATAATTTTCAAGGGAAGATCAAGGCAAGAGGGTGCGGCCACCAATGATAAAAAGGAAAGAAGAGAGAAAACAAAAGACAAGAACAAGTCTTGCAAATTCAAGATCAAAAACGTTTCATACTCTCTTCTTCTACACTTCTTTCTTTCTTCTCTCTTAAAGCCTATTGTATTCATATTCATACATCTTGAATAGGCTTCTTACAAACCACCATATACTCTTTATTGTTGTAAAAGATTGATCAAGGTGTGATCAATCTTGCACTTTCAAGGTGGTGGTGTTCGTGATCGTTGTATTCATTTGCAAGGTTTGTAAAAGGTTGGAGTTGGTATGTAACTCCATCAACCCTGTGTGGTAAGATGTTATTTGTGTTTTGTGATTAGTGCTAACCGAGGAAGGTGTCCTCGAAGACTGGAGTATGTTGTTTTAACCGAACTAGTATAAAATTCCTTGTGTTCTTTACTTTCAGCACTTACTTTCAGTTTCCAGCATAGTGTATCGCATTTCAAAAATCACGAAACTTTCAGGAAACATAGCCACACGTCTTAAGGTTCTTTTGGCACAAGTTTCAATCCTTTTGGACAAGTATAAGTCATTCCAACGTCAAAAGTCCTGAGACTAGTGCAGTCTGATTTTCAGGCTTGCAAAGGTTGAGACTTTGAACGTATTTGACTAACTTCCCAAAAGAAGTTTTCAAAACTGTTTCAACCCAATTAAATACACCTAATAAGGGGTTATTCATTAAATTTTCAGAGCATTTGGAGTTACAGTTTAATTGGAATAAATTTTTCAAATCAGACTACCGTTTCTGGCAGATTTGCGCAATCTGACCACCAACAATTTTTAAAAGGGTTAGAGGTTGAATTTTAATCTGAAATTTTTAGGAGATACTCAGAACATCTGAGACTAAGATCTCTCCAAATTTCAGAATTTTGGAAGACCTGCAACCTAATTTTCAAAACATTTCAAAATAGGTCCTGAAAATAGAAACTGTTTTTAGAAGTTGGGTTTTTGGTTTAAAACAATTTTAGAAACCACATTTTTCGCACCCACTATTCAACCCCCATTCTAGTGGTGCCTTGCAGATCCTAAAAGTGGTATTAGAGCGCAGGAACACTCATAACAAAAGGATCCCACGATCTAAGTGAGATGGCAACTACAAGCTTCAAAACCGAACAAGAAGGTATGTCCAGTCAAAGGCCTCCTCTCTTTGACGGTGAGTCTTTGATTCAATGGAAGTTAAGAATGAAACTTTTCCTTATGACAATTGATATTGATCTTTGGTCCATTATAGAAGATGGTCCATTTGTTCCTTCAAAATTATCCACTGTAGATGGAGTCACACTAGAGATTGTTAAGCCTAAACAAGAGTATACTAGTGATGATAAAAAGAGATTGAGTATGAATGATAGGGCCATGCAATTACTTCTAAATGGACTAAGTAAAAGTGAATCTAGTTATGTTTCAAATACATCTAGTGCTCAAGAAATGTAGAGAATACTTGAAATGAAACACGAAGGCACTAGTCAAGTAAAAGAGTCCAAAATCAACATGCTTATGTCCACACTCGAGTCATTTAAATTATTGTCAAATGAATCTATCATTGATATGGATCTTCGCTTGATTAACATTTACAATTCTCTTGAGTCTCTTGGCAAAGCCTTCTCTATGCAGGAAAAGGTACAAAAGGTCTTACGAAGCCTTCCATCCGAGTGGGACCCTAAAGTAACGGCCATAGAAGAAAGCAAAGAAACTAAATCAATTAAGATGGAGGAACTAATTGGATCACTTAAGGTATATGAGAACAAACTCACCATAAGGAAATCGGAATCATCATCAAAACAAGGTAAGACTATTGCATTTAAATCAAATGAATACGTCTCTACTTCTTCCGATCACGTAGAAGATAGTGATTCTAAATCAGATAACGATGACTTAATTTTATTGGCTAAAGGCTTAAGAAAATTCATGAGAAAGTCATTTAGAAACAAAACTAAGGCTACTTCGACTAAAAGAAATAAGAACAAGACAAATGACAAGGATGTTAAATGTTACGAATGCGGTAAACTTGGACATCTACCATATGACTGCCCTAATAAGGACAAGCAAACAAACAAACACCCTAACAAGGATCGGACCAGGAATAGACTCGTCTCAGAACCTAAGCAAAGAAAAAGAGCTCTCAAGGCGTCCACTTGGAGTGATACATTTGATTCCGAGACTGATATAGAAGAGGAGACTGCACAAGTATGCTTTGTATCCAAAGCATCAAACGAGGTATCTTCTGACTCTGAGCCTTCTTATGATGATCTTTTTAGTCAGTATTTAGAATTGCATAAATTTACTAAGACTCTCGCGAAAGAAAAGAAGCGATTAACTGAAGACAAGAAGCTGTTAGAATCTTCTAACGAGAATCTTGTCGCTCAATTAAACGATTCAAAAGAAGATCGTCATGCATCATTAATGCATTAAAGACAGAGATCTCATCATTGACTACGCATAATAATGAAATGAAATCCGAGATTTCAAATTTGAAATCAAGGAATACGGATTTTGAAAAGATGATGAAACAATTTGACACGGGATCTAACATGCTAGATCGCATTATTTTATCACAAAAACATGATAGTAATAAAACCGGATTAGGATACATTAAGACAAATGAAGTATCCATTAAACCAACCAAGTTTGTCTTGTCTAAGAAAGTAGACACTCCAAAAGCGAATACGGCGTCTAAGATGACGCAAAGACCCCCTCTCCCCTCATCCCGTCATACTTCTTCTTCATATCATGCGAAATATAATTTTGTGCCATATAGATATGAGAAGAAACAAGTGATGCATACACGACATTCATTTCATCCATCTAGATCACGCACTATGCACATCGACATGAGGACATATCAAAACAGACTCAATATGACGCATATAAAGGAGTTCTCGGCCAAAGGCCCAAAGTCCACTCACCACATGTTTACTACATTGCATCTTCATCTACATTCTTGCCATTTGCTAGACCGAGAAGGATCACCTAAGTATGGGTACCGAAAGGTACTTTTACTAAGAGGTGAATAACTAACTCGTAAGGACCCAAAATTAAAAGGGTACCTAAATCACTTTTGTACATTGCAGGGAACCCACACATCAAAAGATACATTTATCAAGTGGTTCCTTGACAGTTGTTGCTCGAGGCACATGACGGGTGACCCGAGCTTGTTCACAAAATTGAAGAAGGTCACAAAAGGCGGATCGGTGACCTTTGGAGACAACAATGAAGGCAAGATCATCGGAAAAGGTACAATTGGAAACCCAAACACCCTTCAAATCTCCAATGTCTTTTTGGTAAGCAACTTATCTTATAATCTTCTTAGCATTTCACAATTTATTGATAATGGTTTCGATGTGTGCTTTACTCATCCCTATTGCAATATCATAAATAAAAATGGAGAAGTAGTGCTACAAGGAAAACGGAAAGGAAACATCTTTACGCTTTCTATGGATGATATGTTAGACGCTAAGATTAAGTGTTTCATGTCAAATGAAAATAAATAAGACGCCTTATGAGATACCAAATGATCGCATGCCTAAAATTGATTACTTTCGTGTGTTTGGTTGCAAATGCTTTGTTTTAAATACGAAAGATAATTTAGATAAATTTGAATCTAAATCAATTGAATGCATCTTTGTTGGATATTCTGTGAATTCAAAAGCATATAGATGTTATGATCCTCTCACTAGACAAATTCTAGAATCCATTCGTGTGAAGTTTAATGAATTTGGTGAGATTGATAAAGATAAAGACTATGATGATGATTTTGAATTTAAACCCGTGTTGAATGATGATGATGGCACGCATGATATGCATGATACACTAGAAATGCATGATCACTTAGAAATACATGAGAACATAGAAAATAATCAACTAATATGGCATAGAGATCACCCACACGATCTCATTATAGGCAATATCACTCATGGTGTACGACCACGTAGAAGAATAAATCCGGATGAAATAAATCAATTTCATGCCATGATTTCCGAAATTGAACCTAAAAATGTGCATGATGCTTTGAGTGATTCTTCTTGGGTTGATGCTATGCATGATGAACTTAATCAATTTGTTAGAAATGACGTATGGGATTTGGTGCCACGACCACAAGATAAGACTATAATAGGCACAAAGTGGGTGTTTAGAAATAAAATGAATGAAGAAGGAAAAGTTTTTAGAAATAAAGCTAGACTTGTAGCACAAGGATATAATCAAGAAGAAAGAATTGATTATGATGAGACATTTGCACCCGTAGCACGACTAGAAGCCATACGACTTTTGCTTGTTATTGCTTGTATGAAAGATTTTAAACTTTATCAAATGGACGTGAAAAGTGCATTCTTAAATAGATTTATACAAGAAGAGGTATACGTGAAACAACCACCCGGTTTTGAAGATTTCAAACATCCCGATCACGTGTACAAACTAAATAAGGCACTATACGGTCTAAAGAAAGCACCTAGATCATGGTATGATCGTTTTGCTACTTTCCTTTTAGAAAATAGTTTTAAAAGAGGCACTATCGATAGTACTTTATTTTTAAAACAAGATAAATCTGATTTACTCATTATTCAAATTTATGTTGATGACATCATTTTCGGCTCTACTTCTCATAAACTTGTTGAAGATTTTGAAAATTGCATGAAATCCGAATTTGAAATGTCTATGGTTGGCGAATTGAACTACTTTCTTGGCTTGCAGATTAAACAAACGAGTAAAGGTGTACACATAAGCCAAGCTAAATATATAAATGATATGATTAAAAAGTTCACTTTTGAGAATTTAAAACCGTCACCCACCCCTATGAGTGTCACAACTAAATTAGATAAAGATGAACATGGTAAGGATTTTGATAATGCGTTATATAGATCTATGATTGGCTCTTTGCTATATCTTATTGCTAGTAGGCCTGATATCATGTTCAGTGTATGTATGTGTGGACGTTTTCAAAGTCAACCAAAGGTGTCTCACTATAATGCCGTGAAAAAAATATTCCGATATATTAAGCACACACCCACCTTAGGCATTTGGTATGATAAAGATTGTGAATTTAACTTACATGTCGATACTGATGCAGATTATGGTGGCTGTAAAATAGATAGGAAAATCACGAGTGGCACTTGTCAATTTATAGGAAATTCACTTATTTCATGGTTTTCCAAAAAGCAAGCAAGCGTAGCTTTATCCACTACTGAAGCTGAGTACGTGTCACTTAGTCTATGTTGCATACAACTACTATGGCTAAAACAACAACTTTCTGACTTTGAAATTACGATAAATAAGATTCCTATATATTGTGATAGTATCAGCGCCATCAACCTATCTAAGAACCCCGTGCTACATTCTAAGGCCAAGCATATAGAAGTATGCTATCACTTCCTTCGTGATCACGTAAATAATAGCGATATTGTCATAGATCACGTACGCACTGAGGCACAAGTAGCTGACATCTTCACTAAAGCATTAAATCAAGCCACGTATGAAAATCTTCGTTCTAAATTAGGCATGATTTCTGCTGATTTGATTTGATTGTCTTTCCATATTTACATGCATTTTTGATTGACTTTCCAAAATAAAGGGGGAGAGAATGCATGATTTAAGGGAGAGTGAGAGATTGATTGCACAAATCAAGGGGGAGAAAATTCGAAATTTGAAATTCAAAATTTGAATTTGTGCATGATTGGAGGGGGAGCGATAAAATTTAAATCATGACCATAGGTTATTTTGTAAGTCATCAAAAGGGGGAGATTGTAGAGAAAAAGGAGTTTGAGTGATTACAAAATGCATGATTTAAATAACGTGTATTAAAGAAATGCATGACATATCTTATGACATGACACGTTTTTGCATAAAACTTGCTTTATATAGTTCATGTATAATATTGTCGTACTAACGAGCCATGAAGCTTTAGAGCTTACATCAAATGGCAAGCATTTGTTGTGTTTAAACTATTTTCAGGTGCCATCATTAATGAACTAAACTAGTTCATTAAGTGAAGTACTTAGTTAAATAAACTAAGTAGTTCATTAAAGGAAGCTATATTTGGAAAATGCACAAAGGCAACAAATTGAAGAAAATTACTTCAATTACAAAAATTGTACTGTTCAAAGTAATTACTTCAATCACAAAAACTCACGTGTTCAATTTTTTAAATGGATGCCTTATGATCGTTTTTCACATTATTAATTATTAACAAATATATTTTAAATACCTCTCGACAAACTACCCTTCAAAACCAAAATTCTACAAACAGCTTTTCAAGTAACAGATTACTACCCTTTCGAAAGAAAAAAAAATACTACCAAAAAAAAAAGGAAACAGATTACTGAATTAATGTAAACAAAGGAACAAATTATTGAATGATTTACGCAACATCTCTCTTTCTCTTTCTAATGGGTTATTAATTTCCTAAAAGACAATCAAATCATACTTTGAAGTTTAAACTTTGAGGAAAATAGATCTTTATTGATAAAATTGTAAATATTTACATAGATAGAAATTGATGGCTAGCTAGGAGCGCCAAAGCTATAAAAAGTCCCTACACTACTCTTATACACATTTACAATTTCCAGATGATTTGTTCTTTCCAAAGCTTCCTTCTGGACACATTGAGGAGGAGGCAACGCTGAGGTGACTCCATGCGTAAACTGATTACGCCAATACCATATGCTGGAAACCATCTGCCGGAAGAGATAGCGTCAATCTAATGTAATGTTTGAGTGCTGGAATCTTCCCTGCAGATTGGTAGTTACCCATTCGGCCACCTCAAGACCCTGTGCAAACCTTTTCCACATACTTGTCGAAACGACATATCTCCAAATACGGGTAGCCCAAGGGCAGTCACGCAGTACATGCATACCGCTGTCATCTGGATGTCCACATATGCTACAGCTGTTTGCTGCTGCAATATGACGATGGAGTAGAAGGTCTCCCGTGGGTAATCCATGGTGGCTAATCTGCCACAGCAGCATATTTAGTTGCAGTGGCCCTTTCATGGCCCAAATTTGTCTCCATTTACGTTCCGGTGGTGGAAGAGTATTTGCCACTTGAAGAGTATACGCACTTGCAACAGAAAAAAACTGCCCGATGTGGTCCTCTTCCAACGGAAGCTACCTGAGGTGCCATCGTCTTGCACATTGGAGGTCTCTAGTCCGGCCTTTAAAAGCGAGTTAGTTGTACGAATGTGTCGCCAAAGAGTAGAGGTATTCTTCTGTGTAGTATCACTAAGCAGGTCGTCATACTTATGTCGTAGAACTTGTACCCACAAAAGATCCGGTTGTGTGAGAATTTGCCAGCCTAACTTACAAAGCATGGCTACGTTCATGTCTCATAGGCGTTTAATCCCCAAACCGCCTCTATCTTTCGGTTGACATATAATATCCCAGGAGCACCAATGGAGCCGATGTGTGGCCACAGTTTCACCCCAAAAAAATTGGCGACATAACTTATCAATCTCGTCTAGGAGCCCATTCGGTAGTCTAACTGTTTGCATCATGTACATTGGCATCAAAGATATGACTCTTTGGATTAGTATGCATTTTGCAGCCTGGGATAAAAGTTTAGCTTGCCATCCTCCAAGCCTGCTCTTCACCTTGTCAATCACGGCGCTGTAAGTTTTCCGCCCAATGCGGCCATGGATCAGCGGGATGCCCAGGTATGAACCGAAGTCCGAGGTGCGACGCAGTCCAAGCCGGGCAAAGGCAGTTGGTATAAACTGGTCCACAACGTTTCTCGAGACCAATACCTCTGACGTGTGGACACTTATGCTTTGGCTGGTTTTTTGGCAAAATTCTATTAAAATTCTTTCCATTGTGGAAGCTTGGGAATCAGTAGCGTCACCAAAAAGTAATAGATCATCTGCAAAAAAAATAGATGGGAGATGCATGGGCCTTGTCGTGATGTAGGCATAGGCATCCATGTGTAGTCTTTTATTGCATGATCAATTTTTTGGCTAAGCATCTCCATGCATATCAAAAATAGGTAAGGGGCGAGGGGGTCACCTTGCCTAATACCTCGTTGCGGGGGGAGGGGGGGGAACGGCTCCAAGCATTTGCCATTCCAAATCACAGACAGTGAGGCTGATGTAATGCTGAACATAATCAACTTCACCAACTCCCTGCTAAAGCCGACGTGGATTAAGACATGCCGTAAGAATAACCAATCTACTTTGTCGTACGCTTTTCCTAAGTCGATTTTAACCGCCATAAAGCCTTTTATGACCACGCTTCACACGCAGTGCATAAGTTCCTGGGCAATGATAATATTATCGGCTTCTTGGCGGCCGAGGATGAATGCACATTGTGTTGGAGAAATAATTTTCCCGATTATCCCTTTAAGCCGGTTAGCTATTATCTTCGTTATGAGCTTCGTGACAACATTGGTAAGCGCAATTGGTCGGAACTGTGAAGCATCTTCAGGGTTGGCCGTTCTAGGTATAAGAGTGAGTAAGGTTCTATTGAGCTCTATCGGAAATTGTTTGTTCCTGAACCCAGTAAGGACAAAGCCTGTTACTGAGGCACCGACAACATCCCAGTTCTTTTGAAAAAATATAGGAGGAAGACCATCCAGACCTGGTGCTTTATAAGCCCCCATTTGAAAGATAGCGCGTTCCACTTCAATTGCGGACACTGGTCTATTCAACCGTTGTCTGTCTTCATGATTAAATTTTGGGACAATACTTAGCATTCCAATATGAAATTGGCATGCTGGAGATTGAAAAAGTGTTTCATAATGGTTGCGGATTAGGTGTTGGAGAGCACTGTGATCTTCGATCCATATGCCAGCCTCATTCTTGAGTCTATCAATACGTTTCGATTTGCGGTGAGTGCACATGGTCGCATGGAAGTACCTACCATTCCGTTCACCCTCAGATAGCCAAGCGAGATTATACTTCTGCTGCCAAAACACATCCTCCTAGTGCAATATGTCCGAGTATTCTTTGCGCAAATCAACTTCCAAGCGTGATAAGAAAGATGACGATCGCTGTTGGAGAGTACGTTGGAGACCCTCAAGCCTTGCTACACATCTCTTCTGCCGCTGGGATAAATTGCCAAAGATAGTCTTGTGCCATGTCTCCATTTTGGTAGTAAAATGCTGCATTGTTTTAATAAAGTCTCCATGTACAGGTTGCCAAGCGTGAGTAATAAACTTACTAAATTATTTATGCTCCATCCAACACGCTTGGAACTTAAAGCGGCGGTTTTGTATAGGACTCATTAGATTCTCTTCTATTGTCATCAGTAGGGGATGGTGATCCGAATTTGTACATGCCAAATGATGAACCATTGCCGAGCGAAATCTACTATGCCAACTCTCATTCGTCCAAGCTTGGTCAATTCGTTGCTGAATTAAACATTCTCCAGGCTGGCCGTTTGTCCTTGTGAATCTAGGACCTGAGACTTCCATTTCATTAAGCATACAAATGTCAATCATTCTGGTCATTCGCTCCACACTGTAGCCTTTAACTGGTCGGTCGCCGGCTTTATCTTCTTGGCGGATAACTTGATTAAAGTCGCATATTAGTAGCCATGGGATTTGAATTATTAAGGACATAATCTCCACATACTGGTGAAATGATTCTCGGATAACAGTAGTCGGAGAGGCATACACAAGTGATAAGGTCCAATCTATGGAGCTCCCATGCATGACTCCCAGGTTCATAATCTGTGATGTACAACTCAACAGTTGAATAGTCGTCATCGTATCATCCCAGAATGCCCAAAGACCGCCCGAGAATCCACGTGATTCAACGGCTGCAAATGTCATAAAATGAGTACGACGCATAATGTTGTTGGCCCGAGAACTGGGAACCCTAGTTTCCATAAGAAACAATATAGTTGGTCTGTGATCACGCATAAGACGTACAATCGCACGGGTTCTATCTGGGGACCCGCCCCCCCAAATAGTTCCATGCAAGGACTTTCATTGATAGAAACTACATAATATCGAGCGGCCCGCTGCTGTGGCCGACGATGGAGGGATCTTCAACGTGCATACCGCGATCATCATCAGGGGTAGAGGGCAAGTCTGAATCATGTAGCAGACGAGTGGTGGATACCATATCAGGAGGTTTCTGTTTCGTTTGATCTCCAATGTCATTAGTTATTTCCACTTGGGGTTCCACTTGCATATTATCATCGCAGGTCTCCTCCACACCGTGTATAGTATTTAGGGTAGCAGTGTTTGTAATGTCACGTAGAGGCCTAGGTGGTGCTAGAGCTTCATTAGTGATAGCTGTGGATGGCTTCCATATGGGACCTGATGCCACTAAGGAGTGTTGGGGATCCTTTGGCGGTGCATGTCGTGGTCTTGTTTTCGCCGTAGTTATACCTTTAATTTGCACACCTTTCCCTTTGTGATCTTTTTGCTTAAGCATCTGTGCTTTAGTCGATGTTTGAAACACAACAGGAGGGCATGTATCGGGGATATTACGCAAGGTCGAAGCAAGGGGTACGTCATCTGCTAGTTAGGTTCGTTGTCCACATTCTCAGCAAGTGCAGCAAACCTCAAACCATTGTGAGTTTCACTCCTCGAAGGTTGTGGGACACTTACATCTTTGGCTGGAGTGGGGCGGCACCTAGGGTTGTTACAGGAAATCATCCAGGGACTAAATGGTTCTGGCGGCTTATACGGATCTGGGTTGGCAGTAGGCTGGTGGTCGCTGACGTTTGTATTGGTGCAATGCGATGGACAGTCCGCTTTGCGGTGGCCGTACTTACCATAGTTGAAGCAGATTTGATGTAAACTTTCATACTCAATTTTCACCGTTTCACCATTTAGTACTGTGGAGACGAGTGGTTTCTGGAGGTCCACTTCAATGCACAAACGTGCATATTTCTCACGTGACACAGCCATAGTATGGAGATCAATCTTGATTGCATTGCCAAGTTTGTCACCCACCCTCATCAGAAATTGTTCATCAAAGTATATCAGTGACAGGCATGGTAGCCGAACCCAAACCATGGTAGTTTGGATCTCGGCATTAGAGGGGGAGAAGCCCGGACAAAATTTTGTGACGGTTAAATAATGTCCTTGGATGATCCACGGTCCATTTTCAAGAACATAATCATAATCCTCCTTTGTGTAGAATCTAACAACATAAAATCCATCTTCTAAGTCGATAATCTCTAATCGTCCTCATAATGACCACAAGTCATTCAGTCTTTGAGAGAGTACACAATAAGAGATGTTACGTCCTAATGGTTTGATGATTAGTGCACGGCGCCATGTGTAGCATAATCGTTTCCACTCCTCTGTAGATACGTCGACTACGACTTTACTGGGGTTGTCACCTTCCATCTGTGCATGTTGGTTGCTGTCATGCATATTGTCCATATTGTCGAAGGTGTCATCCACTTCATCTTCGCCCATATATATTCCTGTGGATTGGTGTATTCCAGTAGACGAATAGTTTTTCAGTATATCAGTCCACAGACGTCCGGATGGAGGTGCTTGTTTGCTGAGTGATGGAGAATTGGCCGTTTATATTTATTCACGCTTCTTTGGATCTGATCTACTTCTTCAATACTTTTATCACGTTGTTGGTCATCCATCATGGTGGTTAAACGGGCAAGTTACTGGCCAAGATTGGCCGGAGGCGAGGGCCGAGAAGAGCGGATCTAGCAGTTACGGGGATTACCGAAATTTGCCGAACGGGGGAGATTGAAAATAAATTAATTGAAGTTTAAACTTTGGCTCATATATTCACAATGACAACTTTGCCTCTTATCCTTACATGAAAACTCGGTTTCCAGATTACATCTTGCTGTCTATGTATCTCTCTCTATGTGTGTATATATATATTTTAAAACTAAAGAGAGGAATCGAACTCGAGACCCGGGAATGAGATAAATGCTACTCAACCGCTACACCTAAAGGTTTTTCGCAATATATGTATATATGTATAATCATTGAAATTAACTATGGGAGTTGGATCAAACTTATGATTTAGGACTGTTTTAACAATCTAGTATCAGGCTTGTCTCACCTTAGAAATTTATTTAAAAAATAGTACAGTATATAACAATAAAATTATGTATTTGATGTTAATTTAGATTGGCCCTTTTTTTTCAAGTAAGCGAAAACAAACCTGAAATATTTATATTGATTCACTAGTGCTGTACAACTCAAAATCATATTGTATTTTCTTTCTATATATTGTCGTCATTTTTTAATAAGACATATTTGTTAACCTTATCCGAGCTGACCTTCCAGTTTGAGCTGGCCTGCTGTTCTGCTGGTCTGCTGACATGTCTGACTTACTTTTGCCGAGCTGACCAGTGCGAGCTGACTTGCTGGCCTGCTTAACTTACTTCGACCGAGCTGACCTGTGTTACTGAGCTTATCGTCTAAGATTGCATCAGGACTGACTGCTGTTGCTGAGTTGACCTAATGAGGTTGACCATATCAAGTGGAGCTTGCCGATTGGATAGAGATTGCGGACATATCTGAATTTATCTGATTGATTATCTGATTGATTCTTTAAAAATGTCGTATATCCATAATTGATTTTATTTGTATTTATCTACTGTCAAGTGATTAGATTAGTTTAGATTTATCTTTCCAACTGTATTTCTATTTGAAGTGACAAATTGTTTTACAATATTCCGTATCACCCTGTATATCTTGATTATGGTTTCCAATTTAAGCAATTAATTATTAATCAGTAAACTAAGAAGAAATAAAAGAGAGAATGAGTGAGTGTTGCTTAAAGCTATGTTTTGTTGTCTTGGAAGGGAATCAAAAGTGGTATCTTCACGTGTCAATGTTACCCACCTTTCCAACATTTTCCCTATATGTAATTTTTAATTAATATAAGAGCTCTGACTCATCTTAGAAATTCCCGTCCTTGGTTAAGAAAATGTATTACCTCCTCGGTTAACTAAGTTTACCCTTTAATTAAATTTATTTTCTGCATTTGACTATTTCTTTCACTTCCAGACAGAAATCTAAATCATCATCATCAATACCCAGTATATCTCAACGACAGCAAAAGCTATTGTTAGGGTCTCAGGGCACACAGAAATCTAAATGATATCATTAATTTTCCTGATTTCGTCCAAGTATTTTTCAAATTACTTTTTCATGGATTGTTATTTCTATTTTTTTTGCCTCAAGTGAGACTGTAGTTAAATGAAGTTTTCTTTAGTACAATGTATAACACTTCTATTGATATGATAATTCTATTGGAAACACGGTGCATGCAGCAAGGAAATGAATACCACTTTTGGAAAGTATTCTTGCTTGGTTGCGGGAACCCATACAAGTACTTAAAGCGGAACCTTGATTTGAGAAAGAAAAGGAAACTTTTGCTTTTAAATAGTTTTAGATTGGAAGAGGAAAAAAGAATGCACCACAAAAAGAATTTCATTTACTGACGAAAACTTCACCGACGAACCGTGGTTCGTCGGTGTTGCGTCGGTACTTTGCGACGCATTTGCGATACACTAATTTTCGTCGTTAATTGCGACGAAAATACGATGAAAAGCATTGTCGCTAGCAGAAAAGTAGTCAGATTAACACGTTCATCGGTGTTTTGTCGGTGGTGCGTCGCTATTCTGTGTGTTTTATTCGTCGCTATGTAGTTTGTAGCCTTACGTCACTATATCGTAGCTATTTTGTCGCTAAAATTCCAGAATAATGATAAAATAAATTCGTCGGTGAGTAGGTTCTTGGCGTTGTGTATCGTCAGTTTTTTTGTCGATGAAACCCGCGTGTCGCAAGCGTTTTGTTTTACTTTTCGTTAATATTCCGATTTGTCATTGTGTCGTCGCAAAAAGAAAGCAGTGATTGGAAAAAAATGTATTAATTTAATGATAAAAATTTACATTATGAAACGAAAAATTAAAAAAAGAAATCTAAAAGAGAGGCGCAGAGGGGCCGTTCACTCTTCGTCATCGGAAGAAAGAGTGGCTGCCACATTATCTGCGAACTCTCTGAGGAGGCGCTTCAGTTTGGAATATCTGAATTTCAACTTCCGCAGCCTTCTAGTCATGCTGTGCAGTTGTCTCGACTGCTGTTGCATGTTTGCTATCAGCATACGGTAGTCGATATCCTGTTTCGGCGTTTGTTCTTGAGCATCCTCTCGCGGTAGTGGGTCATACACAGATACGGAACCCTCCCGCTCAACCGATGGTGGTTGGGGAGGAGGCCCTTGTGGCGGGGCACTGTTTGCCCCTCCACCACGCCTTGGGGTTCTTCTAAAACGACGCGGCATATTTTGATGTTTTATAACTTTGTATGTGTGTATATATATGTGCGGATGTTTGGGGTATAAATAGGTAATTTTAGCGACGATATAGCGACGAACTTGCGACGCATTCTTCGACCGTTAACCAAGACAAGAATATGTGCGGGTGTGACGCTTCGTCCGAATTAGCGACGAATTAGCGACGAAATTTGTGCAGGCGTGACGGTTCGTTCGAATTAGCGACGCACTTAGCGACGAATTAGCGATGTAAACACGTTTTAATTAATTGTAACCGTTGGGAACTCAAAGACACTGGGAATAGCGACGCCTTAGCGACGCATTAGCGACGCGACGTGAAACGGTGTGAAGATAATATCGTAATATCATACGTTGTAACCGTTGGGAACTGAACGGAATAGCGACGCACTAGCGACGCCGTAGCGACGAAACGCGTCGAATGGGGCGAAATGACGTCGTGCGTCGCAAGGGCATCGGTAAAGCGTCGCTAAAGTCCAATAAATGCGGATAATAGGTTCTCGTCTCGTCGTTGTATTAAGTTTTGTCGATATGTTTAGTAGGTTCTCGTCTTTGTATTAAGTTTCGTCGGTATATAGTTGATGTTTAGTCGGTCAATTAGTCGTCTCAAATTTTTCTGAGCCACATTTCGTTTGTATTTTAGCGTCGTCAAAATTCGTAAGAGATTAAACACGTGTTTAAATTAAGAAAACGAAAGCGATGATTAGAAAAATAAAACTTCATTAATATACAATTATAAATTACAAAATATACTAGGACAGTAATGGAAAAACTAATCTAAATGAATAACGGAGAGGAGCCATTCACTGTTCGTCATCCGAACAGAGAGTAGCAACACTCTCTGCGCACGCCTTCAGGAGGCATCTTAGCTGTGCAGCTTTGGATTTAATCTGCATCTGCCTTGTGTCCAGGTATTGGAGACGCTCATCCTGGTACATAATATGCTCCCTCAGGTCATCCACTGTTTTCCACAGTTCTTGTATTTCTTTATGGAGATCGCCAATTTGGCGATCCCGTCGTGGCCCAAAAAGACTGGGTTCAGAGGACTCAGCCTGTGGGGGTGATTCTTGTGGTGGAGGAACCGCTGAAGAAGAGGGTTGTTGAATAGGCCGTCTTGCCGCTGAATGGCAACTACCACGCCGCGCTTGCGCTTTAGTACGAACCATATTTGGGTCTTTTTTTATGATTATAAAGGAGGTTGTTTTCTATCTAGTTGGGGGTCACAGTCCATCCTGTTTATATAGGGAATTCAGCAACGACATAGCGACGAAATAGCGACGAACTCAGCGACGAAACACATATGCGTCGCTGTGCGTCGCTAAGTCGTCGGTGTTTGTGTTTGTTTCCGGGATTTGTGTTTCTTGGTCGTCGCTAAATCGTCGCGTAGTCGTCGGTATTTGTGTTTGTTTATTGCCGGGATTCGTGTCTCGTGGTCGTCGCTTATCGTCGCTATATCGTCGCTAATACGTCGGTAATATAACACGCTGAAAACCATAAAACGCAGCTTTCTTCTTCCACTCTTCTCCCATTCTTCTCCCATTTCAAACACAAAAATCATATCTTTTCTACGAAAATATAGAAGGAAGAAATCTTATTGTGTGAAATTTTGATGTTTTCCACCACCGAGAAAAGATAGTAGTTGTTATTTTGAAGGTATAGCAAGAAAATATATCCGAGGAGGAGCGATAGAAAGTGGATGTACGAGAGAGTAAACAGCGGGGAGTGGAGTTTTAGATTTGTTGAAGGTCTCGAAGAATTTATGGATTTTGCGACGAGTAATGAAAGTGGAACGCAGATTAGATGTTCGTGTAAGAAATGCAAGAGCCGTAAATATATGCATCCGGGTGATGTGTGGGTTCACTTATTGAAACAAGGTTTCGTGCACAATTACCATACATGGTACTGCCACGGCGAATATGAGGGGGCGTCTACATCTGTAACTGTACACGTCGAAGGGGGACCCGGTCAGGTTGATGCCGAAGAAATAGGCGAGGGATCTCACAACTCATACGTGCAGATGGTGCAAGACGCAGCCGCCGGCGCATTTACGGGAGAGCAGTACTTACAAATGCAGGATCAGGATGAACAGCCGCGTGTATTCGTGGAGGAAGATCCGAACCCTCAAGCGAGACAGTTTTTTGAGATGCTGAACGCCGCCAACACGTCGCTGTATCCCGGTTGCGGTAGTCACACACAGATGTCTATGATCGGTCGGATGACGAGCATGAAGACGGAACACCGCATGACGGAGAGATTGTACGATGGGATGTGTCAGCTGATGAGGGAATCTTTTCCCGAAGGAAACACAATGGTCGACAGTTTTTATTCGACGAAGAAACAGCTGCAGGCGTTGGGACTGCCGGTTTAGAAGATCGATTGTTGTTCAGAGGGGTGCATCATATACTGGGGCATCGACGAGGATAAAGACAAGTGCAGGGTCTGTGGGACACGCAGGTGGAGAACGAACAAAAGAAACCGGAACGTGCCAAGAAAGCAATTCTATTATTTACCTCTCGCCCCTAGACTGCAGAGGCTCTACGCATCCGGTGCCACAGCTAGCCAGATGAGGTGGCACGCGGAGCACTACACAAAAGACGGTGAGATGTGCCATCCATCTGACGGCGAAGCTTGGAGGACGTTCGATGCGACACATCCGGGTTTTTCGTCGGAGACAAGGAACGTTAGGTTGGGTTTATGCACCGACGGGTTCAACCCGTTCGGACAGTCGGGAGAGCAGTATTTGTCGTGGCCTGTAATCGTGACGCCGTACAATCTACCACCTTGGATGTGCATGAAGAAGCCGTACATGTTCTTGACTGTGATCGCACCGGGGCCTAGGAATCCGAAACAAAAGATCGACCTGTACCTGCAGCCATTGATACATGAGCTGAAGTGGTTGTGGGAGTTTGGCGTGGAGACGTTCGATGTATCGACCAAACAAAAATTCCAGCTACGCGCTGCGCTGATGTGGACCATCAGCGACTTCCCGGCTTATTCTATGTTGTCGGGTTGGAGCACATCGGGGAAATACGCTTGCCCTTGCTGTATGAAGCAAGCGAAGACGATGTCCTTGAAACATGGACGTAAGATTTGCTGGTTCGACAGCCATAGGAAGTTCCTGCCCAGACATCATTTGTACAGAAAGAACATGACGTCGTTCATGCCTGGCATCGTCGAGAAGGACATGAAGCCCGAGCTTCTCACGGGTGCGGAGGTGTTAGAGGAGATAGACAGTTGTGGATTCGTGGGGGTCGCTGATGATCCGGACGGCAGCCACAACGCAGACCTGGCCCGTTACTGTATCGGGTGGAAGAAGAGAAGCATATTCTGGGAGCTTCCGTATTGGAAGAGCAATATGATCCGACACAACCTGGATGTCATGCACATTGAGAAGAACATGTTTGACAACATTTTCAATACGGTGCTGAATGTGCCTGGAAAAACGAAAGACAATTTGAAGGCACGACTTGATATGCGCGACCTGAATATGCGACCGGAGCTGCATCCCGTTGGCACATCCTACCTGCCGAAGTCCTCTTACACGCTGAATGCGGAGCAAGTCAGTGCGTTGTTAGCGTGGCTGGGGACGGCTAGATTTCCTGACGGCCATGTTTCGAACCTGTCTAAGAACATCGACGTGAATAAACACGGTTTCCACGGGATGAAGAGCCACGACTGTCACGTGTTCATGCAACGGTTGATGCCCATTGCATTTCGCGAGCTGCTTCCAACCAATGTATGGGAAGCACTTACCGAGATGAGTCTCTTCTTCAGATGTCTTACATCCACGAGACTCAGGGCGGATGATATGTCAAGGCTGGAGGGCGAAATCCCATTGATCATTTGCAAGCTGGAAACTGTATTCCCTCCGGCCTTCTTTGATTCAATGGAACACCTGCCAGTTCATCTACCATATGAGGCACGCGTTGGTGGTCCTGTTCAGTACAGATGGATGTATCCGTTCGAGAGGTACTCTTATTTATTACGTGCCGTTCTTATGTGTTTAAGCGCAAGCATTTGAACAGATATTCCCTATATGAACAGATATCTTAGGCATTTGAAGCTGAACATCAAGAACAAGGCGAAAGTCGAGGCCTCGATGTGCAATGCCTACCTGACGGAGGAAGCCTCGACCTTCGTGTCTCATTACTTCGATCCAGATGTCTCGTCGAGGTGCAGAGATGTTCCCCGAAACGACGGCGGCATTTCCAGATCCGGTGTCCTCCCGATATTCACACATCCGATCAGATTTCACAGACAGGGAAAGGAAATGATATTGGGGGACAGCGAGCTGAAGATTGCTCATTCTTATGTTCTGCGCAACTGCCGTCAAGTCGACCGTTTCCAGAGGTATAAACGATATCCAATTTTAATTTGTAAATACCTTGCGCTACTATATCCATTATACTACAAAGATATACAGGGTACTCATTCGTAATTTGCTTCAGCTTGTTCGTTGATTTATTGCAACACCGTTCACCGGGTATATCGAGCGATGCAATAAACAACGAGTTAGGTGCCAAGTTTGCTGATTGGTTCAGGTGGCATGTAAGTTTACATATTTGCCAGGCACGTGTACGTCATGTGATACGCATTTATTGCCCTGCTGATGTATACTTACTTGTCGTTTTACAGGCGAGCAAAGGTCATCTGGCTGACGATGAGTACGGTTACATTCTGACACCAGTAGCCGAGGGTCCATTGAACAGAGTCACGCGCCACGATATGTGTTTTGTCAACGGTTATAGATTCCACACAGTCTCCCATGCCAGCCGAAAATCATCGGAGAACAGCGGAGTGTGTGTCAAATGGTATGACAATAGCCCGGACGAGGATGACTTCTACGGCTACCTTACTGACATCATCGAGCTCGAATATCCCGCATTGCCTATAAAGCGGGTGGTGTTATTCAAATGCGAATGGTACGATCCAACTCGGGAAGGTTATCGCGCTGGCACAAAGGTTCATGACCGATATAAGTTGGTAGACATACACCAAGGGCGACGGTACAGAAAGTACGATCCATTCGTTTTGGCTAGTCAAGCGTCCCAGGTGTACTATCTATCGTATCCAACAACGAGGATGAATGCGAGCTCAAAAGACTGGCGAGCCGTGTGCAAAGTGAAATCGAGCAAGTTTGATGTCAGTATACAGCCAGGTTCAGATGGCACGGATGCCGCATTTCAAGAAGAAAACCCGCCCGTTCTGGATACGACACATGTTGAACTGCACAACCTCCCTCTAAATGACCCCAACGGCGGTTTCATCGAAATTCATCTCAACATACAACCGTCTGACAATATTGAAGATGTAGGCGAAGACGAATACGAGGATGAAGAGGACGACGAGCATGTAGATGAAGATGAAAATGAAGATGAAAATGAGGATGAAAATGAAGATGCGTATGAGGATGCGGATGATAATGAAGATTGAGGTTAGTCACAATTTCTTATGTACCTCATTAGGCGAAAGTGTGTATATGTTGATGTACTTATACACATGTATATACATAATGTGTGTCGGTAAGTACTTTATATTTTCTATTATTTTTTTCCATACTGATGGCACCGACAAGTTACCGACGAAACAAGTCGTCGCAAATTTGAAATAACGACGACACAGGCAATAGCGACGACACAGTAATAGCGACGGACTGTCGTCGCTAGTGCGTCGTAAAATTTTCGACTAAAAGCTGAAATCCCCCTTCTTCTTCCCCATTTCTGCATTTCCCTCCTTTTCCCCCTTCCCCAAATTTTCAACGAAATCGCCTCCTCCCCCATCTTCTCCGGCGAATACAGCAGAGGCTCCCGTCGCCTCCTCCCCCCATCTTCTCCGGCGAATACAGCATAGGCTATTTAGGAGGTTAGTGCGTTTGTTTTTATTATTTTATTTGTTTTTATAGGATCTATTTTGTTTGTGGATTGTGCCGCTTGTTTTCGTTGTTGTTATATACTTGAGAGCAGTTTAGGAGGAGAGATTTTGCTGGGGTGGAGGGATTCGGGCTGGGTGGGGCGGTGTGGGGCTGGATGCCGGAGGGGATGGCGGAGGGAATAGCGGAGGGGCAGTGGTGTAGCTTGGGTGTTGGAGGGGATGTCGGAGGGCATGGGTGGCTGTGGGGCTGGGTGGGGCTGGGTGGCTATGCGTGGGGTCCGGTGGGGTGTGGTTATGCGTGGGGCTGGGTGGCTGTGGGTGGAGACCGGACGGGGCGGGGTGGCTATGCGTGGGGCTGGGTGGCTGTGGGTGGGGTTCGGGTGGGGCGGGTTCGGCTGGATGGGGCGGGGGGTGGGGCGGAGGTGGGGCGGTTTATATATATATATATATATATATATATATATATATATATATATATATATATATATATATATATATATATATATATATATATTCGGCCATTAAGTAATTTTTGGCTTAATTGACTTAATTTTATCAATAGTATGTTTCAATAGTTAAGATGTAATATGTGATGAAATATGTATAATATATATGTTAAGATATGAAAATGAATAAGTTTTGGATATTACATACTATTTTGCCTTGCATGTACCGAAAAAGGGCTGTTGGTGACTAGGGTGCGTATGCACCAAAATTGTTGTTAAGGTTGAATTAGTAGAAATGTGGTGTGCTTGGCCAATGAATGATGCATGTACAAACTGTTTTGTAAGAGGTTTGCATATGATTTTCGGTATGATACTAGTTCAAGGTGTTTACTAAGCTCGAGAGCTGGACATACATTTGTCTTGGGAGAGGCCATTAAGGCCGAAAAACATCCGATAAACGAATAGGTAATACCGAAATTTTCAAAATTAGTAATATCTTGCATTAAATGTATGCAAACACTTGTCATTTTTGGACATCTTATTTGTCTGGCCAACCGGTGTCCTAAACTCGTTGAATGTGCCTTTTAAAATTTTCACCCTTGCAGATCTGATGGCTAGTGAGGGTTTTCCGACTCGATCTACACATGACATGTCAGGAGAGTTTGATAGGTTCTTCTCTCAGCATGAGCAGCTTGGGTCGGTTTCGACCGCAGCTCTTGCCGCGGACGCAGACCTTTTAGGGTCTGCCGAGAGGTCTGCACCCCCGATCTACGCCGCCACCCACACCCACCGGTTCAGCACCTCATCCGGCATCTGATGCGGCATCGGACGAGGGTGTCATACAAGGACGTCGTGCCCTCCCTTGGTCATATGATACCCATACGTAAGTAATAATTTATTTTTTTAACACGTTTTCAAATATATTTCACGCGTTATTTTTTCTTAACAACTTCACCTCTTTCAGGTTTGCAGCAGACTCGGGCCAGATTTCCGGTTGCATCACTCGGTCCTTCCACCTGAGGCAGGACCCAACTGGATACCGCTGGTCCAGTGTCACCATGCAGACACGTAGATTCTACTAAGATGAGTTTCAGGTATTCAAATTTGGTGAATTTCACTTTTTGATACGTAATCGATCATTACTTTTCTAACCACGTTTTTACTTTTCCTCCGTATAATAATTGCAGAAGGCATACAGCTGGCCAGCTGACATCGCCCACGACGTGGAGCAGGCCTGGCGGCATAGGGCCGCCACACGCTACAGGGACTTCATCAACTCGCACAAGACCAAGTGGGAGCGTGACCCCAATTATGCCAGGCCTGCCTACATATCCGAGGCCACCTGGGCAGGGTGGATAGCAGGTTGGATGGACCCTGCTACCCATGCCCGCAGCGTCCGGAACGCGGCGAACCGGCGCAGCGGCAATGTACAGGGCCCAGCACCTGCCACACACTCAGGTGGGTCGGTTTCCCACGCCACCACGATGCGTTCTATGGTAAGTATTTTAATATTGAATTATTTAGATTCATTGATTTCATTGAATTATTTAGATTCATTGACTTAAGTGGATTATTTACATTCATTGACTTAAGTGGATTATTTATATTCATTGATTACTTATGTTGCGCTGTTGTTTTTTGATATTCGTATATGGTTAATTTAAGTAGTATATGTGTTCATTTGCCTTTTCCTTTTTATTTTTGCTTTGACTTGGGAGAGGCCTTTAAGGCCGGGATACCTCCAATAAACGAATAGGTCATGCCGAAATTTTTAAAATTATGGATTTCACTAACATATTTTATTTCATTCTTTCAGCAGGAGGAGACGTGGGAGTGGCCAGCCTCCTACGATCTCTTCTACAAGACGCATCGGAAGAAAGCCTCCGACGGAACGGAGGACTGGATCACGGCGAAGGCGCGCGACGTCAGTGTAAGTAGACTACGATATCATTTGTTTTTTCCTTAGTTTGTTTTATTGCTAAACCCTAAACCCTAACAATTCTTATTCTCATTTCAGGACGAGTACAATAGACTACTCGCACTTAGGGGAGAAGAGACCGACAAGAACCGTGCTTATTGGGATGCGGTTCGGACCGTCGGCCCTAAGAATAAGAAGAAGAGGGAGGTGTACGGGGTCGGATCAGCAGCGCCGCGATTCTTTCCCGAAGTTCTGCATGCAGGTGCTTCCTCTGAGGCCAGCACATCCGCGCCTTCTACGGCCCCAGAGAGTCTTTCGCGTCTGGAATCAGAGCATGCGGCGCTGCAGCATGAGGTGGAGACCATCAGGGCGCAGCATGAGGAGAGCGTACGAGCACTACGGTCGCATCTGACTCAGACCCAGCAGGAGCTGCAGCAGTCGCTTCAGCGGGCGATTCAGCAGGTGGTTGAGCATACGCAGCAGCAGACGATGCAGGTGCAGCAGCAGACGATGCAGGTGCAGCAGCAGACGAACCAGCAAATCTCGCAGCTATCGCATCTCATCATCTCTATGATTTCCAGCTCCTCGCAGCCTCAGCCTCCCCGTGATGGTCACACTTCTCCGCATGATCCCCCTCCATCTTCCCCTGCATAGTATTTCATTTTTTGATTTTTCGTACAGTCTATTTCGTTTATTGTATTGAGATATTCTTTGTACTTTTATATTTTATATGACATTTATACAGATTCTATTTCGTTTGTGTTGTTTACGAACTTCAATACGCAAGTACTGTATTTCGGTATAACATTCGTACAAATGATTTAATATACAAAAATATTTTTATTATTATAAAAATTAAATAATAATAAAAACTATTTAATTAATAATAATTGTATTATTTATAAATAAAAAATATTTAATATTTAATATTAAATTAATATTACATATTAAATTATAAAATAGCGACGAACCTGCGACGAAAACAAAATGTCGCAGACCGGAAATAAAAAAAATCAAAAATTTAAAAATAGCGACGAAAAATATACCAACGAAACTTTGCGACGAAATAATATGTTGCAGAAAGGAAATAAAAAAATAAAAAATTATAAAATAGCGACGAAAACATACACCGACGAAACAACGACGGCAGTAACTGGTCGTAGAACTGACAGTTTTTCGTCGCAATTGTACGACGCAACACCGACGAAATTTTTTCGTCCCAATATAGCGACGCTTCACCGACGAAATTCACTTTGCGACAGACCGTATCGCGACCAACTTTTTTCGTCGCTATTTCGTCGCTAAATGTCTGTAACGACGACATAGCGACGACTTTTGTCTGTCGCTATATGTTTTTTTTTTGGTGATGTAAATAAAAAAGGAAAAGTCATAATATAAATTGTACACGAGAAGCTATATCTAGTTTGTGGGATGACTATAAAACTATTAATGATTATAAAGGAGGAAATATCAAAGCAAAACCGCAAAAATTGGTCATTTATGTCACCCAAGTTTCAAATGAGGATCTTCATACGCACAAAAGTACTGGAAAAACAAGCATTTTGTTATAAATTCAACAATAATACAAAGAGAACAACAAAGATTGTATGATATATGTCTTCAAAGGTGTACCAATCCATACAAGAATGTGTCCTATTTATAGGACATGAAAAATGTAACATCTTCTAAGGATTAATACCCACTAACACCATGATCCTTAGTGGGTGTTAATAGCCTTAGTGGGTGTTAATATTTGGACATCCACTATCCCCACTAACACCATAATAATTCATAATACTCTCCTTTGGATGTCTAAATTTTATAGAATATGCCTCGTTAAAACCTTGCCAAGAAAAACCCAGTGGGATAAAAAACTTGGTCGGAGGAAAAAGAGTACACATTCATAAAATTGGTAAGTGTGATATACTGCCTCTTTAAAACCTTGCCAAGAAAACCCTGTGGGACAAAAACTTGGACGAAGGAAAAAGAGTACAGTATGTATACTAACACACTCCCCCTGATGCTGACAAGAGGTCTTTGAGTTGACGCATTCCAATGCCATAGACCATCTTTTTAAATGTAGTTGTTGGTAGTGCTTTGGTGAACAAATCAGCAAAATTCTTATTTGATTGTATCTGCTGGATATCAATGTCGCCATTCTTCTCAAGATCATGAGTGTAGAAAAATTTTGGCGATATATGCTTCGTTCTGTCTCCTTTGATATAGCCATTCTTAATTTGAGCAATACATGCAGCATTATCTTCAAACAAAATCGTCGGAGTCTTTCTTAGTGAAGATAATCCACATGATTCTTGAATATGTTGAATCATCGACCTTAACCATATACATTCACGACTCGCTTCATGTAATGCTAAAATCTCGGAATGGTTGGAAGATGTGGCTGTTAATGTCTGCTTCACTGATCTCCATGATATAGCTGTACCTCCACAAGTAAAAACATATCCACTCTGTGATCTTCCTTTATGAGGGTCAGATAGATAGCCAGCATCAGCATATCCCACCAACTGTGACTCAGAATTCTTTGAATAGAATAAACCCATATCTATTGTTCCACGAAGATAGCGTAAAATATGCTTGACACCATTCCAATGTCTTCGTGTTGGTGTAGAGCTATATCTTGCCAATAAATTCACTGAGAATGATATATCTGGTCTTGAGCAATTTGCAAGATACATTAAAGCACCAATAGCACTAAGATAAGGTACTTCTGGACCTAATAATTCCTCATTATCTTCTGGTGGTCGGAATGGATCTTTCTTTACATCTAATGATCGTACCACCATAGGACTACTCAATGGGTGAGCTTTATCCATATAAAATCTCTTCAAGATCTTCTCTGTGTACGTAGATTGATGAAGAAAGATTCCATTAGGCAAATACTCGATCTGCAGGCCGAGACAAAATTTGGTTTTTCCGAGATCTTTCATCTCAAATTCTTTCATGAGATAATTAGCAGTTTTGGTAAGCTCTTCAGGAGTTCCAACAAGATTCAAATCATCAACGTATACAGCAATTATAGAGAACCCATTTTCAGATCTTTTGATAAATACACATGGACAAATTGGATTGTTTATATATCCTTCTCTAATGAGATACTCACTGAGACGATTATACCACATCCTGCCAGATTGTTTTAGTCTATACAAGGATCTCTGTAAATTGATTGAGTATAATCCATGTGCCTTTTGATCACATTTGTAGGCAATTTTAATCCTTCAGGGATCTTCATATAAATATCATTATCTAAAAAACCATATAAGTATGCGGTAACCACATCCATTAACCGCATATCAAGGTTTTTAGCAACTGTCAGGCTGATTAGATATCGTAATTTTATGACATCAATTACTGGGGAATATGTTTCATCATAATCAAGCCCAGGTCTTTGTGAAAAACCTTGCGCAACAAGACGTGCCTTGTATCGCACAATCTCATTTTTCTCATTGCGTTTTCGTACAAAAACCCATTTATATCCAATAGGTTTTATCCCTTCAGGGGTTTGGACTACAGGTCTAAATACTTTGCGACTTTCTAATGATTTCAGTTCTGCTTGGATTGCATCTTTCCACTTTAGCTAATCATTTCTGCGTCGACATTGTTCAATAGATCTCGGTTCAGGAACCTCATTTACAATTTCACATGCAATACCATAAGAAAAAACATGATCAATAAAGACCTTTTGTCTATCCCAATTTTCTCCTGAACTTACATAATTCAAAGAGATTTCTTCAAAATTTTGTTCACTTGCTTCTTCAGGAGCAACTTGTTTATCAATTTTAGACTGATCAGTTTCAATTTCTATAGCGCTTTCAGGTTGTGAACTTCTTTGTTCTTCTGGAGTTTTCTCTTCGGGAACATTAACTTGTACCCTCCTCTTTCGAGGGTTTTTATCTTTTGCACCAACAGGGCGCCCACGTTTTAGACTTGCTTTTGGTATACCATTATCATGTCTTTCAGAGACATCAAGCCGAATTGGCGTATTCATCGCCGGAACGTGGGATTTTGTTATTCTTTGACTATCAGTAAATGCGTCAGGCAACTGATTTGCAACATTTTGTAAATGAATTATCCTTCTTACTTCTTGCTCGCATTGATTTGTTCGTGGGTCAAGATGAGAAAGTGAAGGAACGTTCTATGTAATTTCACGTCGTTCTTCAGGAAACGGTACTTTGTCTCCCCCTAACGGCGGGAAAACTTTCTCATCAAAATGACAATCAACATATCTTGTCTTAAATAAATCACCCGTCAGGGGCTCAACATATCTCACAATAGATGGAGAATCAAAACCCACATATATGCCTAAACGTCTTTGAGGACCCAGTTTTGTCCGTTGTGGTGGAGCAATCGGAACATAAATCGCACACCCAAAAATCTTTAAATGGAAAATATCAGGCTGCTGGCCCGATACCATCTATAGTGGCGAGTATGATTGAAACGAACTGGGTCTAAGCCGGACCAAAGCAGATGCATGCAAAATTACATGTCCCCAAGCTGTCATGGGTAAATTAGATCTTAAGAGCATAGGTCTAGCAATCAGTTGTAAACGTTTTATAAATGACTCTGCCAGGCCATTTTGAGTATGCACATGTGCCACTGAATGCTCAACATCAATCCCAATCGACATACAAAAATCATTAAAAGCTTGAGAAGTAAATTCACCGGCATTATCAAGACGAATAGACTTAATCGGATACTCTGGAAATTGTGCTCTTAAGCGTATAATCTGAGCAAGAAGCTTAGCAAATGCTACTGTTCTTGTCGAAAGCAAACTCACATGAGACCATCGTGAAGAGGCATCCAATAAGACCATAAAATATCGAAATGGTCCACAAGGGGGATCAATAGGTCCACAAATATCTCCTTGTATTCTTTGTAAAAATATAGGAGATTCAACATGAACCTTCATCGGAGATGGCCTCTTGATTAATTTTCCTCGTGAACAAGCAACACACACACAATCACGAGGTAAAAGAATCTTCTGGTTCTTTAAAGGATGTCCATGTGAGTTTTGTACAATTTTACGCATCATTACCGATCCCAGATGGCCAAGTCGATCATGCCATAACATAAATAATGTTGGATCATTGAACTTCCGGTTCATCACAATATTAGATTCTACTGGATGTATAGTCGCATAATACAATCCAGATGAGAAAATTGGGAATTGTTCTTTCACAAGCTTCTGGCCTGATTCTTCGTATGTAATACATAAAAATTCCATATTCCCTTTATTCATGGTTTCAATATGAAAATCATTAAGACGTATGTCTTTGAAACTCAACAAGTTTCGTTTCGACTTGGTAGAAAATAATGCCATATTGATCAATATATGTGTACCACCCGGTAGTATAATAGTTGCTCTTCCAGAGCCCTCAATCAATGATGTAGTACCTGAAATTGTACTAACATTTGCTTTTGTCAATTGCAATGTCGAAAAATATTTTCGATCACGAAGAATTGTGTGTGTCGTTCCACTGTCAACCAGACAGATGTCTCCACCATTCATCTTGAATATATGTCTAGCAGAATATATCCAATTCTCATAATCAAATTTAATTCCAAAAAAATCAACACATAAATAAAAGTTATAATATAAACAATAACGAAATTTTATTTATGCAAACAAATAAGTTGAAATTGAAACAAAGGTACATACTAAGACATCATAAACAAAATGAAAACTTATCCAAAAACAAGACTAATGACTAGATATCCTACGTAATTATGCCTGTCCATTGCTATTTATAACATCATCCACAAACTGGATTCCATTGCCATCCATACTAGGGCCCATAAGATAATCTTCAAGATCTAAATCATCGAAATGACTGGAGATGTTGTCATCATTATCCGCTATGTTTCCAAAGTCTGTAAAATTACTCTGTTTCCCCTTGCCTTTATCCTTCTGGGATGCCTGATAAAGATCAACCAAATGTTTTGGTGTACGGCAAGTACGAGACCAATGCCCGAGAGATCCACATCGATAACATGTCTCATCATGTTGCTTAACCTTTGCACCATCTTTTACAGCTTTTGCATTTTCACGTGGCTTCTCATTATTTTCCCACTTCTGGTGGTATGGTGCAAAACTTCTACCATTGCCACGACCTCTACCGCGGCCACGGCCACGGCTACGACCACGACCACGACCACGTCCTCTACCACGACCATTAAAAGTTGCATTCACTTCAGGTAATGGTTTTGACCCAGTCGGGTGAGAAGTGTGGTTTTTCATTAACAGTTCATTATTTTGTTCAGCAACTAAGAGACATGAAATTAGCTGGGAATATTTTGCAAAATTTTGTTCCCTGTATTGCTGCTGCAGGAGCATGTTCGATGCATGAAAAGTAGTGAATGTTTTTTCTAACATGTCAGCATCAGTAACTTTATCTCCACACAACCTCAATTGGGAGACAATCGAAAACATAGCAGAATTATATTCATTGACTGTTTTGTAATCTTGCAACCTCAGGTGCAACCAGTCATATCGAGCCTTTGGGAGGATAACACTTTTATAATGATCATATCTTTCCTCCAGATTTTTCCACAACTCCCGGGGCTCTTTTACCCCAAGATATTCGGATTTCAGCCCGTCGTGGAGGTGATGGCGAATAAATATCATGGCTTTAGCCTTATCTTGCTCACTAGCCACAACATCATCCTTAATAGTATGCCCGAGGTTCATAGCCATCAAATGGATTTCAGCATCAAGAACTCATGCCATGTAATTTCTGCCGGAAATATCAAGGGCAGCAAATTCCAGTTTCGTGATGTTCGCCATTGGTCTGATTTATGAATAAAGAAAATATATCAGTAGATGATATATTCACTCAAAACTACAGGTTTGAGTAAATATTATATGCTTCAGGCATAAGAAATAGATCATGATAAATTGTACTGACCATTTCATGAATACGTACTAGTAAGAGTTATTAGATGCATCAAACTCAATTCAACAGTATAAGGATATCACCGCAACTTAGAAACCCAAATTCAATTTGACTAGATCAGGACATGAAAAGTTAAGACTTGTCATAACACACCAAGAGCACATATTAACTTATATTTAAAAAAAATACACCATACACATCTGGATACCTGCACAGCACAATATTAACCTGTGAATAATATATTGGTAAGTATATGTACTATACACTCCATATTTACCTGTGAAGCACCATATTAACCTGTATTATTGTTGGTATTCTGAAGTCAGGGCGCTACAGGTGGTTTATTAATTATTATTCCAAAAGTTGATTGAAGACTCACTAACAGCATCAAGCTCCAAACTAAAGCACATTGCAGCAAATAAGATAAATAGGCATATCTGCTTTAAGAAAAAAAAATAGCACTGAAAAAGGTTAATCAGCCCCAGGTATACGGTTGGTTGAGAGTTTGTACAGCATAGAGAACTAGAGAAAGTAAACTTTCGTTATCTAAACTATTTGAACATAAGAGATTTCCAGATTGAGGAGCCACAGTCCAAGATTTCCAGAAAATACACAAAGACATGCTTGGGCAAAACAAATGATAGAAGCAGAGTTGATGATAAGCACACATCAAATCAAAAAAAGCATCATATTCTAGACTTCGTAGACTGCAATTCACCAAGGTTACTTACCACGATGGATCTTCTATAGCAGATAAAGCGTCGTGCTGATAACGTGTTATAAATTCAACAATAATACAAAGAGAACAACAAAGATTGTATGATATATGTCTTCAAAGGTGTACCAATCCATACAAGAATGTGTCCTATTTATAGGACATGGAAAATGTAACATCTTCTAAGGATTAATACCCACTAACACCATGATCCTTAGTGGGTGTTAATAGCCTTAGTGGGTGTTAATATTTGGACATCCACTATCCCCACTAACACCATAATAATTCATAATACATTTCTATTAATAAAACTCATAAGTATTAAAATCTCCTTAGAAGCAACTCGATTCTTATAAATCTCAAACAACATATAAGAACTCATAAAATGCGAAGCAAGTGTTGAGAAATATGTTTGGATAATTTTCAAAGTCATGATTTTAAGTGATGAATACTTAAAAATGTCACACATGGTGTTATATGTGATTAAAAGTTGAACAAGTTCACATCGATCGATCTATGTAAGGCAGATAAGTTTAAGACCTTTCTGTGAGACATCGATCTCTAAACCTAAGACACATCAGTCGATCGATGTATATCAAACTCTCACTTCGATCGATCGATGTAGGTCAGAGGCAAAACCTGAACCTTTATGTGAGACATCGATCTATGAAGCTGAGGCACTTCGATCGATCAATGTCTAGAGTTTTTAGAAATAATTTTCTAAAATGTGATAAAATGGTTGTTTTCATTTGTACATGATTTATATATGCTCATTATGTGCTTATTATGTGTTTTTTGGTGATTATTATTGTCTTGCGACTAACGTGCCTTGGAAGTTTCTACAACTTACCAAAAAGGGCAAAATTGGTATTTTAAGTTTTGTAGGAACATCATATGGTGAAAAATATTTCAAGTGTATATTATTATCTTGGTTATCATGACAAAGGTGGTATTGTGATTATTTCTGACCATCGGGGTCATTTCTGGAGTTTTATCTCACTAGGGGCATTTTGGTCATTTTACCCCCGAAGACAGTCTCGGTATTTTCACTCAAGGAATCTCTTGAGTATCTTATTATATTCATTCTGGAGTTCATTTAGTATATTCTTGAAGATTATTTGGTGGTTTTCTATTTTATTCTCTCATTTGATGATTTTATCGACGGTAGCGGGATATGTGACGGTATTCGATGTCACGTTCTATTTTCTCTTGAAGACTCTTATATATATGTTATTGGAGGTTCTTAATCATCATCTTTCAGAGATTACAAGGTGTCCTTGGTGCAAGATTCATCACAATATGTCAAGGAGAAATGAGAATTTTGATATTATATGTTGACATAACCTTGTCAACTATTATTTGTTGATTTCTCCTCAAAAATCTGAGTTGGTATACATATACACAGCCTCCAAAACGTGATTATACAGGTGGAGATGATTTTTTTCTCATTTTATGAGTTGGAGACAAGAAGACAAACCAAAAGCAAGCTAATTGGCAAAAGTTGTCAACTTGAAATTTCAAATTTGAAGTTAATGGAGACAAGATTATTGGAGATGATTATGGAGGTGTTTTAATTCAAAATTCTCAGCCATCACATGGTCTAAAAGTTGGAGGGAATATGCCATCAATTCACTCTATAAATAGAAGGCAAGGTGAAGAAGAGAAGACACACACTTGAAAGCAAAATTGAAGATTGTTGTCTTGCTATTCTCTTCTCATATTTTCGTTCATACTTTATGTAGCTAAGGTGTTCCAATTTTCTTTGTTGTCCAGCTACACTATACACACCTTCTTGAGTTGGATTTGTATAATTGATTAGCCAAATTTATAAGGCTACATCAATAGGTGGTAGAGGTGTTGTAACCAAGAGTTGCATAGAAGTGATTATCCAAGCCTTGAATAGGGTTGGTGTATAACCCAAGGATCAAGCTTGTCTCTTGTTGTAAGGTGTTCATTTGATAGTGAAATCCAAGGAAAGGTGTTCCTTGGGACTGGAGTAGGTCACATTGACCGAACCAGGATAAATTCTCGGTGTTCTTCTCTTGTTTCTTTATTTCTTTTTTCTGCCCGTTTTTGACTGCAGTTTTCACACAACTTCTCACAATTTGAAAAAATAGCTAAACATTTTCAAATTTCGTGATTTTTGGTAGAGTTATACTTCAGACTGTTAGCTTTCATTTGCAACAATAATCACTTGATTTGAGCAAGGGAAAGTTAGTCTTTCAGTCTTTGCAAGATAACTGCTCCAATCTGGCTGCAATCTGACCAGTTTTGAGAAAACTTAAATTCTGTATTTTTTCAAGAATTGTTTAAGATCAGGGCCTTTTGGAAACTTCATCTACACATCCTAAGGAGTGTTTTGATATAAAGATCAACCTTTTTGGTTGAGTATTCAAAGAGAAATACGTTTTGCAAAATCAGAAACATTCTGTCCAATTCTGTCCAGATTGACCATCTGAATCTTTTTATTTGTTTGACGGGTAAAACGATCTTATTTTTGTCTGATTTTTGGACAGAGTCTTGCTAACTCATTGAAGTTATATTCTGGAGAGTTTCATAATTTTTGGAATTGTGTACAATTATTTGTGAATTTTTAAAAAACGGGTTCTGAATCTGAGGTGGTTTCAAATTCTGTTTTCAATTGGGATTTTAACAAAGGGTTGTAGTGTAATTTCCGCTAACCACTATTCACCCCCCCTCTAGTGGTGTTTATTGCAGGTGCACGGTCCAACATTTGGTATCAGAGCCAGACCAACACCACTCAAAAGAAGCAAGATTCAACACCATACAAACAATACAAGGCCAAGAAACAACAATTCATTATATACTGCTTGTCTCAAATCCAAGGTACGTACTATGGCTATTGTTTCTCACAAAGGTGAGTTGGAAGGTATGTCTACACAACGTCCTCCTCTTTTTGATGGCAATAATTTTGTTCATTGGAAACTAAGAATGAGGCTATTCTTAATGGCTATAGACATCGATTTATGGTCTATAGTTGAAGATGGGCCGTATATTCCAATGAAAGCTATACAAGTTAGTGGAGTCACTCAAGAAGTAGAAAAATATAAAAGTGAATGGTCATCGGATGATAAAAAGAAAATGTCCATGAATGCTAAAGCTATGCAATTACTTTTGAATGGACTTACAACTTCTGAAGCAGGATATGTGTCAAATTGCACAAGCGCACATGACATGTGGAAATCACTTGTATTAAAGCATGAAGGTACTAGTGGTGTTAAAGAGTCAAAAATAAACATGCTTATGACTGAATTAGAGACTTTCAAAATGTTGCCTAACGAATCCATAACATCTATGGATTTGAGAATTACTAACATTTTCAATGCACTTGAAGCTTTAGGTAAATCTTTTACCAACAATGAGAAAGTTCAAAAGGTGCAGCGAAGCCTTCCCGCTGAATGGGATCCAAAGGTTACGGCAATTGAAGAAACGAAGTCAATTACTAAGATGGACGAATTAATAGGCTCACTCAAAGTATATGAGGTAAAATTGAATCAACGAAAATCTGAATTATCAAAGCCGTCAAGTAATTCGATTGCTTTTAAATCATCTGAGCCATCTCATAGAAACAATGATGAAAGTAATAGCGATATTGAATTAGATGATGATTTAATATTAATAGCTAGAAAACTTAGAAAGTTTTTCAAAAGGCCTAATCAAAATAGACAACAGTCTTCTTCGTCTTCTTCTCAAACAAAGAAAAATAATTTTAATAATAACAAGTGGAATAATAGAGAATTAAAATGCTATGAATGTGGTAAAAAAGGACACATTTCTTACGATTGTCTGGAAAAGAAAAATAATAATAACAATAATAAGCAAGTCAAAGACAAGGAGCCTCAACGGTCCAAGACAAAGGAGCCAAATGCAAGAAAAGGCAAACGAGCAATGAAGGCGAGCACATGGAGCGACTCGTCTGACTCAGAATCAGAAAATGAAGAAGCTCAAGTCTGCTTCGTATCCAGCGAGGTAATATCTTCTTCTGATATAGATTCTGATAATGAAATGTCATTTGATGAAATGTATGAAGAATTCTTAAAGATGCATGCTCACTGTAAAAGGCTATCTAAAGAGAAAAAGAAACTAACTGAAGAAAATGATAAGTTGAAGACGTCCAACTTGGAATTTTCCGATCAGTTAGAATCTTTTCAACAAGAGTCTTCTAATACTCTTGATTCTTTAGAGAATAAAATTGAATCATATAAGAAAGATGAACAAAAGTTAAAAATGGAAAATAATATGTTAAAGTCTAAGTTAGAAAATTATGAAAAAGAATTAGCACAACTTACTACATCTAAAATAGATTTAGAAAAAATGTTGGAACAGTTTAAGTCTGGAACTAATATGTTAGATACTTTAATTTCATCACAAAAATATGGAAATGATAAAAAGGGGTTGGGCTATATGAAAGAAAATGACAAGTTAGACAAAAAGACTAATTTTATATCATCTAAGTCTAAATTGCCATATAGTACAACTAAGTCAAATGTACACATTTTGCCTACTCCTTCCTCTACTCATTCTAAGGTAAAAATACAGCATGCACCTCCAAAATCAACAAGGCAAAACTTTCCATCTAGATCACATAAAAATTATGCATTTATGTATAAAAATGTATCTAGGCAAAATCAAATGCATCCAACGTATTATAATGCATATAAACCTAAATATAGGCAACATACATATCCTCCTTATAAGACTTATAGGAATGTAAATACATTATATGATTATACATACATGGCTCCATTCAAGAAACAAAATCATATGCCTCACACTCATTATCAAAGTTGTCCAAAATATAATGCATATAAACCAAGATATAACATGTATGACAATGTATCGTCTTTTAAATGGAATCGTCAAATAAATGTTAATCCTCTTTATTCAACTTATGAAAATGCCAAATATGTGCCCAAAAGGTACATCCAAGTTTGGATATCCAAAGGGTATATAAACAAAGATGGAACCTCTAACATTCAAGGACCCAAGTAAAGGGTACCTAAAACTTTGTCTCCATTGTAGGAAAAACGCAAAGAATGCAAGAAGGAGACAAAGTCAAAGAATCTGAAAACCAAATAGTTTTTAGATAGTGGATGTTCGAGGCACATGACGGGCAACCCCAAACTATTCACCGAACTGGAACAAATCGATAATGGAGGAAAGGTGACATTCGGTGACAACAACCAAGGCAAGGTTATTGGAAAAGGAACAATTGGGGACCCTAACACATTTCAAATACGAAATGTGTTGTTAGTAAGCAATCTTTCTTACAATTTATTAAGTATTTCGCAACTTATAGATTCTGGTTATCATGTCTCTTTTCTTCCTAATTGTTGTGATATAATAAATGAAAAAGGAGAAATTGTACTAAAAGGAAATAGGGATGGTAACATTTACACACTATCACTAAATAACATATTAAATGCTAGGATTAAGTGTTTAGTATCACATGACTTAGATGTGAACTTATGGCATAGACGACTAGGCCATATAGGAGTTTCAACCATAGAAAAATTATATAAGAAGAATCTAATTAGAGGAATGCCTAAGTTAGACTTAGATAATTTTCAATTATGTGAAACATGTATTAAAGGAAAACATATAAAAGAAACAATGAAACCAAAACATGAAGTGAGTACTAGTCATATACTAGAATTGCTTCACTTAGACTTATTTGGTCCAAGTAGGACAAGAAGTCTAGGTGGACACTACTATGTGTGTGTCATAGTAGATGATTACTCACGCTACACATGGACATTGTTCTTAACACACAAAGACGATGTTCCATTAGCAATCGAAACCCTTATCAAGCAACTTGAAAACATTTATGAAGAAAATGTCAAAAGAATTAGAAGTGATAGAGGTGGAGAATTTAAAAATAAAGACGTAATCAAATTTTGTGAACTACATGGAATAAAGCATGAATTCTCACCACCAAGAACACCACAACTTAATGGAGTTGTTGAACGTAAAAATAGAACACTACAAGAAATAGCTAGAACTATGTTGTGTGAAAACAAAGTACCTAGATATTTGTGGGCTGAAGCTGTTAGTTGTGCATGTTATATAATAAATAGGCTTTCTATTAGAAAGAAATTAAATAGAACACCATATGAGTTATTGAATAATAGACAACCTAAGGTAAATTATCTTAGAGTATTTGGGTGTAAATGTTTTGTACTTAATACCAAAGATAATTTAGATAAATTTAGAGTATTAGTCTATTGAATGCATATTTGTTGGATATTCAACTAACTCAAAGGCATATAGGTGTTATAATCATGCATCTAGAAAAATAATTGAATCTATACATGTGAAATTCAATGCAAATGCATGCTTTGAAGTTAGTGATAAACATCAACATAAACAAGAGAATAATGTTGAAAATATGTTTGATGATGATGATATATTACTTGAGCCTGTTCATGATCATCTAGAACTAACTTCCCCTGAACAAGATGTGCATGAACCTTTAGGTGAAATAAATCAAGAAATTTTACAATTGGAAGATAATCTATCTAACTTACAGGATGTTTCAATTGTATATGAAAATGTTCACACGAATGAAACATTTGAACTAGAAGAAGGTGAACCTAGTCAACTTAGGAATTGGTGGCTTATAGAAGATAAACATAAACACCCTAAAGAGCTAATCATTGGTGATCCAAGTGTTGGGGTTAGAACACGTAGAAACATAAGTCAACTTGAAGGACATAGCTTAATCTCAGAATTAGAACCTAAGAACGTAAAGGAAGCCTTAGATGACATATCATGGATAGATGCTATGCATGAGGAATTAAATCAATTCACAAGGAACAACGTGTGGGACTTAGTACCTAAACCTGAAGACAAGTCTATCATAGGAACTAAATGGGTTTTTAGGAATAAAATAGATGAACAAGGAAATATTACAAGGAATAAGGCTAGACTAGTCGCACAAGGTTATAATCAACAGGAAGGAATTGATTATGAAGAAACCTTTGCACCTGTTGCACGATTAGAAGCTATCAGATTGTTACTTGCTATTGCAAGTCTAAGTAACATCAAACTCTTCCAAATGGATGTTAAGAGTGCTTTCTTAAATGGATATATCCAAGAAGAGGTGTTTGTCAAACAACCCCCTGGATTCGAAGATCCAAAGAATCCTAACCATGTTTACAAGCTTAAGAAAGCTCTATATGGTTTGAAACAAGCTCCAAGAGCTTGGTATGATAGATTTGCGAACTTTCTTATTGCAAATAATTATCAAAGGGGGACCATCGACAACACATTATTCCTAAGAAGAAAAGGTAATGATTTGTTAATAGTTCAAATATACGTAGATGATATAATCTTTGGTTCAACCAACCCTACCTTAGTAAAAGACTTCGAAGAATGTATGAAGTCAGAATTTGAAATGTCAATGGTAGGAGAGTTGAATTATTTCTTAGGACTTCAAATCAAACAAACCCCTCAAGGAATTCACATTAGCCAACTTAAGTATGTCAATGATATGATTAAGAAGTTTGGCTTTGAAGAATTAAAACCAACACCTACCGCCATGAGTGTTAGCACCAAACTAGACAAGGATGAAAATGGTAAAACTTTTGATGACACACTTTATAGGTCTATGATTGGCTCAATGTTATACTTAACTGCATCAAGACCTGATATTATGTTTAGTGTGTGTATGTGTGCTAGGTTTCAATCTTGTCCTAAGGTATCACATTACAATGCAGTGAAAAAGATCTTTAGATATCTTAAGCATACACCTCACTTAGGATTGTGGTATGATAGAAACGCTAAGTTGGAATTACACGCATATAGTGATGCTGATTATGGTGGTTGCAGGTTAGATAGAAAATCCACTAGCGGTACATGTCAATTTATAGGAACCAATTTGATCTCTTGGTTTTCTAAAAAGCAAGCTAGTGTAGCTCTTTCTACCACTGAAGCCGAGTATATTGCTTTGAGTTTATGTACTACCCAAATACTTTGGCTTAAACAGCAACTTAGTGATTTTGGCATTAAAATGAATAAGATTCCAATTTTCTGCGATAGCACAAGTGCAATCAATCTTTCACGGAATCCGGTGCTTCATTCTAAGGCCAAACACATTGAGGTGCGATATCACTTTCTTCGTGATCATGTTCAAAATGAGGATATAGTGATAAACCACATAAGAACTGATCATCAAATCGCTGACATCTTCACCAAACCCCTTAATCAAGCCACTTTTGAAAACTTACGAGCCAAATTAGGAATGATGACTTACGATACCATTGTATAGTTCTATCTTTTGCATGATTTGCAAAATAAAGGGGGAGATAGAATAAGAACATGATTTTAGTTGGTAAGTCATGTTTTAGTTGGTAAGTCATGATGAATCATATGCTAAGTTTTATTGGTATAAATTTTGGAGCATAGGTTAAGGGGGAGAGTATGAGTTGAGGGGGAGCAGCATACTATTTAAACGTTGAAAACATAGTTGAAAACATTTGGATAAACTTTTGGTTAAACATTTGGTTAAACTTTTGGTTATAAGTTGTGACATTAAAATCATGTTAGGTTATTTTGAAAATCATCCAAAAGGGGGAGAATGTTGAGAAATATGTTTGGATAATTTTCAAAGTCATGATTTTAAGTGATGAATACTTAAAAATGTCACACATGGTGTTATATGTGATTAAAAGTTGAACAAGTTCACATCGATCGATCTATGTAAGGCAGATAAGTTTAAGACCTTTCTGTGAGACATCGATCTCTAAACCTAAGACACATCAATCGATCGATGTATATCAAACTCTCACTTCGATCGATCGATGTAGGTCAGAGGCAAAACCTGAACCTTTATGTGAGACATCGATCTATGAAGCTGAGGCACTTCGATCGATCAATGTCTAGAGTTTTTAGAAATAATTTTCTAAAATATGATAAAATGGTTGTTTTCATTTGTACATGATTTATATATGCTCATTATGTTCTTATTATATGTTTTTTGGTGATTATTATTGTCTTGCGACTAACGTGTCTTAGAAGTTTCTACAACTTACCAAAAAGGGCAAAATTGGTATTTTAAGTTTTGTAGGAACATCATATGGTGAAAAATATTTCAAGTGTATATTATTATCTTGGTTATCATGACAAAGGTGGTATTGTGATTATTTCTGACCATCGGGGTCATTTCTGGAGTTTTATCTCACTAGGGGCATTTTGGTCATTTTACCCCCGAAGACAGTCTCGGTATTTTCACTCAAGGAATCTCTTGAGTATCTTATTATATTCATTCTGGAGTTCATTTAGTATATTCTTGAAGATTATTTGGTGGTTTTCTATTTTATTCTCTCATTTGATGATTTTATCGACGGTAGCGGGATATGTGACGGTATTCGATGTCACGTTCTATTTTCTCTTGAAGACTCTTATATATATGTTATTGGAGGTTCTTAATCATCATCTTTCAGAGATTACAAGGTGTCCTTGGTGCAAGATTCATCACAATATGTCAAGGAGAAATGAGAATTTTGATATTATATGTTGACATAACCTTGTCAACTATTATTTGTTGATTTCTCCTCAAAAATCTGAGTTGGTATACATATACACAGCCTCCAAAACGTGATTATACAGGTGGAGATGATTTTTTTCTCATTTTATGAGTTGGAGACAAGAAGACAAACCAAAAGCAAGCTAATTGGAAAAAGTTGTCAACTTGAAATTTCAAATTTGAAGTTAATGGAGACAAGATTATTGGAGATGATTATGGAGGTGTTTTAATTCAAAATTCTCAGCCATCACATGGTCTAAAAGTTGGAGGGAATATGCCATCAATTCACTCTATAAATAGAAGGCAAGGTGAAGAAGAGAAGACACACACTTGAAAGCAAAATTGAAGATTGTTGTCTTGCTATTCTCTTCTCATATTTTCGTTCATACTTTATGTAGCTAAGGTGTTCCAATTTTCTTTGTTGTCCAGCTACACTATACACACCTTCTTGAGTTGGATTTGTATAATTGATTAGCCAAATTTATAAGGCTACATCAATAGGTGGTAGAGGTGTTGTAACCAAGAGTTGCATAGAAGTGATTATCCAAGCCTTGAATAGGGTTGGTGTATAACCCAAGGATCAAGCTTGTCTCTTGTTGTAAGGTGTTCATTTGATAGTGAAATCCAAGGAAAGGTGTTCCTTGGGACTGGAGTAGGTCACATTGACCGAACCAGGATAAATTCTCGGTGTTCTTCTCTTGTTTCTTTATTTCTGTTTTCTGCCCGTTTTTGACTGCAGTTTTCACACAACTTCTCACAATTTGAAAAAATAGCTAAACATTTTCAAATTTCGTGATTTTTGGTAGAGTTATACTTCAGACTGTTAGCTTTCATTTGCAATAAGAATCACTTGATTTGAGCAAGGGAAAGTTAGTCTTTCAGTCTTTGCAAGATAACTGCTCCAATCTGGCTGCAATCTGACCAGTTTTGAGAAAACTTAAATTCTGTATTTTTTCAAGAATTGTTTAAGATCAGGGCCTTTTGGAAACTTCATCTACACATCCTAAGGAGTGTTTTGATATAAAGATCAACCTTTTTGGTTGAGTATTCAAAGAGAAATACGTTTTGCAAAATCAGAAACATTCTGTCCAATTCTGTCTAGATTGACCATCTGAATCTTTTTATTTGTTTGACGGGTAAAACGATCTTATTTTTGTCTGATTTTTGGACAGAGTCTTGCTAACTCATTGAAGTTATATTCTGGAGAGTTTCATAATTTTTGGAATTGTGTACAATTATTTGTGAATTTTTAAAAAACGGGTTCTGAATCTGAGGTGGTTTCAGATTCTGTTTTCAATTGGGATTTTAACAAAGGGTTGTAGTGTAATTTCCGCTAACCACTATTCACCCCCCTCTAGTGGTGTTTATTGCAGGTGCACGGTCCAACAGCAAGGCCGCTCCTGCAAATATCGTATGTGAATACATCAATATATTAAAAAAAATGCTACTCTTTAGCTAGTTTAGATATATGGTCGTCTTCATTTGAAAAGATGAAAAGATAAAAAGAATGAGAAAGCTGAGAAAACCACTAGCTCATCAAGAGGAAATGGAACTTTATTTAGCCATATTATATCAACCATTCCCCCCTCTCATTCCATTCATTATTCTTTCTTTCTTATTCTTACATTACATTATATCATACACTACATATAGTTCATATAGCACATTTCATAGTCTTCTTTCTTGTCTCGTGTGTGTATATATATGCACGCTATCATACCCATGTGTTGGAAACATGCAAAGGTTGTTTTCCGATGGCTCATAATGAAAATTGCTTCAAACTGTGCCGATTAACTGCTACTTCATAATAGAAGGAGCGCATCCAATTAATGAGTCATTTTGCTTTATTACATTATATTCCAAAAGTCAAAGAAGAATTTATCGTTGACTCCATTGAAAATGGAAACATCTCAAAACTCATCCCAAACCCATATCAATTATTCGCAACCTTACATTGCGCTTTCATAACATCAAATAGACCCAAAAAAACACATAGTTTTATCCACTAACCCTATTTTGATCCTTCTACCAAGGTAAGCATAATACCATTTGTTGGATCGAAATTCCTGCACAAACATTACTAGAGGAGGGTGAATAGTGGGTTAGCAGAAATCACACAATTTTAAACCTTTTTCAAAATGTCTCAGTTCTGAAATCTAAAACTATGAAAACAGAAGCTGTTTTTGAAAATATTTTTTCGACTTTAAAGAACACTTCTAAAAATTATGAGACTTTCCATAAACACACTTGTTTTCTAACTCTTGTAAAAATTTCAAGTCAAAATAAAACTTTTAAGACCTTCAACTAGTCAAAAACTTTTTTGTCTACACAGAATTCAAGAACAGAGTACAGAAATTGACTTAACTTCAAAAAAATTTCCGTCAAACCCCAAGTTCAAAACCTTTGAAAATTTAGCACAATAACCTTTAAGATATGTACAATAACCTTTAAGATATAGATTGAAACAATTTTGAAAAATTCCTTTCAGGAGTTAGTCAACCAAGTCACTTTTCTCAACTTCTGCAAATCTGAAAAACAGATTATAGCAGTTGCAGAACTTTGGACTTTTGATCAAACTAAACTTATCCAAATTGAGTCAAATTGGTTTCAAATGAAATCTAAGAGACTAAAGTATGTCTCTGTAAAATTTTAGCAATTTTAAAAACCGTTTACTATTTTTTCAGAATTTATAAAACGTGTTAACAAAACAAAGAATAGAAAACTGAAAGTGTAAAATACAGAAAGTAAAGAACACCGAGAATTTTATACTGGTTCGGCCAAATGTGCCTAAGTCAGTCTTCGAAGACACCTTCTTCGGTATTCGCTATCACCAGTGTTACAGAGTTACACCTTAGCTCGATCCTTGGGCTTCACACCAACCCCATTCAAGCTATTCACAACACCTTTACAAAATTTCAGCACTATCACACCTCATACAACTTTTCACCTTTTGATAAAGCCTTATAAACTTGGCTTATCAATTACAATAATTTCACCACAACAAGATGTATCTAAGCAGCACTACAATGCTTCGAATATTTTACCACAAGCTGCACAATAAGAATAGAGAAGAAGAAGAAGATGAAGATAGTAAGAGAGATGTGTGTATTCAACTCTTCACTTCTACCTCTATTTATAGTGTGAGACATCCCTTGTCGATAAGATTGTCATTTGTCACCTTCAATGTCATCAAACACACTTGTCTTCACACCATTAGTTCTTTTCTTCAAGACTTTGCACACTTGGCACCTTCAAGCAATGTGATTTGTCCACCTATGTCACCAACTTTTTAGCATTATATGACTTAGAAATTTCAGATTTAAAGGAAGATAAATGATGAGTAAATCTCTCAAAAATTAACCAAGTTTGTTCCACCATATTAGCACATGTGGAGAAGAATTTTCAGCAAAAATTTGAACTCCATTGTACCGTAAAATTCGTCCATATGGTCATGTGTGTGCAATGTTAGCAACTTTTTGCCACCAAGTATAATCCTTGAGTTTTGATTGGTTCTAGCATAATTTCCTTGTACACTTGTCATCACATGAGACAGTCATCTTGTACACATGTAAATGCATCATTTTGATGAGAAAAATAAAAGTTAATCTCAGCTCTTGAATTCAAAATGAATGGCTAGATTTAAGTAGAAAATAGTCAAAACTATTTCCACCTTTCTCTCCTTGAATGTTGTAGCCATTTACCGTGTCAATTGCAACATGAAATTACTACAAAATAATCTGAGAATATGTCTTATAATGATATCATAAGATGATCATATAGTGTGACAAAATAAATGTCACATAACGAGAGATCCTGAGAATACCGAAATCCAAATATAGCAATAATAATCTTGATGTTGATACTTCAAGAATACCATAAGGAGTCCATAATAATGATGATAATATCCTTGAGAAATAATCATAAGTCAAGACATCATGATATGCTCCGAGAATAAAAAGACGATAATACCCTTGATAGCATTTTATGAGAAAAATAGTCTTGTCTTGAAATAATTATGACGAATGTCATAGATATAGTCTTGAGACGATAGTTACATATTATAGAATATATGAGGATAATGTACCTGCAAGACTTAAAATTTCACTTTTACCCTTTTCGGTAAGTCGTATAACTTCTACGGCATTCTAGTCACAAGCAAAAATATTAACGACATTTAAGAACATATATGACATATATATGGCATGTATAAACGATGTATATATCATATATCAAGACAAATTAAAACAGAAAATTCAAAAAGTTCAGCAATCAGCGAACGTTCGGCAAACATGTTTCAGGGAACTGTAAAAACTCTTCAGCGAACGTTCGGCTAAAGACAGAAATTCAAATTTAACTTTAAACCAAACATTCTGAACATGAGACATGTAGACACATTTTGATAATCATTCAAACACATTTGTCCAACACCATTTTCTTCTTATCTTCTTCTTGCAATTGGTTTATTCTTCTGTTCTTTTTTTTTTTTTTTTTTTGCAATTGCGACGGATAACTCTCTGGTCAACGTTTCTACTATCATATCGTTATACTTATTTTTTAATTAATTTATTTAGTAAATGACTTTTTTACGCTTGTTCTTAAAAATAATTTTCTTGCATATTACAATATACCTTGTACTTTATTGAATAAGGAATCAGTGGTAATATTTGTTTCAGAAGTATTATACACTTTGATATAATACGTATGGCAGATGATTTGTTTGATAGGAACATTTTCCTATTATGGGTGCTACAGAGATTTTGTATATGTAAAATAAAAAATAGTGACACGCATCTTTAGTGGTTTGTTTGTATGAGCCTTTTTTGTACGGTAGGGAATAAATAGCAAGCGTCCACTCATAAATCAAATATAGTTTGTCAAATAGACATATTATTTGATATAAAATTTTCTTAATGTAATCAAAAAAGTTGACCACTATAGAATGGGTCATATGAGAAACATTATAGTGGTATCTCCACTTTCAAATGAGTAGTATTTTATTGATGAACAGTAATCAAATGTTTCTTAGAAAAAAAGTCGTTTTAGATCACCAAATTGTCGAAGTGCATGGCTTTTCAGGAGGCCAAACGGTATTTTTGATGATCCAAAAATAAAAAGTTTATTTTTTTATTGTAGTGTAATCCGTAATAATAAAGAAGAATGTCAGAGCCTTTTTTTTTCATTTTTCCAATTTTTTTAATAAAAACATGCATTGTTATTTTAATGGGGTTCAATATTTTTTCCCCAATGAATTAATGGGCTTCAATATTGACAATCTGGCTTTGTGCAATGCACATGATTATTTTATACAAGATGATGGATGACACCTGTCAATTCATTAATGAAAGTTTTATGTCTCAATCAATTTCTTTTTATTGTCTGTATCCATATCGTAGTATTACAAAAGGGGATAGGATTCCCTTACCGTAAATGGGTGCGGTGACGCTTGACCGCGCGACACGTGGCACCAAGGGGGTTGGTGAGGCTAGATGAAGGTTACCCGCATCTAGCCTCACCACTCCCTTTGCTGCCACGTGTCGCGTGGTCACAAATGAGATGAGGAAAGTGGGGTTAGAAGATCCCAACCCAAACAAAAGCGCTACCCTCATCTAGCCTCACCACCCCTTTGCTGCCACGTGTCGCGTGGTCACAAATGGGATGAGGAAAGTGGGGTTAGGAGATCTAAACCTTACAAAAGCGCTACTAACGATAGTTGTCAAATCTTACTATAAAGTCTATAGTGATTCAAGAAATACTTATATAATACACAACAAACTTACAACAACATATACTCATTATATTCCAACGACATCAAAGCTATCGTTAGGTCTGGAAGGTTAGAGACATGCAAACAATACCTCAATTCTAAATGATAGAGAGTTTGTTTCCAGCGAGATATCCGAATCTAAATAATGAAAGACAAATAATAAAAAATAAAAAAACATAAAAAAGTGCAAAGTTACCTAAAGTGCAGAGACTATCTAAGCCCCTAAATATAATATAAGATGCTCATATATCCTGCCTAAACCTCGTTAACCTTAATTATCCGTCTCAATGCACTCCTATCATGGATCATGTCCTCAAAGAGATGTAACTCTAATAAGTCATGCATAATCTGCTCATTTCAAGTCAATTTGGGTCTTCTTTTACTCCTCTTCACTTCTACAATGATGCTTTGAACTATTTTGACGTAAGATGTTGTTTGTCTCTTCTTGACATGTCCAAAACATCTCAGCCTCCAATCCCTTATCTTATCTGTTATACTAGCCACCATTAACCTTTCTCTACATATATTATCTTATGCCTTTACACTACTGCTAAACATATTGGATAACTAAATTGACTAAATTAACCATAATTATGCAATCTGCTTTGAAGGTCTGAATTTGATCGGAAGAAGCCTGAAAGATTCTTTAGGTAGGATAACTTGGTTAGTTGGTAAACTTATTTTATCTAATTTGCAACACATTTGCGCCCTTATTTTTTTTGTATATATTATGCTAACTTTATGATTCATGTATTGTGAAATATTTTTTGTGTTAGTGGGGATAGTGGATGTCCAAACATTAACACACACTAAGGACATTAACACCCACTAAGGATCATGGTGGTAGTGGGTATTAACTTTGAGAAGATGTTACAATTTTCATACCCTATAAATAGGATACATTCTTGTATGAATTGTCACACCTTTTTTGAAGAATATAGAGATTATACAATCTACTTCTTGGTGTTGTTGTTTTCTTTATTGTTCGAGTTTATAACACGTTATCAGCACGAAGCTTTACCCGTTATAGAAGATCCATCGTGGTAAGATCATACTTTAGTGTTTCGTCATTCTCATTTGGCATAACTGGCATTATTTTCATGCTCTTGAACAGTATTGATTAGCTATATATATATATATATATATATATATATATATATATATATATATATATATATATATATATATTAGTGTGGGCATGATGATGTGAGAACCGTACAGTGTGTGCATAAGGAAATTTAAGATTTAAGAATAGTATCTTCCATAGGAATGGGCAGCAACCCATTTGTGCGCGTGTGTGTATTTTATACATATAGTCATGTGATAAATAGTTTGTGCATGTGTGTTCTGTGAATGTAGTTTCAAAAGTGCAGGTTATAGAACTTGTTTTCTGATTCTTCCTTTTTGTGTTTGGTTGTGTTGTGGTCCATTTAGTTTGTCAAATATCACTATTGAGATTAAATAGTATATTGTGGACCAACGGTAGTGTTAGCACTTGAAAAAGAGATACATACTTATTTTTATATCAGAGACAAACTTTCTTCAATAAGTTTGCTACTGAAGTAGCATCATGTCAACAATGATAATTAAACATCATCAGAAACAGTATGCTCCTACTTTCGCTCTTCGCTTGTGGGGTGTTTTTTTTGTATAGGATTCAGCTTAATATGTTGCCTTGAACCTTGGAAGGAGTAATTAGCACACTTCAGTAGTAGGAAAAATTGTTCACGATCTGTGTCATTGTATTACATTCATATTTATTTTAGTATCATGTTTATTGGCTATGATACTGTGGCATACTGAATGTTACATTAATTTACTGTTTTAGCATTATTTTTACGTCATTACTGTTTAATTACGTTATTATAATTCTCACACTATTACATTTCTTATTGTTTTTATGGTGGCATAAATTAGCGTTTGTTTTTTTATTATGTATATTAGTATTATAGTGTTTACTTGCGAGCATGCTGTTTGCTAATATTATTATTTACTTCTATTATGCTGTTTAGTATGTTTTATTTCCGATTACTACTTGCCTGATCACTTTTGTGTACTTATAAATCAGACCAATGGCAAACATCACAAAATTGGAATTTGCTGTCCTTGATATTTCCGGCAGAAATTACATGGCATGGGTTCTTGATGCTGAAATCCATTTGATGGCTATGAACCTCGGGCATACTATTAAGGATGATGTTGTGGCTAATGAGCAAGATAAGGCTAAAGCCATGATATTCATTCGCCATCATCTCCACGACGGGCTGAAATCCGAATATCTTGGGGTAAAAGAGCCCCGGAAGTTGTGGAAAAATCTGGAGGAACGATATGATCATTATAAAAGTGTTATCCTCCCAAAAGCTCGATATGACTGGTTGCACCTGAGGTTGCAAGATTATAAAACAGTCAATGAATATAATTCTGCTATGTTTTCTATTGTGTCTCAATTGAGGTTGTGTGGTGATAAAGATACTGATGCTGACATGTTAGAGAAAACATTCACCACTTTTCATGCATCGAATATGCTCCTGCAGCAGCAATACAGGGAACGACATTTTGAAAAATATTCCCAGCTAATTTCATGTCTCTTAGTTGCTGAACAAAATAATGAACTGTTAATGAAAAATCACACTTCTCACCCGACCGGGTCAAAACCATTCCCTGAAGCGAATGCAACTTTTAATGGTCGTGGTAGAGGACGTGGTCGTGGTCGTGGCCGTGGCCGCAGTAGAGGTCGTGGCCGTGGTAGAAACTTTGCACCATACCACCAGACGTGGGAAAATAATGAAAAGCCGCATGAAAAGGCAAAAGCTGCAAAAGATGGTGCAAATGCTAAGCATCACGATGAAACATGTTATCGATGCGGATCTCACGGGCATTGGTCTAGTACTTGCCGTACACCAAAACATTTGGTTGATCTTTATCAGGCATCCCAGAAGGATAAAGGCAAGGGAAAACAAAGTAATTTTGCAGACTTTGGAAACATAGCAGATAATGATGACATAATCCCCAATCATTTTGATTATTTAGATCTTGAAGATTATCTTATGGGCCCGAGTATGGATGGCAATGGAATCCAGTTTGTGGATGATGTTACAAATAACAATGGTCAAGCATAATTATGTAGGATATCTAGTTATTAGTCATGTTTTTTTTTGGATAAGTTTTTATTTTGTTTATGACGTCTTAGCATGCACCTTTGTTTCAATTTAAACTTATTTGTTTGCATAAATAAAATTTCGTTGTCTTTTACATTATAACTTCTATTTAGGTGTTGATTCTTTGGAATTAAATTTAATTATGAAAATTGTATATGTTATGCTAGACATATATTCAAGATGAACGGTGGGGATATATGTCTGGTTGACAGTGGAACGACACACATAATTCTTCGTGATCGAAAATATTTTTCGACATTGCAATTGACAAAAGCAAATGTTAGTACAATTTCGGGCACTACATCATTGATTGAGGGCTCTGGAAGAGCAACTATTATACTACCGGGTGGTACACATATATTGATAAATATGGCGTTATTTTCTACTAAGTCAAAACGAAACTTGTTGAGTTTCAAAGACATACGTCTTAATGGTTTTCATATTGAAACCATGAATAAAGGGAATATGGAATTTTTATGTATTACGTACGAAGAATCAGGCCAGAAGCTTGTAAAAGAACAATTCCCAATTTTCTCATCTGGATTGTATTATGCGACTATACATCCAATAGAATCTAATATTGTGATGAACCAGAAGTTCAATGATCCAACACTATTCATGTTATGGCATGATAGACTTGGCCATCCGGGATCGGTAATGATGCGTAGAATTGTACAAAACTCACATGGACATCCTTTAAAGAACCAAAAGATTCTTTTACCTCGTGATTGTGTGTGTGTTGCTTGTTCACGAGGAAAATTAATCAAGAGGCCATCACCAATGAAGGTTCATGTTGAATCTCCTATATTTTTACAAAGAATACAAGGAGATATTTGTGGACCCATTGATCCCCCTTGTGGACCATTTCGATATTTTATGGTCTTATTGGATGCCTCTTCACGATGGTCTCATGTGAGTTTGCTTTTGACAAGAACAGTAGCATTTGCAAAGCTTCTTGCTCAGATTATACGCCTAAGAGCACAATTTCCAGATTATCCGATTAAGTCTATTCGTCTTGATAATGCCGGTGAATTTACTTCTCAAGCTTTTAATGATTATTGTATGTCGATCGGGATTGAAGTCGAGCATTCAGTGGCACATGTGCACACTCAAAATGGCCTGGCAGAGTCATTTATCAAACGTTTACAACTGATTGCTCGACCTATGCTTTTAAGGTCAAATTTACCCACATCGGCTTGGGGACATGCAATTTTGCATGCATCTGCTTTGGTCCGGCTTAGACCCAGTTCGTTTCAACCATGCTCGCTACTACAGATGGTATCGGGCCAGCAGCCTGATATTTCCCATTTAAAGATTTTTGGGTGTGCGATTTATGTTCCGATTGTCCCACCACAACGGACAAAACTGGGTCCTCAAAGACGTTTAGGAATATATGTGGGTGTTGATTCTTCTTCTATTGTGAGATATATTGAGCCCCTGACGGGTGATTTATTTAAGGCACGATATGCCGATTGTCATTTTGATGAGAAAGTTTTTCCACCGTTAGGGGGAGAGAAAATACCATTTCCTGAAGAACGGCGTGAAATTACATGGAACGTTCCTTCACTTTCTCACCTTGACCCACGAACAAATCAATGCGAGCAAGAAGTAAGAAGGATAATTCATTTACAAAATGTTGCAAATCAGTTGCCTGACGCATTTACTGATAGTCAAAAGATAACAAAATCCCACGTTCCGGCGATGAATACGCCAATTCGGCTTGGTGTTTCTGAAAGACATGATAATGGTATACCAAGAGCAAGTCTAAAACGTGGGCGCCCTGTCGGTGCAAAAGATAAAAACCCTCGAAAGAGAAGGGTACAAGTTAATGCTCCCGAAGAGAATACTCCAGAAGAGCAAAGAAGTTCACAACCTGAAAGCGCTATAGAAATTGAAACTGATCAGTCTAAAATTGATAAACAAATTGCTCCTGAAGAAGCAAGTGAACAAAATTTTGAAGAAATCTCTTTGAATTATGTAAGTTCAGGAGAAAATTAGGATAGACAAAAGGTTCTTATTGATCATGTTTTTGCTTATGGTATTGCATGTGAAATTGTGAATGAGGATCCTGAACCGAGATCCATTGAACAATGTCGACAAAGAAATGATTGGCCAAAGTGGAAAGATGCAATCCAAGCAGAACTGAAATCATTAGAAAGTCGCAAAGTATTTGGACCTGTAGTCCAAACCCCTGAAGGGATAAAACCTATTGGATATAAATGGGTTTTTGTACTAAAACGTAATGAGAAAAATGAGATTGTACGATACAAGGCACGTCTTGTTGCACAAGGTTTTTCACAAAGACCTGGGCTTGATTACGATGAAACATATTCTCCAGTAATTGATGTCATAACATTACGATATCTAATCAGCCTGGCAGTTGCTAAAAACCTTGATATGCGGTTAATGGATGTGGTTACCGCATACTTATATGGTTTTTTAGATAATGATATTTATATGAAGATCCCTGAAGGATTAAAATTGCCTATAAAATGTGATCAAAAGACACATGGATTATACTCAATGAAATTACAGAGATCTTTGTATGGACTAAAACAATCTGGCAGGATGTGGTATAATCGTCTCAGTGAGTATCTCATTAGAGAAGGATATGTAAACAATCCAATTTGTCCATGCGTATTTATCAAAAGATCTGAAAATGGGTTCTCTATAATTGCAGTGTACGTCGATGACTTGAATCTTGTTGGAACTCCTGAAGAGCTAACCAAAACTGCTAATTATCTCATGAAAGAGTTTGAGATGAAAGATCTCGGAAAAACTAAATTTTGTCTCGGCCTGCAGATCGAGCATTTGCCTAATGGAATCTTTCTTCATCAATCTGCATACACGGAGAAGATCTTGAAAAGATTTTATATGGATAAAGCTCACCCATTGGGTAGTCCTATGGTGGTACGATCATTAGATATAAAGAAAGATCCATTCCGACCACCAGAAGATAATGAGGAATTATTAGGTCCAGAAGTACCTTATCTTAGTGCTATTGGTGCTTTAATGTATCTCGCAAATTGCTCGAGACCAGATATAGCATTCTCAGTGAATTATTAGCAAGATATAGCTCTACACCAACACGGAGACATTGGAATGGTGTCAAGCATATTTTACGTTATCTTCGTGGAACAATAGATATGGGTTTATTCTATTCAAAGAATTCTGAGTCACAGTTGGTAGGATATGCTGATGCTGGCTATCTATCTGACCCTCATAAGGGAAGATCACAGAGTGGATATGTTTTTAGTTGTGGAGGTACTGCTATATCATGGAGATCAGTGAAGCAGACATTAACAGCCACATCTTCTAACCATTCTGAGATTTTAGCATTACATGAAGCGAGTCGTGAATGTGTATGGTTAAGGTCGATGATTCAATATATTCAAGAATCATGTGGATTATCTTCACTAAGAAAGACTCCGACGATATTGTTTGAAGATAATGCTGCATGTATTGCTCAAATTAAGAATGACTATATCAAAGGAGACAGAACGAAGCATATATCACCAAAATTTTTCTACACTCATGATCTTGAGAAGAATGGCGATATTGATATCCAGCAGATACAATCAAATAAGAATTTTGCTGATTTGTTCACCAAAGCACTACCAGCAACTACATTTAGAAAGATGGTCTACAACATTGGAATGCGTCAACTGAAAGACCTTTTGTCACCATCAGGGGGAGTGTGATTACTATACATACTGTATTCTTTTTCCTTCGATCAAGTTTTTATCCCACTGGGTTTTTCTTGGCAAGGTTTTAACGAGGCAGTATATCACACTTACCAATTTTATGAATGTGTACTCTTTTTCCTTCGACCAAGTTTTTTATCCCACTGAGTTTTTCTTGGCAAGGTTTTAACGAGGCATATTCGATAAAATTTAGACATCCAAGGGGGAGTATTGTGAATTATTTTTTGTGTTAGTGGGGATAGTGGATGTCCAAACATTAACACACACTAAGGACATTAACACCCACTAAGGATCATGGTGGTAGTGGGTATTAACTTTGAGAAGATGTTACAATTTTCATACCCTATAAATAGGACACATTCTTGTATGAATTGTCACACCTTTTGTGAAGAATATAGAGATTATACAATCTACTTCTTGGTGTTGTTGTTTTCTTTATTGTTCGAGTTTATAACATCATGCATTTTTTTTCTTTTTTGAACGAGATTCATGTATAGTTGAGTCCCACGCTCGTTGAAAATATTTGTGCGAATTTTTTTTGATACACTTCATATTCTATAACAATATACTATACCGTTAACAAGACGTTACCTAAACGGTTAAAGTGAAAGTTCTAAAACTATAAGGTATTGGGTTTAATTCTTACCAAGAAAAAAAAAAGGGGGTGGGGGGTGGGGGGGGGGGGAGAGAAAGAGCTTGCTCTCTTTATAATGCCATAATTGAAAAAAAAAATATAGTTTCTCCTTAATTTCTTTTTCTCTTATATTTAATTACCTCTATTTTCAGTTCACAACAAATTTGTAATTTTACCGTGCTGTATCTCAAAATAGGAAAAGAAAGAATAACATCGAGGTAGTTTTCTCTAGTTGTTTATTTTCTTAGTTAATATCTAACTAATAACATGCCCATTGATTAGTAATTTTTCAGGTAAATTTTTGTTATCTATTTCTGAATCTAGACTTAGACCATTCACCGGTATATTTTGCAGCATAATTAAATAACATACATTTAATATGGTTTTGTAGGTTAGATGTATAATCAAGAATTCCAAACGCTACTTTACTTATGATGACTCAATATAAAGTTTTGGAAAAATGCAAATATCTTAAAACCCAGAAAAACACACGATCTAATCGATCATGGCTACTATCAATGCATCCAGGAGATGTTACATAGTCAACCTAAGAAAAAAGCCTTCCTAATGCATTAGGTTTCTGCATTTGCATAGGGTCCGAAGAGGAGCCGTATCGCTTTGCAATCTGATGTACACAGACATATCCTATATTTTCTGCAAGAAGCTGTTTCCGCGGTAGCTAACACGAAGTTTGACAAGTCGCCTGTGGGATATATGACCGATGTTCAATAACAGACCTAATTATGTGCATAACAATATAACACTAATGAAAGGATGTTGTATATATCCATTAATGTTATGATGAAATAAAATGTTTTTCCTACTGAAAAACAATATAACATTTCAAAACCGTTCCTCGCGCGTAAGTCTAATACCAACTGACAAGGTCACATGTGGGTTTTTTTTTTCTTTTTTTTTATCATGGCACACCTCGTGGATAGATGATCCAAATGGAAATTACAACTTTTTTCCTGGATCATGCCACATTCTGTAGAATCTTACCTTATATAAGAATATATTGCCACAGATAGGGATTAAAGACATAATCTCTTAGTCATGGGGCCTCAGCATTACTGTTGGAGTAATGCCTCATTTGCGATCACATGTGGATTAATAACAAAAATTTAATGACAACCATAATACATTGATAACTATATAATGCAAAAACAAATAGATCAAACATAGAGTGGATTGAACACTAGATCTCCATATCACATGTCAATTAATAACAAAAATAATGACAGCCCTAGTACATGTATAACTATATAATGCAAAAAAATTGATCAAACATAGAGTGATTGAACACTAGATTTCCAGTTCTGGAGCTATTTGTAGTAAAGTGACTGAACACTAGATCACCAGTTCTGATATCATATTGAATTATTATCTTGTCTTAAAAATTAATTTATGAGTAGACGTGTAATTACAACAACAACAAGCACATTCAGTATAATATTCATTCTTTACGATGACACAATCTCATTTGTTGACGTAGAACTTTATATAGCATATGACTAAGAAGATTATATTATAATTATTCCTTGTACTATATATTTTCTGCAGAAAATTTCTTATTTATAAGTAAGAGTAGCTTCAATATTAAATTATCGTCCCCCGTCCCCCGTCCCCCCCACCCCTCTCTCTCCCTCTTATCTTAACCGTCGGGCAACCTTGTGCTTTCTCGACCTTGGAAAGGGCAGACTTTGACTTTCAAAAAGTAGACTTTCCATAATTGATTTCGTTCAGTTTCCCGTTATAGTTTGTTAAGTGCTAATAAATTCAAAGGCCGTTGCAGTTATGGTAAGAAACTTTCAGCATCAAATCGTAGATCTCTAAAAAGATTCACTTAATTGTAAACTTTAGCTTAGATTATTCCAAACCCGAGTCGGTTCAGATATGAGGAGGTTTTGGGTAAAGCAAAATATGAGGTCTCTAAGTTTTGGGTAAAGCAAAATATGAGGTCTCTAATCACGTGCTGTCACATGTAAAAGAATCAACTTAAACCAAATCTTTTTTATTTTAAAAAAAGCAGTTCTTACACGTGACACCTCGTGATTAGAGACCTCATATTTTGCCTCATCCAAAACCTCCCTACATCTGGATCGACTAGTGGGCATTTTTAGTGCGCCTTTGTTTTCATACCTCACTTTTGCCTTAAGTCTTAAAAAAGGAGAAAAAAAAACAAACTCATTAAAAGAAAAAGGTAAAAGCTTAAGCTAGTCTTTTGTTGATGGGCGTTATAATCAACTGAAAGCTGTAGAGAATTGTCCGCATCGGTTGATTTAGAGATCAACAAATTAGTTATATAAATATTAATAAATGAACTATATAAAGCTATGATGTCATTAGCTAATATCTTAAGTTTTTGGATAGATATAAATCTTATTTTATGTAATTTTATTATATAAATTTGTATATGATATTAGAACCAATTTTATTTGTGTGACCTGACATATCGTCTAACCATGATGGTCATTTAATACCAGTCTTCTTTCATCCCAAGTACAGATGTTCATGGTAAATTTAAAATATTTCATTGAGTGCATGTTATAGGATACAGACGTTACTTAGCTTGAAATTTGTCATTGAAAGTGTGTTCTAATCTAGGTGCATGTTTTCAAATCATGCTACCATGTGAGGGTAGATATTGAGGGGTTCAAATCTCCTCACCCCCATTCCCTCACCGCACGCGTCACCGCGTGACACGTGGCAACAGGGGAGGGTGGTGAGGCTAGATGAGGGTTACCCTCATCCAGCCTCACCGCCCCACCTGCTGCCACGTGTCGCGCTGTGGACCGCGCGGTGAGGAGATCCCAACCCGATATTGAGTTGCCTCGTATTGATTGATTTAGAAAGCAATGAATGGTTATATGAAAATAGCTATCACAACCTAATACCTCAAAATTCTAAATGACTACAAGTCTCGTTACCTTGAAATTTTCAAATTTTGATTAAGTTTTGTGGTACTCATTAAAATCCATATGATGAAACAGACAAACAATCAGACGAGTTTATCAAAGTCCATGATTTTTCCTCTTGAAACATGTAAGGGTTCGGTTGACGCCATTAGTTTCATTTTCACCTTTCACAAATTTATATTCTCTTCAGTTCATTTATTACCATTTAAAGCACTATCTTTCTTCAAGAAATTTATTTAAGGGGAGGAACTTGAAATATATATTAGACAACTGTCGGTGACAGGATAGGAAAATGGGGTACCTACTCCTATGAGTGTCAGACAAGTCATGTTTTATGTTTTTCGAGTTTTGTGTATCCAATTGTCATACTCATATCTTACCAGTTTGCTTCGCGTGTATGGATGTAGATACCCAAACGCGTACGTGTCAGATTTAGTGTCGTGTATCGGATATACCCACGAACTTGACAAGTACAAATATTTCAAGTCGTGTACGAGTCATTTCATGTATTTTTCAGGCATTTTCAACTTTCGTGTATTTTTCAGATTTCATGTACTTAAACGACTACTGTTACAATGTATGAAACAACAATAAGTACAGAACTAAATGTTTAAGATTAAAAATGTCATAGACCATTAAATTAAATCATATCTTTCTAGTCACGTAAATCGAATGAGAGGGGGAGGGAGCGGGGTATGTGACTAATCACAAACTATTTGGCATGAATCTTCAGCTTCTTCATCATTGCAACTGTAGTTTACTTATTTGAGCACGAATCTTCAGCTTCTTCACCATCATCTTTTGCAATATGTAAACTCATGATGTCACGAGTGAGGTCCTCTAAATTCAAATCATTTGATTCTGCAATAGTAGATTAGAGAAAAATGAGTCTAATAACTAATATAGCATGATAAAATACATTAAAAAAATCAAATATTTACCTCTTCCTACAAATAACCAATCTTTAGTGCACAGCAATGCTTCAACTACTTTGGGTGACAAGCTTCTACGGAATTGATCAAGGATTCTACCACCAAGGCTAAAAGCCGATTCAGACGCCATAGTTGAAACAGGAACATATAGAATGTCTCTAGCTAATTTAGCTAAACATGGAAATCTAAACCGTTGAGAATTCTAATACTCCAATACATCAATATTAGACGTCCTTTTAACTCTTGGCTCATCAAGATACATCTTTAATTGAGTCTTTTGTATTCCAGAAAATTCAAACCCGTCAAATTCATCAAATTCCTATATAAGATTCAAAATAATAGACAAATGCACATGTTAAAAATGAGAAAAAAGTAGCTAAAAGGTAGTAGCTAAAAGTGTTAACGATAAAACTAAAACACCTTAAACATGGTAGCTTTAGCTGAATTTGATGAACTTGCTATGTCATAATCAAACGTTTCACTGCTATATCCAGAATTAGAAGATAATGATGTGGATCCACTAGCATCTGAATACTGGCTGAAAAGACTTGTAAGAACATTCTTGACTCTTAACAGTTCAATGGATGCCGACCCATACAATTTCTGATAGCTATATTTAAGCATTTGAAACTTATATCTAGGATCAAACACCACTGCTATGGCTAGTAAGATATTAAACTCGGACCACTACTTGTTAAACTTAGCAAACATCTGTTCAACAATTTTTCTCAGTGTTGATTGAATTAAAAAGACTTGAGGAAAGTACAAGTTAGAAGTCGGGTACTTGGATCCTGAAAATTCATTTGTTGCATCATAAAATAATTTCAAAAAATCGCATATTTTTCCAAGTCTCTCCCATTCTTCATCACAAGGACAACATTTAAAATTAGAGTCACTTAGTTCCAAGTGGCAGAAAGCACGACGATAATAAAGAGCACTTGAAAGCATTTTGTAAGTAGAATTTCATCTAGTCGGGACATCCTGAACCAATGACTTTTTAGCATCAATAGATGTTTGTGCTATGCATTCTGCAAACTAAATTTTTCTCACTTGCTACCCCTTCACATATTTCACACATTCCCTGATTTTATCAACAGAAACATCAATTTCTTTCAATCCATCTTGGACAATCAAATTTAGTATTGTGCACAACACCTAATATAGAATAAAGACCCCTCAGAGACCAATACACCTTTCAACTTCAACTAATTTTTTTAAAATATTAGAGCAAACATCATTCGCAGAAGCATTATCCAAGTTTAAACTAAATAATTTCTTCTCAATATTCCACCCACTAGCCAAATTGTACAATTTCTCAGCTAGAGCAACACCACTATGAGATGTGCAGTCAAGCTCAAATACTCATCCGTCACTATAGAGCTCCATGCATCAGAAGTCAAACATATCCTGCTATGACATAAATGTAACTCATTCATAATCCTACTCATTTATTGTGTATACAGTGTTTTTGCATCAGCTTTAGCAGTGTTCCTAGAAATGTGATTCATTTGTGGCTCAAGATATAAACAAAAATTTCTGACCCCTTCATATTCAACAAATGAAAAAGGCATCTCATGTCTAATTAAAGCGCGCACCATCAACTCTCTAAATTTCTCTTGGCTAAACTTTTGGTTTCTTATACCTAAGATATCTTTATCAGAAGATAGTAGGAATTGTCCAATATCCTTACTTCTTGTCTTTAAGCATTTGTCCATATGCTTTCTAAGGTTAACTGTCTCATGTGAACTCTCTGCAACAAAAATGCGATTGCATTTGTTGCACTAACATTGGAATTTTTCACCTGGCTTGCATTCCAAAGGAGTTAAATAGTTCCAAATTTTAGAGGTTAATCTCCTCTTCTCCTTTCCTTTCGGACCGCTAGAGATGGAAGGTTAAAACTCAATCTGATCCATTATCCCTCAAGGATAGCGTCACTGTCCTTATCTTCATCCATATTAGTAAGCCGATCATCCATACTCACAACCCAAACACACACACAGAGAGAGGGAATATTCAGCACAAAAAGATCAGAGTGCAAGCAATTTATCATAAACCCATAATCATTTTCCTAACACAATTGCAGTACATGAAGAATGCTATGTTTCTGAGGCATTAATTGGACATGAAAATGGAAAATATAACAAGCATAAATCAACTAGTTACAAGTAATGTAGTCATCCAGATAAAATGAAGCATATCCGGATAAATCAAGAAATGTAGTCATCCATGAAAATTGTTTGATGCTAGATATAAGTTGAACTGATACCCGCGAAAATAGCCATCTGATATTTAAGGACCTAGAACTAAGAACATAAAAAAAATGAGGGAGAGACTCGTGAGGAAGAAATTGTCAAAATACTCACTTGAACAGTAGATCTGTAACGGCGGAGGTATGAGGTCAGCAACTGGTCTGAGAAATGCGACGGAGGTCTGACTTTAAGGTCAACGAGTGGTCTGGGAAATAGGGGGATAGAAGTAGGAACTCGGAAGAAGCAAGAAGAAGAGAGATTAGATATAAGGAGAAGGGGGATGGCTGGTGGCTGCAGCGGGACAGGAGATTGGAGAAGGGAAATGGGATTTGGATTCGGGAATGAGGATTAGGAATGCCGAAATGGGGGGAAGGGATTAGGTTAGGCTTTTTTTGGGGAAAAATTTTGTCTTTTACTTTATTAATTGTAAATTTTTAATTTAAAAATATATTTTTAAATTTTCGGGTACGGCGGGTATAAATGGATAACCCGCAGTTATACCCGGACATGACCCGCCCTTAGCGGGTAACTTTCAGGTCTTACCCGATTTGTACACAAAAACTCGCCAAGGTCAACTCATACCCGCAAAAATCGTGTCAGGTTCGGACCGTGTTTTCATGTCGTGTCTGAGATTGTCACCCCTACCTACCCCTTGCTCTTCCCTTGGGTAAGGAACATTATGAAGAATTTTTTTAGCTATAAAAAAAGTAGAAAGATTAAGTTTTAAACATTAAAAAACAAGCGCACACACAAAAACACACATGTGAAGACACATACAAACTTATATACATATGTGTGTGTGTTCACACACAAACTTACATGCGCAAACACACACATATATGTACAAATATATATATATATATATATATATATATATATATATACATATATATATATAATGTATATATAGTCTTTTTATAATAAAAAAAGAAAGAGGCAAGGTATACCGGACTAATGGGGAAAAACATTTTTTTCAAAATTTGCTGATAATTTCATTCTCGATTCTATAAGAATTTGTATGAAAGCATTTCATTTTATATATTGCAAGTACAAAAATTTGAGGTTTTGAGGCCAAGGTAGCTAGAGTGTGCTAGGTATGTAATAATTCTTTTAGAAGGGATAAATAGAGTGTTGGGTCATTTTTGGGTTTTTATTGATTTTGTTCAAACAAACTCAAAATGATCTGTAGTATAACAAATGAGAAGATGAAAACTAGTAGATGGAGACACAAGCTTTAGAGTGAGTTAAATATATTTGATTCTACTCCACTACCACTTTGTTTCAAAAGTGGACTTTCGACAATGACTTTCTTATTAACTTGAACAAAGAACAAGAGCAACAGTAACAATTACACAAACAATTAGTACGACAACAACAAGAATAACATCACAGTTTATTACGCAAACAACTTACGCAACATCAACTACAATAGCTACAAGCAAAACACTTATTGCTTCTTCGCAACTTTAACAAAGTTCTACCGAAGAACTTTCACCAAATGAATTTTAGGGAAGAAGTGAAATTAAACTTTCAAATGTGCCTAAATCACAATCAAGAGATCAAATATGTATAGTTTCTTATGTTAGACTTTCACTCTCATAATACAACAATGAAAACAAAGCAGTAAGAGCTTAATAGATTTTAAGCACTTTTGCACTCTTCAGAGTTTTTTACAACAATAAGAGACAAAGATTGAAGATGATGCAAGTGTGTAATTGTCTCTTCTGAGCTTCTTCAATATATAAAAGCGTGAATCCTCTTTTTGCAGCCTTCATGGAAGACCTCTACTCCATTGATTGCACTGAATAAGTTCAACTTGTCTTCAACCATCCTACAGTTGATTTTGATTATCCATAAGCCTCCCTAGAGATTCTTAGATAAGTGCACAATACTAAAAATAGATTTGTGGACATTGTGGAGCAAAGCGCAATAAATTTGGAGAAGAATGAAGAGAGAAAACAATTTACATCAACCTTGGATATGCTTGCAATAGCTATAAAAATCTGAATTCAGGATGACACCGATTGATCTATGCCTCAATTTTAGGGACTGATGTACATATCGATCAATCTATGTTTTTCATGTTATGGTATGTTGTTGGACATTATGGTTTTATTTTTGCATCTTACCTACATCAATTGATTATGTCTCTTCTTAAGAGACTGATGTACACATTGATCGATCGATGTGCTTCAACCTAAGAGATCGATGTTGGACAATGTACTTTTGAAATTTCACAATCCATACATAGACCAATTGATATCATTTTTTGATAGATTTATGTAGCGTTTGATGCATATATACATTGATCTCTATTTTTAGAGATCTATGTAGAGATCAATGTTTCTTGTTTATTTGTTCAATCCTTTGTTATTTCCAAAGTATAAAATTTTTTCAAATATTTTTAAACTTCATCAAAATATTTCATATTCCAACAATCTCCCCCTTTTGATGATTTCAAAACCATATGCTTTTAAAAGATATTTTGTTTAAATAACGGCACTTACACCATTCAAGAATTTCAAACTTAATTTTTTCACAAAAACAATGTATTTCCCCCATAGTTAATACATATACGCTTCCCATCAGTACATAAATATTCGAGACCAAATTAATATCAAGCTCATTTCATTCATTTCAAACTCTGACTCAACACATGCATTCTTTATATGTATATCACACTCAAAATATGTCGATCCAATTAGTCTCATATGCCACATGCAACATATACTCATGTTCATTTTGCTCATTAACAACCATGTCAAGCATTTCATCATTTTGCCACACACTCAAGTCCCAAATACACAAAACGTATAAATACACGAACCACACATACTAATCTAAGCCACTATTACCGTGCCAATATAATCATTACCCCATATATCATATGAGCCACATATGCCTATGCCATCATTCTTTTCTTTTTATAATCATCAAAATACAATCAGCCATAAGAAGAAAACATTAGTACATAAAGCATAAAAGAAACTTGTACTCATTCAAATATAGCAAATAGATGTCTAATACAATTTTAACTTCCTAAGCTAGAACCTAGCTAGAACAAGACAATGTAAAGGGGAGATGAGGGATGGGAAAGCTAGTCTTTATCCAAGGAGAAGGTGAATCTAGAGATGCATGCCTTCATCTTCGCTTTGAACTTGGCATACTTGGACTCATGTGTCGCCATTCGACCCTTTAGTTCAACCATCTCCCATTGGAGTGCATTGACTTGAGCTTGTAGCTCAGTTACATTTTCATTCATTACAATACTTTTGCTGTTACGACCCGTACCCCCAGGTAGTTGATAAAGAGAACGAAAGAAATTACAACAGAATTAGATTGCGATCGATTCGCCGCGCTTAGCAGTATAGATAAAATTTTATTACAGCCCAAGAAAAACCAAATCCAACCTTAAACTGATCAAGTAAGTTAGATAATTTAATTGAATAGAAATACAAATAGGACACACATTTTTCTCTAATTAAATTAATATAAAAAGGAAAATAGAACATAAGACACAATGGTAAGGGCGAAAATGTAATTTCTTCTCCCCCATTAGCCTTGGTCGTCCAGCCCCCCTCTCTTTGTGTAAGACAACTTATCCTACTTCTTACCTTTTTCCATCTTACATCATATCACCCTTACGCCATCTTGCACTTTTCTTACACTACTACCTTTCTCTATTTCCAACCAACACATAAGATAAGAATTCCTTTTCTCTTCCTTTTCCACTCAACTACGTTACCTTACCAAGGAAAGAAGGAAAGTTTCCCCACTTTCATTCTTCTATCACATCTTTTCTTTCCCTACACTCATACTAAGAAATTTATCTCTCATTTCAATGTAATAATTTCGACCCTAGCAAGAAGAAAAAGGAAATTGTCTTTCAGTTTAACCAATCTTCCATTCTCCACTCTTACACACAACTTTTCCAACCACTAATCTCATATGCATGTCTTACATCTTCTTTTATTTCTTTTCTTTTTCTCCATCCCATAGGCCATCGTGATGAAATATTCCCTTCTCCCCATTATCCCAACCTCGGATGGAGCAAGAAAAAAAGGGCAAGACATCCCACCTTTCATTCCACCCCTTCCTTTTCTTTTACTCATTCCATTCCACTAAGTTGCCTCTATAACTCTCTCCCTTCAGCCCTTATTCGTATCCCAAGACCCCTCCTTCTTCTTAAAATATTCTCACAGCTCCCTCATCATGTCAAGTTACGACCCTAATCAAGGTAAGGGGAAATACCTTCATTATCATCTCAACCTTCTTTTTTCAGCCATTATACCCAAAGATATTTCCTCTCCACTCTCAAGACCTCACTTCCTCTCTCTAGTCATCTTCAAGACCGCTTTTGCCCTAAAGAACCACCCCCAACCCGTGGTTCTACCTAAGGAAGAAAAGAAGAATCCTTCAACTATTATCTCTTACCTCCTACTCCAACAACACTATCACATCCTCTCTTTCCACTCCCAACATATCTCCATTTTTCAAAGACACTTCTCCTCTCATCTAGGCAAAACCGTGGCAACTACAAGGTAAGAAAAAAAAAGATTCTTCATTCTCCTTGAAGGAAACAATTTGCACTTAAAGGGAACCGCACGGTAAGGACCAACACCACCTACTCTATTATTCTCTTCTTCCATGTATCTTCCAAAAGCTCAATAACTCTCTTCAAGTAGGCACTTGAACCATGGGTTATAGCAAGGCAAGGAAGAAGGTAGTGAAGCTAAGAAAGTGAAGAATTTCAAGGGTAAGTTTCTTAAGAGCTAATACTAGCACATCCTTAAGTCTCCTACTCCCAAAAAGAACTAATCTTCTCCATCTTTTTTTGGCCGTATAGGCCGAGAGCATCCAAATAGATAAAAAGAAGACATTTGTCCCTCTTGAGTGTAACAAATCAAAAGAGAAGGCAAGTACTCTTCTTGATTTCATCATGTATGTTGAAAAATATATCATCTATGTTCACTTACCAAATTAGATCATGCATGCATAAGCTCTAATTAGTCTTCCACTATGAACATGTAAAAACTTTACTTGCATGCCTCCTATATGAAGGCTTGTGTATGATTCTTGAATATATGTATGCTTAAGCTTAAGATGATGTGAAAAGTGGTCTTACATATGAATATGGTGATGAAGGATACTTTTAAATATTGTTGCAAATCTCATTTAAGATAAGAAAATGAATGCATGTATTTTGCACAAGTTATATAATGTCCCTTGTATGAATATTTGAAGTCGGTAGAAGTATATGATAAAAATGAAAAAGAAAGAAAGCATGCATGTGAAAATAGGAACAAGATGAGGTCTCCTATGTGATTGCGTGTTACATATTGTGGAGGGACATCAATGTTGTGTCATCGTCCCATAGAATTCATGTTCATGATCATTACATGCTACGAAGGCTAAGTAGAGTAATTATAATACATATATGAAAAAGAATCAAAGTGATAAGCCAATTTGTAGTGATGCCTAACTTTCGGCCATGTGTGGGTGTGTATGTCCAACAACTTGTTCATTTACATATGTGGAGTTATCTAAATGAGAATTATGTGTATTATATGATATTGGATTTCATAAATAAAAAATGTGACGAATAGGTAAATATGGCACCATTATGAGGCATATAAGAATTATGATTAAAGTGATGAAATATGTGTTTTGTGGATGTGTATGTACCTCGGCTCATAGAGTAAATTATGTGACCAACGAATTTGTTATTATATCCAACCGTATACCTGTACGTAAAATTATATGCATGATATAATGTTAGAATGGCTAAATCAATAATGTGTTACATATGCAATCTAAAAATATGACAACATTGGAAAAGAATAAAGATGGGTTAAAACCGTAAGTTCAAGTGAGGGACAGAATACAAATTTTACACAAGTTATGGTATGAAGTCTAAGCCGACTATGGACCTTAGGAGCTGAAAAGATTAAAGACTAAAGTTAGCCCACAACCGAGCATACTTTCATACATACACAAAACCAAGTTTTAAAACGATACGTTTTACCATACATGTTTACGAAATGTTTTCCCACGCTATACATTTCGAAGAGATCATACTACATGACACGTCTTTACAGAGAGGCTTGATCACATGATACGTTTTTAAATAATTTTAAACGAACCACGCCACGAGATGATTGATTATGATGACACAGCCTATGATACATGATATGTTTCGATGTTCATAGCATACAGTTATACGATGATACGACTCGCTGTTTCTACAACATATTTGTTTGGAGGACAGACTGACATCAGGTAGGGGATGTCAGAGGCATACAGTATGATATAGCATGTTACAGTTATTAGAGGTTGTCATAACACTGGACCCTATGGATAGGTTGGTGTCATGATCATACAGTATGTTTATGAGATTACATGGAAATCAATTGGTATGTCATGTGCATCATTTATGCGTGTAAAGTGATACAGCATGTATTTGACACAGTTTTTGAAAGAAAAGACATGAGTATGTTATGTTTTTAAATGCTTATGATAAAGTCATGTTGCAGTTGATTGAGCATATGCACATCACCGAGCCACTTTGTCAGATACAGGTTTAGAGCATTAGTAGAATTAAGATGAATGGATAGAATATGTGACTCATGACATAGATGTAATTGGATTGGGCTTAGCATAGAATATGAGATATGAGTAAACGGATAAGCAAGACGAAAATAAAGATTGAAAACTATACCAGTTGTTCTGTGATATTATTTCTACACTTTATCTGTTATACGTTTTCGAATGATTTATCTTACCTGTTACAATATTTGTGAATCGGAGACGTGTTAGGTTTCTTACTTCATTGTATTTTATCACCCTGTCTTTGATGCATGATCCACATGACGAACTCAGACGAAGATACTTGTTGGGCGATTCATTATCGTTCATCCTTTATTTTTTATTATGCAGAGCCTCAAGACCCAGAGCTGGATTATATAGAGGACGAGCCGAGAGAGTAGGTTCTGTGGACAGTCTAGTGGGCCTCAGTTTTAGCTTTTGTATTTCGATATCTCAGCTCTATACTTTTGTTTGATGTACTGATGATTTGTACTCGGATGTAGCTACTATGTACTCACGTCGATGTTTTATTCAGTTTATGATGCTACCACTATTCGATACATGTTTATGACAATACGCATACGGATGTTATCGTAGCAGAGTACGGTGGGTACACCATGCCGAGACCTAGTCCCAGTGGGGCGCTACATTTGCCATCCTTGGCTCTGGTCATAAAAAGCCTCAAGACATCCGCCTCCTGAATGGGCTCTTCCTCATCTTCTTCTGATGCTTGTTCCCTTTTTCTTCTAGCTTCTTTCCGGTCATTGAGGACTTGTTGAAGATTTGCTTTATCGTAAAAGTGATTTTGAGTGATTTTATTTTCATTGGTCGCATCCATATCTAAGCCCGACTTCTTGACCATGCGATAGATGAGATTGCTGTAAAGCCTCAATCATGTTGGCAAAGAAAATTTTCCCAAAATTTAGAAGCTCTCGGTTGGCAATACAAAAAGCTACATAGAAATCAAGGTTGTTGGGAAGCTTGTCAGACTTACCATTGACACAGAATGTAATGATGGCAAGCTAGGTCCGCCGAGACGACCTGCTACAATCAGCCTTTGCGTCCAATAGATCTTATACTAGAGTAGATCCTCTGGAAGTCTCTTAATCTACTTCATGTTTTGTTTGTCCATGTTCTTATGTCAAAAGATAAAAAGTTATTTAACAGTGCCAAGTTGCCAATATAAATGAAGATGGAGTTATCAAACATCCTGCCAAGATCCCTCTCCCTAAAATAATCCTAATATCTATTAATATAAGACAATGCAGACTTTTTGATCCATTTGTTTATCATTATACTGCGATCGTTTGCGTCGTTCTTTTTTTTTTTTTTATAGCATATATGTGATTGATAATTTGATACTAAGGAAATCCTGTCAACTTTGACAAATTTTAAATGTTTATTTAATATAATGCAATCACAGTCATATCCAACAAAATGCTGAAGAAAAATCTCTTCTAGTTGCCACTTAAAATTCCATTGTTGGTGCTCCACGACATGATATATTTTACCATTTATATATATACATACGTGTGTGTATATATATACATACATATGTATATATATAAAAAAAATTAGGGAGGGAAATCGAACTCGAGACCCAGGAATGGGATAAATGTTACTCAACCGCTAGATGTAAAAGTTTTTCGTTATATATATATATATAAAATATACCCCTTTTAATATATATATATATATATATATATATATATATATATATATATATATATATATATATATATATATATATATAGATAGATACACACACATTCCACTAGTGTATTGCAGAATCTACTTGAAGATGGCGAGAATCGGGCTTCCAAGTACGAGTGGTGGTCGGAGGCGTTGGATGGGTTCCTAAAGTTAGACATTGGGAAATATAGCTACATGCACAGTATCAACTTTTGAATAAATTGATACTCCCTAACTTTTTTTTTTTTTTTGATAAAAGACAAATTTTAAAGAGACTAAAACTAATTTACAAAATTAAATAATATTAGACTCTGTATGTTCATTTGTTTTGAAATAATTGTAGTAGATTGATATTCTACCTCAATGATTAGTGTGCTAATTATAATTGACAAAGTAAAATACACCAAATCTATAAAATAGAAAGGGTTACCTGACTAAAATGAAATATCTAAAACTCTCAAATACACACATCACACATACATGTGGTGTATACATATGCATGCGCACACCCATACAGCCAAAAGTACACAAAAAAAAAATCGATACCATGTGAATGAATTGATATTCATTAGCGTGTTTAGCGCTATTAAAATTTTAAAATAGTAAATAAAAAACTAATTAACATCGATTTCTAAAATAAACTAATAAATATCTATACAAGTGGGGCATATCCCTTTTTTTTAACAGATACGCTCCAATAACATAATAACTTCCCGCACTTGTGTAGATTAAATTGGTTCTTCAGTAGTGGCAGCCGACATGTTAGTGTTTCGTGTGTTGTGTTTTGTGTTTTTTGGATTTTGGATACCAAAGTACTAAACCTACACCTGGCCCATTTTCTTCGCATGTACGTAAATGGATATCTAAACATATACATGTCAAGTTTCATGTTGTGTATCAGGTTTACCAACAAACTTGGCAAATACAAATATCAGGTCGTGTTCTAGTCATTTCGTATATTTTTCATGTTTTTTCAGGTTTCGTGTATTTTTCAGGTTTCATGTATTTGAATGAGCTACTGTTACAATGTATCATTGAAACAACATATTCAGAACCAAAGGATCAAGGTTAAAAATGTCATAAATCATGAAATTGTTGAGAAAAAGGGTTTGAGTGATTTACACATGCATGATTTAAATATTACGTACTTATGAAAGGCATGAATAAATTTAGTTGACATATTTATGTGATAAAAGTGCTTTACATGTTTATATATAATGTTGTCGTACTAACAAGCATAAAGCGTTAAAGATTACATCATATGGCAAATATTTGTTGTCTTTTTACTATTTTTAGGTGCCATAATTAATGAACTAAACTAGTTCATTAAGTGAAGTGCTTAAGTTAATGAACTAACTAGTTCATTAAATGAAAACATATTTGGAGAGAGCTATATGGCAACAAATTGGAAATGGAAAGTCTCCTCATCCTACTCATTTCACACGCCAATTATATATATAATATATATCCATATTTTTTTTAAAAGGCACTTTTTTACTTATATTCCGACGTACCACCGACTCATCACATATATTATAAACGTACGTCGACGTCAAACCACTATATATCCTCATATTTATGAGTATATTCAGGTCTTATGTAATATGTTATAAGTCATGGTGACGTCAAAATTATAACGACATGTTACAATATTATAAACCGAAAATTGTCATATCGGGTGACTACCGAAACTTCACCGACATGTCACGTGCTTGCCATATAAGGATGGCCAACCTATATACATAATAAATACTTCAAAATTTCGTGGTCAATATGTTACACTCAGCCACAAAGTCATACCATGTTGGCACACACAAATCATCCACAATTTAGCCTAGATTTGTGGAGAATTCAAACTCAATTTTATTTTTACACATGGGATATTTTTATCAGCCATTGTAGCTGAATATAAAATTCATTTTATGTATATTATGTGTGACATAATATATATTACATATGTAAGAAGTTTGAAATTAATCGGAGAAAAATCGCGTAATCGACGAAAGTCGAAAATGCGGTTCTCTACGAACGTACACACATGGAACGTTTTTGGCATAGATGTAACATGTATCTAGACACTTTTTACACATTCAAGACATGTTAAAGTGTTCTAGAAAATTCAAAATAAGGCTGATTATAATTTACCATATATGTGTGAATATTATGCATTATTTGACAAAGCTTGCCAAAAGAAAATTTCAGCACATGTGCAGTCCCCTTTACATGCCATTTCAGCAATGTTGGAGCCAAGGTGGAGCTTATTTGGCACTTCAGTTGGACGAGGACATGCCACACATGATTGATGACATTGAAGAGGGCAACACATAAGGAAAGAATTCAAAAGAAAAACACATGCTGAAAATTTCAACACACGTGTGAAAGGGGCTGATGTTTCGCTATGATTTGTCTTCAATTTGTCTTCCAAAATTCAAGAGATTGAATTGTGATGATATGGTAATTATTTAAATTGAATTTAAGCACATGTTTTCAAATTTTGAAGAATTTACAGCTCATTTAAAAGGTGTCAATGTGGACTAATGATGGCCAATCAACAAGTGACAACTAGGCAAGGACAAGTCATCCCTCCAATCATATTGCACCAAGTAAGCAAGATTGTGTCATCTTTTACACAAAGCAATCATTCAAGGGCATTAAAGACAATTCTCAAGGAGGAAGAGGAACCCTACAGGGCGGCCATGATGCTATAAAAAGAAGAAGATGGCGCAAGACAAGGCTATACAACAATTGATATTCTTACAAGTGCAAAAAAGCAAGACTACTCTCTTCTTCTTGTTTTCTTTCTCTTCTTCTTAGTCTCAAGCCTATCATTCATATATTCCACATATTATGTAGGCTTTGATTATACCACCTATACACATTCATTTCTTGTAAAAGATTGATCAATGCGTAACCAAACCTTCATTCGATCGGTGGTGGTGTTCGTGATTGGTTTGTTTGGTTGTTTTGATTGTAAAAGAGTGGAGTTAGTGTTTAACTCCAGTCACCCTTGTGGTAAGGTGTTTTTGTGTTTAGTGATAACCGAGGAAGGTGTCCTCGAAGACAGGAGTAGGTTGTTTTAACTGAACCAGTATAAAATTCTTGGTGTTCTTACTTTTCAGCATTTTACTTTCACTTTTTAATTTTCTGCATCGATTTTATTGCGGCTGTAAAAATAGCAAACGATTTTCAAAAATCATAAAATCTTGCAGAAACATAGTCACACGTCCTATTTTCATTTGGCACAAGTTTCACCTCATTTGGATAAGTATAATTCAATCAAACGTTAGTAGTTCTAAGACTAGTGCAATCTGATTCTCAGATTTGCAAAGGTTGAGAACATCAACGTGGTTGACATACTTCCCAAGAAAATTTTCAAAAACTGTTTCAACCCATTAAAATACACATCTTGAGGGTCAAACCATACAATTTTCAAGTCGTTCAGAGTTCCCAATTAATAGGAATAAATTTTTCAATTCGGAGTATAATTTCTGGTAGATTTGCGCAATCTGACCAAAAACGTATTTTCAAGGGGTTAGGCTTGGAATTTTAATTTGAAAATTTTGTGAGTTAATCATAACATCTGAGAGTACAACTTCACCAAATTTCATAATTTTCGGAGGACTATAACTAGGTCATTTAAATAATTCAAATCAGAATCTGGAAACAGAAACTGCTTTCAAAAGTGAGTTATTTGGATAAAAAACTTTTGAAAACTAAATTTTCCGCACTCACTATTCAACCCTTCCCCCTTCTAGTGGTGCTATATAGGTCCTACATAAATGAAATCACATAATCTTAGAATCTAAATAAAAAAATCAACAAGAGGTATAGCTTGACTCTTGAACGCGTGTGTGGAAGAAAGCAAATGCGGAAGGCAGCCACCGACGGTTGTAGAAGATGGAAGCAGATTCGAAGGGAGGCGGATGCGGTGGATGTTAAAGACGGGACATGAGACGGAGGGCGGCGAGTGTAAAGGCTGGGAGCAGAGGCGAAAGTGACGGCTGTTAAAAACGGGAGAAGAGACTAAGAGAGACGGAGGGCAGCAGGCCATAGGCTGTAAAAGGTGGGAGCAGAGGCGGTGGGAGGCGAGATGCTGTTAAAGACGGGAGAGGAGACGGAGGCCGGAGAGAGGCAAATGGTGGTCGGACTGGAGACATAGAGTTTAGAGAAGAGAAGAGAGAATGATGTATGGGTTAGGTTTGGGTAGCCAGATATGGCGGCGGGCAGGCAAAGGGTAAGAGATTAGGTTTATGATTTTCAATTTTACAATTTTAACTCTAATAATAAATATTTAGAATATATTTAAAAGAATCTGGGTATAACGGGTTTAAATGGATAACCCGCAAGTGTACCTAGATATGACCCCCTCTTAAAAGGTAAGTTTCAGGTCTTACCCGATTTGTACATGAAACCCGCCAAGTCTATACCCATAACCGCGAAGAACGTGTCAAGTTCGGATCGTGTTTTCGTGTAGTGTCTGGAATTGCCGCCTCTAATCTTGAGCAAACAATTTCATTGATAGTAATTGATGTGTTTGTTTCCGAATTTAGTTTTGATTAATTACTATAGTTTTTGACTATATATTTTCACACATGACTTTTAATTTAATAATTTTCTTTTTTTATACTGTTTATCATATAATAAAAATATTTTTTCTATAAAATGATGATACTTGCAAAACGAATACATCATATTAAAGATCGTATAACCAAAAGTATTATATTGAAATTCTATATTATCTATATAGATATTATTTTTCTTTAGCTTATTCAGCAAATGATATAACTCATATTGATTTAACTTAAGAGCCAAAAGTTATAGTCATAAACAAAATCATGAATATAATTACTAAATCAAGCAGTACGAGGAAATTAGCTAATTGCAATATTTTCCTTTGCACCCAATTTTACAAATTTTAGTCTTGATAGCCACTGTGTAGATTTTGACGTCAACTCTGACTCATACTGAAACCAGTATAGAATGTCTTGAGTTTTCTACTTACAGAGTTACTGAGGGTCTAATTTGCATTATTCATAAAATATTTTGAAGCTTAAGTGTGGAGGCATTTCAGGTTGCAAACGCAGCCTTTAATATGAGATTTTTTATTTAGTTTTTGTCTCCACTAACTCTCTCCAATATATTTTTATACGGTTTTATTAAGTATATGTATCGGGCATCTTTTTTTTAAAGGGTTGCCCCTTAGGAGGTATCCCGGCATTAGCCAGACTAAATCCCCCTCACCCTCGGGTCAGCACACGAAGTGGTAAAGGGCTGGCCAGCTGGCACCTTCTATGCGCACAGAAGCGAGGGAGCGATTCTTGCATCAGGGGGAATCGAACCGTCGCCACTTGCTTAAAGGACGAGGTGCTGAACCACCACGCCAGCCACGCTGCATCGGGCATCTTAACTTTTAAGGCATAATGCATACTTTAACCATATAAAAATAGGTTGAAAACAAAAAATTAGAGAGAATATTTGATCTCACCTTTGCAACCAAAGGTATGGTAATACTTTGTTATAAGTGGTGAAAACATGGATCCTGCCATAATTATCTCAGCCCACACGTAGCTTTCTTGCTGAGTCACCACCTTACATGCCGTATTTTTATACTATTTCCAGAGCTCTGCACAAACTCACATAAATGGTAAAAGACCTGAAATCCTCAACTCCATCATTCCCTGAAGAAAGAAAAGTCCCTTTTTTGCTCAGACCATAAATCCCTGTCTCCGATTTATGGGATGTTGTACTAGAGGGGAAAGACTTGCTCTCTAAACTTTTCCTTTCTTTCTTCAGCTATATCACTCATATAACTTTGATTCTTTGCTACTGTCTAATTTGAGGGTTCTTGAATTCTTTTCCTAGTATGTATAGTCCAGAGGCTAGCTCCAGGAATTTAAGCAGCAATCTGATGTATTCAACCAATAACAGTGGTTTCAAGCATGGCTTAACTGATGGGGTTTTCTTCAAGAACAAAGAAATTATGAGTTCAAGCTCGGATCTTTTTCAGAGTAATCAGCTGCAAGGTGGGGGAGGGGGTCTGATGAGGTATCGTTCAGCTCCAAGTTCATATTTTGCTAGCTTATTGGAAGGAAATGGTGGTGCTGGTAATAACAGCAACAATAATAGCAAAGGGGATAGCTCTGAATCTGAGTCGATGTTTTCTTCTTTAATGAATTGCCATGAGCCCACCAGTAATAACTTGAAGAATCATGGTGCTTTTGGAGGATCTGAAACTGGGAAAAGGGAGATCAGTGAGGTGGAATCTAACCCACAGAATGGGAATGGATTTTGTAGTGGTGAAAATGGGATGGTGCAGATGGGGGGCTATTTGGCTGCTGTAAATGCTGGTGGGGGTGCTGTGGTGGGATCTTATAGCTTGCCTATTGATGGTGGGGTGGAGAATCAAGTTCAAGTTAGAAATTGCTCCAATCTTGTTAGGCAGAGCAGCTCTCCTGCTGGATTCTTTTCTGGTAATTATTTCACTTCTTGAACCTATGTTTTACTTATTGCAATTTTTATTTGAAGGATTTTGTATGATTTCAGCTTCTTGTGCACTTATAGAGTTTATTTGTCGTGAACATCGAGAAAAGGGCTTTAATCTGATGAGATCCGATTAGATTTGCTGATTTTGTTTATCACTTATGGGGTTGACTTTTTTATCTTGATTGGATCTTTAGTAAAGTTAGTAAAAAGAGGGGCAAAAGGAGAGTATATTTTGATTTTGTCTGTGAATTTGTTATTCTTTTTCCTTATATTTGGATTCAGTGAGCCAAGAAGCTGGATCAACTTAATTTTCCTATATCATGGATTAAGAAGATGAATCAATTTGAGTTTTTTTATTCTTGGATCTTTCAACAAGGAGTTAATGCTTATTTCTGTGCTAAGATGCTCTATATAAAGGTAGAAGATGAAAAATGCTATTGTTTGGTTGAAGTTTTCTTATATGACCCCTCAGGAAAGGCTTTTGAATTATACTCTTTGCCATGGAGCTTTCATATTTTCTAAAGGATTTCTAATCTGAGCTCAGGATTTGATATGATGCAAGAAGCGGTAAATCATAGAGGAGGCACAAATGGAGATGCCAGCTCGTCAACTACTGGCTTGAATGGCGGCATTAACTTCATGTCTGTTCCGTCTTCTAGCTCAAGGTTCATGCCTAGCATAGCGGAAAATGTAACCGAAAGCGGTAGGACTGGTAGTCCAATTGGGACCTGTAATGACAATGGTAGTGCAGGTTATAACTCCCATTTTCCTGGTGAGCCCTGGGCTGATGCGCCGTTCACTGGCTTAAAGAGAAACAGAGATGGTGACATGAAGTTGTTCTCTAGTTTTAGTGAAGTGGAGAATCAGGTAGTTGCCATGTGATTTCTTGATCTTCAGTTTCCGGTTTATGGTATCCCTTAACTTTGTTGTTCTTTCTCCTGCCAGAGTATCGAACCTAGGAGCCGCGCCTCTGGTCTTACTCACCATTTGAGCTTGCCTAAAACTGCTGTAGAGATGGCTGCTGTGGAGACATATCTGCAATTTAAACCAGACTCGATCCCATGCAAGATACGAGCCAAAAGAGGTTGCGCCACGCATCCTCGCAGCATTGCTGAGAGGGTAATTATTGAGCTCTCATTCCCTCATGACTGCAATTGATTCATTTTGTCAAACTTTGTTCTTGATCTGTAGCTCATTGTTACATTGTATGTACTAAAGTCACCTGTTTTGATCTTCAATTTTAGATGAGGCGAACCCGTATTAGTGAAAGAATGAAGAAGCTCCAAGAACTTTTCCCCAACATGGATAAGGTTGGACTTGCACCTCTTTCTATTGAAATTGTTAGTATTTTTTTTAATACCCTGTCCCACGTTAGAAAGAACTGAAAGAATGTACTGATATATAAGCAGCGGTTTAAGTATTTAAAGTCAGGTAGAGACAGGCCTTGGAAATCGGACATTAGAGCTGTCAAACAATAATAACATCGTTAGACCTAAGTTTTAGGGCAATATTGTTAGACCTAAGTTTTAGGGTGTTACTCGTTTTTTTTTTTAGCAAAAGACCATATCCTAGCTCTGACGCTCCATCGCCCCAGCCCCAAGGAGCATTGGGAATGATGCAAATCAGGAGCTCAGTGGCCTCCTAAGTTGTTAGGTCATACACAAGGAGCCTACACAAGGTGTCCACTGCAAACAGGGCTTTTGTCCCAGACATTAGTGAAACACATGCACTACGCGTGTCCCTAGAATCGAACCGTGTACCTCTTGGAGCAACTCCCAACTCGAATACCAACTGAGTTATATCCTAGGGTCAAACAAACAACGTTATTGTTTTTTTTTTTTTGGCAGTATATAGTTACTAAATGTCCCGTCTCTCATTTGACAGCAAGCAAACACAGCTGATATGCTAGACTTGGCAGTTGATCACATTAAAAACCTTCAGAAGCAGGTCCAGGTATAACAATTAACTATATCAAGTCTTGGTGTCACATGATTCTTTCCTGAGTCCTAACTTTATCTTCCCTGATCATGTTCATGTTTCCTTTCTATCTAGACACTGAAGGAAATCCGGGCAAAGTGCAAGTGTTCAAGTAAACAGCAGCAAACTTCATGCCCCCCTGCTTGAGTTTGCGTGTGTACAGATCGCGACAGGCAAGAACAGGGCTCCACAAAATTGATCTTTTTTTTTTCTTCTTGCATTTAAGGTTCAAGAACAGATTTGGGGTCAGATACTGGGAAGCCAGGTGTATGATCTTTGGTTAGCTTGAATAGTTTTTCATAGCTGTCTTCCATAGAATTTGGAAATGAAGCATGCAGTTTTAGAGTTGAATAAGGTTGCAGTTCCAAATTCCAATCCTGTCGAAATGATGAGCATAACTTTTCAATGAGATACAAAATCAATGTACTTGAAATTAGACGATCCCTGCTGGATTTATGATAACAAAACTGCGAAGGATTTAAGCAATTCTGTGTTCTGCAAATCAATATTTTTGAATGGGAGTTCGTTTCCTTGTAAATTTGAGAAGAATTTAGGGGACTGGAAATCCACTATTATATCTATGGATTTAGAAGAATTTGATTATGATAAGATAACTATTTGTGTTTACTGAATCCGGTTACTGGTATACTAGCACACCATATTTTTATTATTGTGTCATCTATGCATAGACGACAGATACATATAGAGTCGGGCGTCTCACGAAAAGCAAGCTATCTATCTTTTGGGATGTACGTATTGTTTGATTGTCTCTCATCCTCTCCAGACCCTAGCAAGAGCTTTGGATATTGTTGGAATATAGGTGGTTGTTGATTATGATGTTTTCTTTTATAGGAAATTGTGTATAGCACTCCTGCATTTGCTTGGCTAGCGTGGGGTCTCTCTTGTCGACCAATCAGATTAGAAGAACAATGCCAAAAATAGTTATTGTTAGAGACTGTCAATTGATGTCAGAAGCTTATTATTAGAAAGTGGTAGGTACATTTCAAAAAATATATATATATATAAACAAATAAATAGAGAGGCTAACTTTAAGGGCATATGTTGAAGTACATATTTTATTCTGCATGCGCAAGTTATGCATAATAAAAAGAAACACTAGAGGAAAAAAAAAAACTTTTAACACATAGTCATTGTTGAATTTCGTTTTGTAGGTTTTGTTGGAGTATAGTCACACAGTTAAATTTGCTGGAAGTAGAATGTAACCATGTACAATTACAAACAATAGATTTTATTAACATGTTTTATTATATACTGGATGGTCGTGGATTGTATCTACATCTCCTGGATTCGCAATATGTATTTATATATCGTTTATTTCTGCATTGTTTTTCGTTACAGAAATTGAATATTTTAGATAATTTTTGACAGATAATTAACATTTGATGACCAAATGCATATTTTACGAATGCACATTGTAACAAGAACACCACCATGTCGATACATAATATAGTTAACTCTTACAAACAGTATCAACAAAAATTGCAAGAACATCCTCTATGAAATAAGGATCTTCTGGACATCAACTAAGAATCTCTCATATAAAAAGTCGTTTGGTTTTTGGGGTGGTTGGATTTTTTTTGATTTTATTTTTCAGTTCTTGTAACAATAGAGACGCTCAGAGTCGAGTATGATCTCTTTTGCACGGCAAATTATCAAAAAAAAAATTTGCAAGAACATAACGCAAGCAATAGACATGCCCCAAACCCCCGGACCCTCGTACCACCGAGGAAAGAAGAAAGAAAGGAGGGGAAAGCCCACAAGGCATAGTGTAGCTGATTTTCGGGTTGAGATTTGTTTTAAGAGGTCAAGAGTTTGATTTTAGAGACAGGCACGGTGTGGGTGTTCTTCTGCTGCTAGACCGAATGCCTAGTTTGCGGGGGATACCTTGTGTGGGTCACTGCGTAATGTAATAATAGTTTGTAGAAAGGCAATGAGATGAAGAATGAAGGTGGATTGGTGTTTAAATGAGTAAGAATAGCTTGCCTCATAACATGGATCGATCCATGTCTCAGTTGGATCGATCCATGTGTCTTGAAATGAAGTTGAGTATTCTGCCGGACATAGTCGATCGATCGATGTACCCTGAGTGCAAAGTTGAAACTTTTTGTCTAACATAGATCGATCACATTGATCGATCGATGTCATATTGATCGATCGATGTGCCAACAGAAGTGACTTTTCATGTAGAATTGCAGCTTATGCACCAAGGGACATATCCAATTATAATGCAACGACCATAAACGTCTGAATGGGGTTTAAGAACCTATAAAAAGGCTATTACAACACATTTTCATGACATGTTGTTTTCTAGTTGGTCATTGCATTGAAAGTTCTTCATCCTAATTAATACACTCTTGTTTTGAAAGTTCATTTTGATTTCATTCCTTAGTGCTGTGGTTTGAAATATTGTTGGTTGTTGTATCCTAGGAAGAAATTTGTCTATAACCCTGCAGCAACTAGTGAGGGCAAATGTTCCTTACGATTAGTATTGACATACGCCTCAAGCCATCTTCTAATCACTACTTATGCTCTCTATTTGTTGTTCTTGTATCCATTTTCTTTACACGTAAGATCTCACATAATCTAAAAGGCTGTTGGGCTCCTAATTTACATCCTCTACACATGCTCCTTGGGACGGTGGAACCTCCGGGTGAGGGATTTTACCTTTTGCTCTAAGAAAGAAGTGAAAAAAGGATAAAATGTCATGTGTGGAATGCTGATTTATTTCTAGAAAAAGCTCGGGCGAAAAGTGTAACTGTCAAAACCGCCGTGAAAACTGCAGAAAACTGGTTTTTCTCCGGTTAACTGCTCCGGTGAACCAACGGAGTGTAGGAATTATGGATCTGGACGCTGCTGAAGTTGGAGGAGTGCAGTCTGCTGAGGAAATTGATCAGTTAGCAAGGAGTATAAAGAAGTATAAACGACAAGCAAATGGGGAAGTTGTAGTGCAGAGGGATGATATGGGATTATCAGGATCTGCATGGGGTCAAAAAAGCTTCTCTGAGGTTCTACAGGGGTATCCAGTGGAAAAATCCATCTATATCAGTGATGGGGAGGATAGCGACGCAGAGATGGGAGAAGACGAGGAAGATGTACTTACTGAGGAAGCAGGGGAAGTGAGGGGTGGACGAATTTCTATGGTTATCCCGGGTAGTGAGCGCAGAAAATTGTGTAAGCCCTGGCGATGTGCTCTGATCATCAAGGTTCTTGATAAGAGTATATCCTTCCGTGTTCTAGAACAACGATTGCCTGCATTATGAAGTTTGAGGGAAGGATGTGCCATAATGGACTTGGAGGAGGGCTATTACATTGTTCGCTTCTATTGTAAGGAAGATTATGAGCGTGTACTTGATGGTAGACTGTGGTTAATTCAGGTACATTATGTGACAGTTATGAAGTGGAAGCCCTTTTTCCAACCAGAAGGAAATGTTATTAAGTCCACTTTGGCATGGGTTCGGCTTGCCAAGATTCCAGTTGAATTTTATGATGAACCAATGTTACTGCAAATTGGAAATAGACTTGGTAGAGCGGTTAAAGTAGATTCTACCGCACTTCACATGGAGAGGGGTAGGTATGCCAGGATTTGTGTGGAGATTGACTTAAAAAAGCCCCTTACATCCATCATCATGTTGAATGGCTGTGAGTATAAGGTGGAATATAAAGGACTTCATTTGGTTTGTTTTGAGTGTGGCCGGTATGGCCATAGGCATGATGCTTGTGGCAAAGAGGATCTAGTGAGGAAGGCTGAACAGGCTCAATTTGTGAAGCAAGGGGAACATAGCACAGAGCAGACGTTTGGTCCATGGATGGTGGCTTCTAATAGTCGCAGAAGAAGAAATCCACCGCGTATTGCGCAAGAGGCTGGAGAGATACAGCAGGGAGGGAAAATGAATGATGTCCAGCACATTTTCCCTCAGAGGAGAAGGCTAGAGGACAGAGGAGAATGAATATTAAGGGTGCTGCGATAAGCCAACGTGTTGGGCAGGAAGGAATGGGCAAATATGCAAAAGATTCTCGATTCAGCGTGCTGGACTTGGAAGAGGACATTAGTGATTGTCCACCAGTCTTCAACATTAATGAGCTGCGTGAGCGTTTGAATGAGGACCCAGGTGTTGGGAGGGGAGTTACTTTTACTGCAATATCTAAGGATAAAGGAGATGCTTATAAGACTAAGCCAAGGAAAGGAGTGACTCTGAAGACTCCATTGAAGATGAAGCCCCAGAGTAAAACCAATCATATGGAGAAGGGAACGTCAATGGCTGGCCAGTCAGTACCAGCAACAAATACAGTGGAAACGGGTAGACCGTACTTGGGTGATCTAACTAACAGAATGCTAGAGAGTGTTAGACAGCAGCAGCTGAACAAACCTGTGCATCTATGTGATGAGACTGTGGCAGTGCCTAGAAGTGTTCCAGAGCAGGCTGGGGTATATGTTAAAAATCATCCACCGGACTTGGGGGTAAGCTGTTCTCATGGTATGGATCCTATTCATAATCTAGCTGAAAAGGATGTACGTCAGGAATTGGAGTCTTCTCATTCAGAAGGCCATTGTGAGATTGTCATGAAGACATGTGGGGATCCTCTACCCCATTCTACTGATTGCTAAATTAATGAAGTTGCTCTCATGGAATTGTAGGAAAGAGTCGTCCCCTACATTCTTTTTGAGTTTAAAATCTTGGATTGGAAAGTATAAACCTGATATCTTGTTTTTGATGGAACCGCGAGTACAAAGTGTCAAAGGGAGGAGGATACTTAGGCAGTTTCCATTTACGGAGTTTATTGCAATTGAAGCAGATGGGTTCGCAGGTGGGTTGTGGTATTTCTGGAATGCACAGAAGGTGGAGCTGGAGGTTCTTAGCTACTCTGATCAATATATTAATCTAGCCATCATTAAAGAGGGTATGGTAGATTGGGTTTTAACTTTAGTATATGCATCACCAAATGAAGCATTGCGGCAGAGACTTTGGCAGGAGCTTGACATACTTGGCAGGATTTTTTTGTGTTCATGGAGCCTCATTGATGACTTTAATGAGGTTCTCTCCCAAGAAGATAAGAGAGGTGGTAGACGTTTTGCGGGAAATAATGGCCTTGGATGGTTGGTGGATAGATGTGCTCTACATCAGATGCCATTTACTGGACCCAAATATACACGGACTAATAATAGGTCTGGGGCAAACCAAATCCTAGAGAGATTGGACTATTTATTCTGTAACCAACGATGGAGTGTAAAATTTTCACAATCCTTGTTACATCATCTACCAAGAACAAGCTCGGATCATCGTCCCTTATTGTTACAATTATGGCCGTCAAAGCCTCCCACAGCTAGTAATCGCCACTTCACCTTTCAAGCGTACTAGCTTGAGCACAATCTGTTTAAGGAATTTTTGAAGGAATGTTGGACTGATCAAGATCAGGAGTTACATGTCTTATTATCTAACTGTGCAGATAGATTACAATGGTGGAGCAAAGAAGTGTTTGGATCCATAAGCAAGCGGAAAGACCACTGTCTTGCTAGGTTGTCAGGTATTCAAAAGGTGATGTATGTGAGACCATCAGCCTATTTATTTAATCTTGAAAGAGAATTGCAGCTGGAGTTACAAGATGTATTGGACCAAGAGGAGAAGTATTGGTTACAACGATCACATCTAAATTGGCTAGTGTACGGGGAAAGGAATACTCGCTATTTTCATGCTACAACAGTGATGAGAAGGAGGAAAAGCAACATTAGCCGTTTGAAGGATGAGCGTGGTAACTGGATTGAGGATGTTGACAGCCTAAGAAATATGGTTTCAAACTTCTACCGTGACCTATATACTGAAGATGCTCAGGTGCAACCAGTGAATTGTAAGCTGAATTTCCAGAAGCTGAGCACAGGAGAGATACAAGCACTCAACAGGACGGTTTGTGAAGTTGAAGTGTATGAAGCAATTTGCCAAATGGGAGCTTACAAATGCCCAGGGCCAGATGGATTTTCACCCATCTTTTATCAACAAAAAACTAGGATATTGTTGGATCATCAGTGACCAAATTTGTGTTAGACAGCTTTCGAACCAAACAATTTCCTCCTCACATGAATACATCATTGATAGCATTGGTACCAAAGACTGATAAACCTGAGCAGGTTTCGCAATTTCGCCCTATTTCTTTATTTAATGTTGTGATTAAGATCATGTCAAAGATTATCGCTAATAGACTGAAGCTGGTGATTAGCAAATTGGTTAGTGCCACCCAGTGCAGTTTCATCCCTGGACGGCAAGCCAGTGATAATATCATAGTGGTTCAAGAAGTATTGCATACAATGCGCAGGAAGACAGGCCAAGGGGGATTGATGGCAGTAAAATTAGACCTTGAGAAAGCCTATGACCATGTGAGATGGGACTTTTTACAGAAGGTCTTGCAGGAAGTTGGGTTTAGCACAAATATGGTTGACATGATCATGTTCTTGGTTACATCAGTGCAAATGAGTGTGTTGTGTAATGGTAGCAGGCTTGAAACATTTCGACCTCAACGGGGACTGCGTCAAGGAGACCCCCTAGCTCCTTATCTATTTGTGTTATGTATGGATGTCTTGAGTCAAAGCATAGAAAAAGCTGTGGCAACCAAGCAATGGAATCAGTGAAGGTATCTAGACGTGGTCCTAATATTTCTCATGTAATGTTCGCTGACGATCTGCTGCTATTTGGCTCTGCTACGGATGCTCAAGCAGAGACTATGTATCTTTTATTGCAGGAGTTCTGTGCTCTTACAGGACAGAAGGTGAGTGTCAACAAATCCCAATTGTATTTCTCCCCTAATGTATCTAGGCAGCTAGTACATGGCATTAGCCAACGATTTGGGATCCCTGTTACGCATGATCTCGGTAGGTACGTAGGAATGCTTTTGCTACATGGACGGGTCAATGCTGCAACATTTCAGTATTTAATTGACAGAACAAAGACAAAGCTTGCGTCCTGGAAAGGTAGACTTCTATCTAAGGCTGCCAGAAATATCCTCATACAGTCAGTATCTTCCACTCTACCATTTTATGCAATGCAGACAGCCGCATTACCAGCTGCTATTGTAGAGGCGTTGGACAAGCTCAATCGGTCCTTTTTCTGGGGAGAGTTGGAGTCTACGCGTAAGTTACATACAGTGGCATGGGGTAGAATATGTCGTCCAAAGTCTTGCGAGGGAACAGGGATAAAGAACTTACGGTTGATGAATAAATCTCTACTTGCTAAATTACTTTGGCGGTTGTTGTTGGATGAGAACGTGTTGTGGGTGAAGGTACTTAGAGCGAAGTATGGCTATCCCCTTCGACTTAATCTGCCCAGAACATCAAGCACTCATACGTGGAAGAGTATTCTCTTTGCAGTACCACTTGTGCTAGCAGGCCTAATCCAAGAGGAATGTAGTGCATCAGTACAGAATCCTACTGGGAGAAGATGGCTTTGGGGAGGCACTTCTAATGGAGATGTCACGGTTGCCATAGCATATCATCTTCTAATGCAGGCAGGTGAGGATAGTGAGCAGAAACAGTGGCGCCAGCTTTGGTCTCTCAAAGGTCCGCAACGAGGTAATTTTCTTATGTGGCTGGCTCGACTAGACAGGCTTCTCACGGGTGAGAGATTTTACTGTATGAATTTGCGGTCATCCCCTTTGTGTGTCCTATGTCGTCATCACTGTGATACTACATTACATGCTCTAAGGGATTGTTGTTGGGCAAGGAAGATTTGGATGTGTGTAGTCCCAAGTTCTTGTCGGGTGGCTTTCTTCAATATGCAAGGGGGTGTTACTCATTGGATAGACAGCAACATAAGGCCTGGTCAACAGCAGGCAGCGTTTGGTGCAGAGTGGCCATACACCTTTCGGGAGACTATGTACCAGATTTGGATGCTACGGAATAAGGCGGCATATGAAGAGAATTTTCAGAGACCAGGAATATCCGTTGTACTACGTAATATCTATGATAGATTGCGGAATATTAGAATTGCATGGCAGCTCCGGTAGCTTTTGTAAATTTTTTATCGTTAATGCCCATTGACATAATACATGTAGAGTCGCTATGACTTTGTTTTGAGTTAACAAAATGATCCTTTGAATTGAAAAAAAAAGGATAAAATGTCTATTTGGCAATGCGTGAAATATAGGACAAAAACGTCAGCTATCATAATTGTGGAAAGTATTTATTTTAAGAAGAGTACAATTTTCCACAAATAAGCAATTGTATTATGAGTCCTGACGGATATTTTGAGTTTCAACCTCGTCGTTTTCACGTTTTCGTCTTTTCGTTGGTCGAACAAACTTTTTACCAAACCGTCTTATAAACCAGAGATTTGAAAATACAGTAAAAAAAGGACTTCCTCTATTCGTGCCTCTTATGTGCAGGTTTTAAGCATCCAAGAACTAAAGGTACTTCAAGCTTAATATTATACCGAATTTACCTCTTAAAATGTATTTATGAGTTGAGACATGTAAAAGGATATTTTCGGTGTACTAATTTTCTTCGTTTGCAATATGTATGTGGAGGGGCTGGATAGTTTCGCAATCTGACGTACAGAATCTTACCCTACACTTTTTACTTTTTGTGCAAGAGGTTATTTTCGCATCCCGAATTTATAAAATCAATATCACAAAATAACAACTTACCGGTCTGGTCAGTTTTTTAAGATGTGTCAGACATGCTATTAATTATAACAAATAATGCGTATATACCATTTTCTTTTTCTATTTAACAGACCCATTAATTAAAGAATACAAGAGACTTCAAACTGCCGGGGGAATGGGGAGGAGCCGTGTTGTTAGAGCGGGATAGGATCCCCTTACCGTAAATTGGGTGCGGTGACGCGTGACCGCGCGACACGTGACAGCAAGGGGTGGTGAGGCTAGATGAGGGTCACCTGCATCTAGTCTCACCATCCCCTTTATTGCCACGTGTTACGTAGTCACAAAGGAAGTGAAGAAAGTTGGGTTAGGAGATCCCAAGCCTGTTAAAGCACTGAGCCCGACCTGCACGATTCACCCGTTTGGGTCAAAACTAAAATGCAAAAAATCATTGTTTTTGGTTTAAAGAAAATGTTAATCCCAAATAGTCCTACTAATAACTCATCCAATAACAGTTCCACTGACCCACTCGGTTCAATCATTCTACACAAACAAAATAAAAAATTGTTTACATTGTCAGTGATGAGCCAAAATCCGACATGCACGGAAAAGGTTAAAATCATCAGTTAGTCAACAAACCGTCAACGTAGTTCAGGCACAGCTGCTTGACTTCACTATCTCGGCCAGAAGTCTCGGCCTCGACCATTATTATTTGTAGGTGAAACGATTAAGGTAGTCTCCAGTAAAGCTCTCGCTCAGCTCGGCCTAACGCCCAAGTCAGGTTGGTCCCTATTCAGACATGGTCAAAGCTAAGTAAAGAATGTATCCAATCTACGGATATCAACTAAGAAACAATACGCCTTTAATGGTTCATGGTGCATCTTGGTTCGGCCTCGGCACATCTCGACCTCAGAATTATGCATCAAGATCTGATCTCGGCTCAACCCCCTGTAACAGTTAATCTCGTGAAAAAGATCAAAGAAGGCCTTACCAACTGCCATCTGGGACCCACCAAGATATCTCTGCAGGACACTTTTCAGGTGTCAAGCAATAGTTATGTTAGTACAAGGTCATTATTGCAAGCCAACCTACATGACATAGAGTCAACCACTGACACAGTTTCAGTCACGGGTATTAGTCACATCATATTGCAGTTCTGCAGCAGACAAGATGGCGTCTCAATCCCTTCATTGGGCAGGGGGCTATACCTCCTTAACCCAAAGTATAAATAACCCCCATTCTCAGACGGGAAGAGGATGATGCAACTTTGCACAAACTTCAACTACAACCATTCCATCTCGGCTGACTCCTAAACAGCAGGATTCTCAGTAAAAAAACTGATCCAGGTTCATCCTAAACATGTGTTTCAGCTCAAATATATATCCAAAACACCCGTAATTGACTTGAGCGTCAGAGGGTTTCCCCAGGACAACGTCTTGGGACCTCTAACGTTTTCTTTTTCTTCTCAGGTGAAATATCTAGAACCCCCAAGGAGGACTAACGACATTTGAGTTTGGGTCATTTTTGATTCTTGGTGAAGATCCGACTTCATCGTTTGGCGCTAGAAGGAGGGCCTTGAAAAATCCCTCAATTGGGTAAGAAATTCGAACTTAAAAACAGTCAACATCATTTCATGACAAAAGGTCGCTGTGAAGGTTTGGGTGAGTCATCCAATCAACCACGACGAATGATTACTCGTTCAGGTATCCCAGAACAGGTTTCTCGGGTACCTGAACCTCCTAATCCTACTCCAGAACTTTCAAGAGAGGAGAGAGACAAAGCGATAAGATATGTCACTGAGAACATGGATGTATTTGAGGCTGTGGTGCAACAGCTAAAAGGCAAACAACCAGAGGTAGAGGATATGGATGAGGATCTTCCTCTTCCTCCTAAAGAAGTATCTCAAAACCAATCTTTCAGACCTCCTAGAGGATTTATGGCGGAAGCCAGAAGGAGAAGCTTCAAAGCTCCAACAATAGAGTCATAACATATGGCCAGACAGCGTCTGAGCGTAAGGTCAAAATCTTTGAAGAGCGTCCCCAGGGATGAAGAAGTTCATCGCAGGCCAAGAACTTACTACGAAGAGCACAAGCAAGAGTTTGTGCAAGCAGTCCAGGAAAGTCCTTTTTCCTGGGATATTGCAGAGTATTTGGCACCAGACAGTTTTAAGGTGCCAAAGATGGACACTTACGATGGGACAACAGATCCAACAGATCATCTCTTCCAGTTCCAAACGGCGATGGGTTTGAAGAATGTTCCAGACCCTCTGCGCTATAAGACTTTCCCGATGTACTTGTGGAGAAAGGCTAGGAGGTGGTTTCAAGAACTCCCATCAAATTCGGAGAGATCTTTTAAGCAACTGGCACAAAAATTCAAGTCTCAATTTGTGTCCAGTACTCTTTTCGTGAAAAAACTCATCACACTTGATGACATTGAGGCAAGGTCTAGATGAATCTGTGTTAAAGTACATGCAACGTTTCTCGGAGAGTCACTGCAGGTCAGTGACAAAAACGAGGGCGTGAAAGCGGCTACCTTCATTAATGGGCTTCGAGCTGGACGCCTCTTTTCCCAACTGGCCAAAAAGGGACCTACAACTTTGAGGGAATGTTTAGAGAAAGCTCACCAGTTTGCCCGAGGTGAGGAAGCAAAGCCGATCTAGTTTCAAAAAGGAGGATCGGCGCAGTGAAGGAAAAGACTGGGATCGGCGCAGTGCGTTCGATCGTATGGGTGGAAAAGGCAAAGATGGTAAGGAGTGCTTACCCCTTTTAGCTTCAAAGGATAACATTTTAGCCATCATGGAGAAGGATGGCTTGAGGGTTGATCCTAAAACCTTGAATGGGCCCCGAGAGAGAAGGGACCCAAAGTTATATTGCCGATATCACAGAGATATCGGACACGATACAGAAGATCGCAGGCAACTGGCGCAGGCAATTAAGAAATTGATAGAGCAAGGACATCTAAAACAATTTTATGACCCACGTTCATGCTTACATAATCGGTTGGATTTCCACAAAAATCCTCAGAAGGATAAATGCCGGCCAGAGTCCCCTCCTTGGCACTGCAGGTCGGACGACGATGAGGAGCAAAGAAGGCATAGGGCTGCAGGCCGGCCCCAGGTCAATACAATTATTTACACTATCTCTGGAGGTCCACCTTACGCAAGCCTAGGTGAATCCAGCTCTGCAGGAACCTTGTCGGGACCACCAGCTAAAAGAGCTAAAATGGCTAAAGAATTAACTTACGGGCCAGAAGATCTCATTCCATTGGACTCCAACAACACAGGTTTAGTAATAGACTTGTGTATACACTTAGCTCCTGATAAAATTGTGGAGGTCCGACGTGTTTATGTGGATATCGGCAGTGCTGTGAACGTAATGTATTATCGGGTATACCAACAGCTGGGCCTACCCGATTCTTTTATGAGGCCCGTCACCTGATCATTATATGGATTTACTGGAGCTGCAGTTCAGCCAACAGGTCTGGTCACACTCAGTTGCAGTTTTGGCAAACCTCCTGCTTATCGTTGTTTGTGGATAGACTTTGTGGTCATCAAGGAGATGTCCGCATACAACATCATTTTGGGGCGGCCAGCTTTGGTGGAATTGGAAGCCATTGTATCGCCTCTGCACTTCAGCATGAAGTTTCCCACTCCATGGGGAGTGGTAACAATACAAGGTGATACTCAAGTGGCACAAAGTTGCTACGCTATTGCCACCCAAGGTAATGAAGCAGTTCAGCAAGTCAGCCTTGATGAACTTATACCTTCAGATGAAGAACACTTGCAATCAGATGATGCAGTGCAAGACTTTGTCCTTGATCCGGGACGACCTGAAAATGTCATAAAGATTGGGACGTGGATGCCGTCCGAGATGTTGGCTCAGTTACAGGCTCTACTGAAAGAATTTGCAATCATCTTTGCCTGGACAGCTGAGGATATGCCTGGGATCCCTTCGTATTTGGCCAAGCACAAATTGAATGTTGACCCTCAGGCAAAGCCAATAAAGCAAAAGAAGCAAAATTTTGCTCCAGAGAGGATCAAAGTTATTGAAGGGGAGGTCAAGAAGCTGTTGGCCATAAGTTTATTGTGGAAGTACTTTATCCAATCTGGTTGGCTAACCCCGTGGTGGTCCCTAAGCAGGACGAATCTAGGAGAATGTGTATAGATTACACCGATCTCAACAAAACATGTCCAAAAGATTGTTACCCACTTCCGAAGATTGATAGGCTAGTGGATTCAACACTTGGACATAAAATCTTCGATTTTTTGGATGCCTTCAAAGGCTATCATCAGATCATCATGGAAATAGAAGATCAGAAAAAAACTGCTTTCATAACGGAGTCAGGTACTTATTTTTATGTAACTATGCCATTTGGGCTAAAGAATGTTGGGGCCACTTATCAACGTCTGGTCAATTTTCTGTTTAGCGAACAAATTGGCCGAATAATGGAGGTTTATATTGATGATATGCTCATCAAGAGCAGGTTTCTTGATCAGTATATTCAAAACTTAAGGGAAGTCTTCACTGTGCTTAAAGACTCACACATGAGGCTGAATCCGAAGAAGTGCACGTTTGGGGTACGCACTGGAAAGTTCTTGGGATACATGGTCTCCAAAGATGGGGTACAGGCAAATCCTGCCAAGATTGAAGCCCTAAAAAACATGCATCCCCCTAGGAACATAAAGGAAGTGTAGAGGTTAACAGTCCGGATTGCCGTGCTGAGCAGGTTCCTCTCTAACTCGGCCGAAAGATCTCTTCCTTTCTTTCAGATCCTAAAGAAGAAAACAACTTTCCAATGTGACGACCAATGTCAGAAAGCCTTCGACGAGCTGAAGTCCCATTTGGCCGAGGTGCCTATGCTAACTTCACCTCGGCCCGGAGAAGAACTTTATGTGTATCTCTCAACGTGTAAAGAAGCGGTGAGTGCAGTTCTGCTTAGGGAGCAGGACAACGTACAAAGGCCCATCTACTTCGCAAGTAAAATTTTACATGGGCCTGAAGTGAGGTATCCCAATGCTGAAAAGGTAGTCTTAGAACTTATAGTGGCTGCAAGGAAGTTCAGGCCTTACCTGCAAGTTCATCCAATCATAGTGGTCACTGACCAACCTTTGAAGCAAATTTTGTCAAGGCCAGATACTTCTGACCGAGCCGCCAAATGGGCTGTTGAGCTTGCAGAATGCGATATTCAATACAAGTCAAGAACTTCTATTAAAGACCAAGCCTTAGCAGACTTCTTGGCTGAAGGAATATCCGTGGAAGAAGACATCAGGCCCGTGGCTGATTGGACTCTATATGTTGACGGATCTTCCTCCAAAGATGGTTACGGGACAGGTCTCCTAATCATCAACCCCAATAAGGAAGAATTTGAGTATGCCTTGCGTTTTGACTTTGAAGCAACTAACAACGAGGCAAAATACGAGGCCTTGATGGCTGGGCTGGGCCTCGTGAGGAAGTTGGGGGCAGAACGAATCGTTGCCCGAAGTGACTCACAATTGGTAGTATCTCAGATCAATGGGGATTATGAAGCTAAAAAGGATAACATGAAGAAATATCTGACCAAAGTGCTACAGCTCGGCCAGACCTTTGAGCGCTTCAGCATTGAACATATCCCTAGGTCGGCCAATAAGAGAGCTGATGCTCTGTCTCAGCTATCTTCTTCCACTTCAACTAACTTGGGGAAAAAGATAGTCATGGAACTGGTAAAGCATCGAGCTTATAATGCCAATGAAGTACTGCAGATTGACTATGTTAATACTTGGATGAACGAGCTAGTTAACTTCTTGCAACACGGGATTCAGCCCGAGGATAAACGAGCAGCTCGGCGTCTTCGTTTGAAGGCGGCAAGTTATACTCTCTTTAACGACCACCTTTATAAGAAGTCGTTTTCACAGCCTTGGTTGAAATGCGTGAATGAAGAAGAAGGAGACTACATCCTTCGGGAGATGCACCAAGGAATTTGTGGAAACCACTCTGGTGCGCGATCATTAGCAAGAAAATGCTACCTTGCCGGATATTATTGGCCCACTCTGCGTCAGGATGCAGAAGAGTTGGTTAAAAAATGTAAAGCATGCCAGGTCCATGCTCCAATTTCACATCTGCCTAGTCAAGAATTCACCGCCATCACAATTCATTGGCCTTTTGTGCAATGGGGAATAGATCTCGTTGGACCTCTACCCCGAGCTCCCGGTTTAGTAAGATTTTTGGTTGTTGCCATTGATTACTTCACCAAATGGGTGGAAGCAAAGCCCTTGGCTACTATAACGGGGGGCCAGATCAAAAAATTCTTGTGGAAAAAAGTCATATGCCGCTTCGGCCTTTCACAAGTCCTAATCTCGGACAACGGAAAGCAATTTGCAGATGACCCCGTTAAGAGTTGGTGTGCCGAGCTCAAAATTGAACAGCAATTCACCTCGGTAGCACACCCTCAAGCAAATGGGCAAGTTGAGTTGGCAAACAGAACAATCAAGGACGGATTAAGGAAACGACTATACAAAACTGGGGCAAGTTGGGTGGATGAGCTACCAAGTATATTATGGGCATATCGGACTACCCCTTCTACCTCCACTAAGGAAACACCTTTTTCCTTAGTGTATGGCACTTAAGCAGTCATCTCAGCTGAAATTGGTTCCAGCTTAGCTCAGATAGCTCATTACTCAGCCGAGACCAATGACCAGTTGGTGCGGGTGAATTTGGATGAATTGGAGGAAAAAAGGGAGCAAGCCCATGTCCGCATGGCTCAGTACAAGAATCTAATTGCTCAATACTATAACTCTCGAGTGAGACCGAGATCATACCAAGTGGGTGATTTAGTATTGCGCAGCAATGAAGCAAGTCATGCAGCACCAATTGGGACTTTCAACCCGAAGTGGGAAGGCCCTCGTCGAATAGCCGAGGTACGATTATCTGGAGCTTACAAATTAAAAACCTTTGAAGGCAAAACTTTACTAAAGACTTGGCATTCCACACACTTAAGACTTCTACATCAGTGATGTAGAAGTATGATGCCTCAGCATGACTGAGCGGACTGAGCAGGGCCTTGATCAAGAAAGACCTCGGCATGTTTGAAGCAAATGCCCGTTAAGAGAAAAATTTTGCGAACAGGATTCACGCCTATCAATTAATAACATGACTAGAAAAAAGTATAGATCATCTGTAAAGTTATCAGCAGTGCTGAGGCTTGAATAAAACATTGTTTTATGGCAGTGCCAAAATTAAGATTATGCGATGTCATCTTCCATCTTGTCTTCTTTTAAAAAAAAGAAAAATTATTTTATTCTTACATGAATTAACTCAGAGTTTAACAGAGCTGTATCTCATCCAAGTGATGCAGTCCCCGGCAGAGCCGAGATTGAGAATTTGTGCTACGAAAAACTAACACTTGGGAAAAATCCAAGAAACTTTTGGCAGAGCAGATCCTGGAGTCCAAATCGGCTCAGTGAAAACTCAGTTCAAGAAATGCTGAGAAGAAAAATATAATATAGGACAGACCCTGGAGTCCAGATCGGTCCTATAAGAGTACGACTCAACAATCAATGCTTGGAAGAATCCAAGAAGTATTAAGTAGAGCAGACCCTTGAGTCCAGATCAACTCTGTGAAAGTTCAGTTCATAAAATTGTTATATCGGATGCTACAAGGGAGACTTAGGCCAAAAGATTTCATCTCAGCCTACATACTTCGGTTAGGTTTGATTAAAGACATGGTATATCACTAAGCGTTATTCAAGATGGATATCGGCTGAAACGGATCAAGTTTTGAGCGGGATTCATTCTTACTAGTTCTTATCTCAGCTCGGCAGAATAATAGGTTTATTCTATATATTAAAGCTTGGTGACTTAGTTTATTTTCAGTTAAATTAAGCTTGCCAAGGTTGAGGTTGGACCTCGGCAGCAATAGGTTTGGAAAGAAAACTTAGCAGAAATTCTGAAATGATGACCAGAACAGAAGGAAAAGACAAGTTGCAAAAACTTAGAAAGTTTTTTTCATTGATTAAGAAATTTGAGTACAGAGTACATAAATGTCTGCTCAGACAAATTACAAAGAAGAAATCCTAAGTCTAGTCCTCTATCTCTCTCAAGTCAGCTCCATCAAGAAATTACTTAAATTGAGTATTGAACTCTTCAGTAGCAACTGAGTTGCAAAGATTGGCCAGTTGAGGATCTTCTTTGTTTAGCTCAGGGTAAATCTCTGAACAGACATATATGGCCTTCGTCTGGCCGACCTCCATGGCTGAGCTCTGCAGCAGTATCATGTTCTCTTCAAAAAGCTGGGACCTTCTGAAATCGGCCACTGCCTTATCTTCAGAATCGGCCAATTGTTGACGCAGACGAACCATTTCTTCTTCCAAAGCGGATCTCTGCTGCAGCAGCTTAGCCTTATCTTTATTCAGGGACTACATTTCTGCCAGAGCCTGATTGGAGGTATTCTCAAGGTCGGCGACTTTGTGCTCCAATTCATCCACTCTGGAGTTAGAAGTGGCCAACCTCAGCTCAGCTTCCTCAGCCCTTCGTTAGAGGCTGGAGTTTTCGGCTTGCATAGAATTGTTTTGTTGAGCCATTCTGGCTCTATGCTGGTCGGCTTCCTCAAGCTCTTTGGACTTGGCTTGAAAAGCTTGGAGGAACCTTTATGCCCGAGCTAAAGCCTCTAACTCCAAGGCTCGGACCTGCCAGAAAGGTAAAGTGAGAAAAGAACTAAGTGTTAAGTCAAATAAACACTTAAGAGAAAATTCGAACCACTTACCAGAGTAACATTGAAGTGAAGAACGTCTTTCAAACTCTCCCAGGTAGCTACGTTAAACTTCTGCTAGTCAAGGGGCAGAACTGTGACCTTGTTCCGCTTTCTTGCTATGGCTGGGTCCACAGCAGAGTCACCTTCAGAAAACCCAATAAGAATTGGGTCTGATGACTCAGCTCGCGGGGGCAGGACCTCCGCAGCTGATCTAGAAGGAGCTGCCTCATATGCGGGCTGAGAAGGGCCTGCATCTTGTTAGATCCGAAATACACTCTAGAGGGGGGGTGAATAGAGTGTTTGGCTCTTTTGCGGAATTTTCTCGTTTGCTCAACTCAAAAAGATATTCAAAATCAGAGCAAAAATGGGAGATGAGAAGTAGTGAATGAGTACACCGGATATAGAGTTGTTCGAATCATAAATGATTCTACTCCACTACCACTTTGTTTCCAAAGTGGATTTTCAATAACTACTCTTCTTATTATGAACAATAAGGACAACCACAGCAACACTTACACTAACACTTTAGTGTAAGCAACAACAACAGCAACTTCTTGCACAAAACACACTTGTGCAACTACAGCAACTACAGCTCTTAGAAAGAACAACTTCTTGCTTTCTCACAACTTCAACAAAAGTTCCCTCAAGAACTTCTCACAAAGGGTTGAAGAAATATAGTAAGGTTCACACTTTCTCACAAGTCTAAGCACAAGAAAAAGATCAAATATTTATGATTCCTCTTGTGCTTGACTCACTTTCTCTCAATATACAACAATGAAGAACAAAGAGAAGCTAAACAAGCTTTAAGCAAATTTACAAGTATGAGAGAACTATACAACAATGGAGAATGAAGCTAGATGGTGTTGAAAGTGTGTGTTTTGCCTCATCCAAGCCTCCTCTATTTATAGATAAAGTTCACCACGTTTTTGAGGCTCTCCACCAAGTCTTCAACTTCAAAAATGTCAAGATAATGCCCAAATAGTCTCTAGCCACCCTATGGAGTGATTTGATCTTGGATAGCCACCCTAGAGAATCTTAGACATGTATACAATAGTCAAGGAAGCATGTAATAGGTTGGGTTAAAGTCCACAAGAAATTTGAGCAAGATTGGAAAGAGAAAACATCATAAATCTCTCTTGGATTTTGTTCCAGCGTTTAGAAAATTTGAATTCCGGGGGACATCGATCGATCGAAGTGCCTGGAAGGGAGATATCGATGTCCTCTGTCTGACATCGACTGATCGATGTTAGGGGCTGAAGTGACATCGATCGATCGATGTCACTTGGTTTAGAGATCGATGTTCTCTGAACAACATCGATCGATCGAAGTCCTTTGACTGAGAGTTCGATGCTCTCTGATTGACATCGATCGATCGATGTCAGAGGCTGAAGTGACATCGATCGATCGATGTCCCCATCTTGAGAGATCGATGTCAACCAGTGAGTTCCAATCTCAACCATTTTTAGCCATAGAGTGATTTTCTCATTTTGCATCAAATATCAAACACAAATTTAACTCATTCAAAACATCTTTTCATCATCAAAACATTTCACAACTTAACAATCTCTCCCTTTTTGATGATTTCAAAACCATGATTCAAAAGATGTTTTTACATGATACTTTTTCAGCTAAACTTGATATTTTACAACTCCCCCTTTGTTCATGTTCCCTCATCATATGAACACATCAAAAAAATTTCAATCTACCCAAAATGTGTTATCAATACCAATATGCTCCCCCTCAACCTATGCATCAAGTTTCACATTTTCATCATTTCAATATGTAAAGCATATCAAGAAACTTCATGTCATGCTATACCAAATTCAACTTCTCAAGCTAAGTTATGTGATGCAAAAAACACCAATATCATATCAAGATGAGACATTAAGATACCAAGCTATAGCATGCCAAAACTAAATCATGCAATGTCTAACCAACAATGCCAAATATGGCAAATCCAATGCCCAAACAATCATGCCAAAAACCAATGCCCAAACATGCTAAAGCCCAATCATGCCAACAATAATTTCTACCATGCCAACAATACCAAGATCAATTATTACTTATCCATCATGCCAACAATGCCAAATACCAAGACCAAAAACATCATGACAACAATGCCAAATACCAAGACCAATTACTACTTAAACATCATTCCAACAATGCCAAATACTTCTCCCCCTTTTGAAAGCATCAAAACATAAGAGATACCAAAACGAAAAGATAAATACCATTAAGAAATATCAAGTTTTGAGATACATACTCAAACTTGCAACACTATGTATAACCACGAGGGAATGGGGAATCATAAAGGACTACTCCTCATCGGAGGAAAAAACACAGTCTGGAGAGAGCTCCCTTGAGTTTACTTTTTAGCTTTTGGTATTTTGTCTTCTGAACATCCAATTCCGTTTGCAGAGCCGTAACTTGAGTGTTGACTTTCGTTTCAATGATGCTGATACGCTCCTAAAAGTTCTTATATTCCTTTTGTAGATCATCAATACGGACTGCTTTCGTGGTCAAGTCTTCACCCCATTGACCAATTGTATGACGAATATCGTCAATTTCGGCCTCTGCATCGAACTCTTCACCTGACCCACTTCCTTCTGCCATTGGTGCTTTTCCTTTGTCCTTTTTGGAAGTGGAGCTTGGTTGTGGAGGCGGTTGTGATGAAGGATGAGAGGAGGGTGCCATGGGAGGTTCGTTAGGAGATAGTGGAGGGATAGGATCTTCCGGCTCTTCCTCTTCTTGTTCTTGTTGTCCTCCCCGTTTTTGAGCCTTCTTCCGAGACTTATGTATTTGTTGGATGTTTTCCTTGGTGTAATAATCCTTGTTGGTAATCTGTTCAGTATAATCTTCATCCAACAATACATTATGCTTTTTGAGCAATCTATAGATGATATTGCTATAGGGAAGAGCTTTGGATTGCTTTGTTACGGCTTCCAACATATTTGCAAATATAATCTCCCCAAGATTCATAGCTTCTCTATTTGCAAGCCGATAAGCTATATAAAAATCCAATTTGCTCAGAAGTTTAGCTGATTTTCCGTTGATACAAAAAGTGACAATGGCAAGTAAGACTCGATATACCAAAGGCATGTCATTTGTATTTTTGGTGGGGTGAAATCCAAGAAAGGTTTTAACTTCATTTTCAGAAATTTGATACTTGTAGGTATCCTACCTCCAAGGATCAAAATCTTCCCATCCCTCAGCAGGAAAATCAAGCAAATCATTTATAGTCTTAGAACTAAACATCAAAAACTGTCCATCTATCAGTGAGTGTAAAGCATAAGGCACACCCTGTCGATATTCTACCCACGTATTAGCATAAAACATCCTAGTGTATCGGGTAGACATATTTGTCATTTGATTTACATCCCAAATATGTATCCATTTTTGATGATTAAACCAATCAATGATTGGTTTTAACTCTTCATTTCTCAAAATATCTTCAATTTTGAGCAGTTTAAGTGGAATGGTGGATCTTTTCTCGCGCTCCCATTCATGAAATGTCGTTTGAGCTTTAAGAGTGATGTAGCCAAATTTACCTGTCCCCGTTGGCTCTTTCAAAGCATCCTTGTAATCTGAAGACTTAAGCCATGGAAAATTGTTGAGGGTTAGCTTTTCCCTTGTTTCCTTTAACTCAGTGTTTTGAGATGCAGTTGATTTCTTCCTCAGTCCTTGTGTTCTAGACCCCGGTGGATGTGATTGTTGTGTCTCACCTTCACCTTCTTGTGAAGTTCTTGCTCTCTTGGAAGAGGGTTGCGTTTTTGAAGCCATTTAAGATTTACGTTTCGGATTTTGGAGATGGATATGAAAATATGTTGAAGAATAAGGTTGTATTTGTATAAAAGATGGAGATTTTGGAAAAGATTCTGAGTTTAGCAGAGAGATTTGACGTAGTTGAGACCAAGTTTTTTGGTTTTGCAGAGTGAAAATTAGGGATTTTGTTTGAGAGAAAGAGGAAAGTGAAGAGGAAAGGGAAAAGTGCAGGTTTTAATGACCTGTCCGCGTAGACATCGATCGATCGATGTCTTGGACTTCGATCGATCGATGTCCTGTTTGATAGCAGTTTCTCAAACTGCCACATGGTCGATCAATGTCTTCTGAAATCAACATTTTTGACTAATTTTACCTTCTAGCCAATGTTTATCATACCTAATCTTGCTCTAATAGATTCGAATGTCTCGGTGGGAAGAGATTTAGTAAAGATATCCGCTAGTTGGTCATTTGTTGGAACAAACTCAATGCATACCAATCCTTTTTGAATGCAATCTCTTATGAAGTGATGCCTCACTTCAATGTGTTTGGTTCTACTATGATGAACCGGGTTTTGTGCTATACTTATGGCTGATGTGTTGTCACATAGGATGGGAACTTTATCAAATTTAACATTATAATCATTCATGGTGTTTGTCATCCAAAGTAGTTGTGCACAACATGAAGCGGCCGATATATATTCAGATTCCGCCGTTGAAAGTGACACACTATTTTGTTTCTTGGAAAACCAAGAAACTAAGAAATCTCCAAGGAATTGACATGTCCCGGTGGTGCTTTTCCTATCAACAAGATTTCTGGCATAGTCGGAGTCACTGTACCCCCTTAAATCAAAACATCCATTTTTGGGATAAAGCAAACCAAAATTCAAAGTTCATTTCAAATACTTAAAGATACGTTTAATAGCAACTAAATGTGATTCCTTAGGCATACTTTGAAATCTAGCACATAAGCACACATCATGCAAAATATCCGGTCTACTAGCGTTTAAATAAAGTAAACTGCCAATCATGCCCCTATATTTTGTTACCTCAACCGGCTTTCCTTTTTCGTCTTTGTCAAGCTTTGTACTTGTGCTCATCAGAGTGCTCACACTTCTTCCATCCTCGAATTTGTACTTCTTGAGCAAATCCTTCGTATACTTTGTTTGATATATGTACACTCCATCTTGAGTTTGCTTGATTTGTAGACCAAGGAAGTAGTTGAGTTCACCCATCATGCTCATTTCAAATTCTCCTCCCATCAATTTTGTAAAATGCTCACAAAGAGAATCATTAGTAGCACCAAATATAATATCATCCACATAAATTTGAACAAGCAATTGATGGTTTCTTTGTTCTTTAATAAAAAGAGTAGTGTCGACTTTTCCTCTTGAAAACTTATTCTCAAGTAGGAAGTTACTTAATCTATCATACCAAGCTCTAGGAGCTTGTTTAAGTCCATAAAGGGCCTTTTTGAGTCTAAAAACTTGATTTGGATAATCATGATTTTCAAACCCCGGTGGTTGAGCTACATAGACCTCTTCTTGAATTATTCCATTCAAGAATGCGGATTTCACATCCATTTGATATAATTTGAAATCCTTATAGCATGCATATGCTAATAGCATTCTAATAGCTTCTAACCTAGTTACGGGAGCAAAGGTCTCATCATAGTCTATGCCTTCCTCTTGCCTATAGCCTTGGGCTACTAATCTAGCTTTGTTTCTAGTGATGTTTTCTTTATCATCCATTTTATTTCTAAATACCCATTTAGTGCCAATTACGGGATGGTCACTAGGTTTAGCAACTAATTCCCAAACATCACTTCTTTCAAATTGATTTAATTCTTCTTGCATAGCTAATACCCAATCTTCATCATTTATTGCCTCCTTTATGTTTTTAGGCTCAACTTGTGAAATGAAGGCATTTTCATTGAATTTTCTCCTAGTCATTATGCCTTGACTAGTTTCACCTAGTATCAACTCTTTAGGGTGATCTTTCCTATATTTATATGAATTTGGTAAATTTGAGGTATCCCCTCCTACTTCTTCATTTTCCAACATAGGTTCAAGGGGATCAATCCTAAGGTCAATAACAATATTACCTTTTGGATTCTCAAATTTCTCTATATGACTTACTTCAATTATTTCATCATCATCATCATCATCATCATTAATGTTTGATTTATCCTCAATGAGTTCACTAAACTTAACATGAATTGATTCTTCAACTTTCATGCTTCTTTTATTATATACTCTAAATGCCTTGCTATTTTGAGCATAACCCATAAAGATTCCTTCATCCGCTTTGAAGTCGAGTTTATCCAAGTTATCTTTGGTGTTAAGTATAAAACACTTACAATCAAATACCTTGAAATAACCAATATTTAGTACTCTATCTTTCCAAAGCTCATAAGGAGTCTTTTTGAGAAATGGTCTCAAATAAACTCTATTGATCACATGACAAGCGGTATTTACCGCTTCGGCCCAAAAATATTTGGGTAGCTCAAATTCGTTTAGCATGGCTCTACTCATTTCTTGAAGTGTTCTATTTTTCCTTTCCGCAACACCATTTTGTTGAGGAGTTCTTAGAGCTGAAAAATTGTGTCCATACCCTTTGGATACACAAAATTCTTGAAATTCTCCATCAAACTCACCACCTCTATCACTTCTAATTTCCTTAATTGTGTCTTCTTTTTGATTTTATAATCTCTTACAAAGCTTTATAAATTCTTGACATGCATCATTCTTTTTAGCTAAGAACATTACCCAAGTGTACCTAGAGAAGTCATCTACCACCACAAAGGTGTAATGTTTTCCACTTAGACTTGCTGTACCAATATCCCCATACAAATCCATATGTAGCAATTGTAGAGGTTTGGTGGTGGATATTTCACTTTTGGGCTTGAAACTTGTTTTAACAAGGTTTGCCTTTTGACAAGTGTCACATAAGCCATGGTTTTCGAAATTTAATTTTAGAAGACCTTTGACTTTTTCATTTTTTTCAAATATATTTGAAATTTTTAAAACTAATATGTCCAAGTCGTCTATGCCATAGTTGAGTCAAATCATTTTTGGCAACTAGGCAAGAAACATGTTGTGATATCAAATCATGTGTGCTAAATTTGTAAATATCATTTTTATGTATAGCCTCAAAAACAATCTTATCGTTCTTTTTCACAACACATTTTCTTTCACAAATTCAATTTGAAAATTAGCATCACATAGTTGGCTAACACTTATCAATTTATACTTAAGCCCTTCTACATATAATACATTATTAATAGTAAAAGAAGAGTTACCAATTTCTCCATGTCCAAGGATTTTGGCTTTCCCATTGCCAAAGTGCACCGTTCCACCATCTTGGAGCTTGAGCTTGGTGAACAATGATTTGTCTCCGGTCAGATGCGTTGAACATCTGCTGTCCATAAGCCATTTGGTTTCTTCTTCTTTGGCTACCCCATTTATCTTGAGAGCCTACAAAACCAAAAGATGTATGCATTGGTACCCTTTGATGATTGGGTCCTTTAGGGTTAGTTGATCGACCCTTAGGCTTCCAAACATATGTGCTTCCAAATCTAGCTCTACATGCTTTCTTCACATGTCCTAGTTTGTTGCAATAAAAATAAGTGGGTACATGCTTTGGTTTTGAAGGAGATGAATTTTGTTGTGTTTTTCTATTTTTTTCCTTTTTTCTTTAAGGACTTATGTTTAATAGAAGAAGATGATGAATTAAATCCTAAACCGAATTTATCATTTCCAATTCTTTGATTTCCAAGTAGTATGTCTAAATTGTTTTTACCATTTGTTAGTCTTTGTAAGTCTAACTTTAGTTTCTCACATTCTTTTCTAATTTCTACATTTTCAAGAGCTACGGTTTTACGCATGGTGATTATGATGTCATGCTCTTGAAACATCAAAATATTCTTGTCATGCAAGCTTTTATTTTCTAAGATGCATTTCTTGAATTCTTTCTTCAAATGCTTATACTTTAAATTCAATTTTTCAAAGTAATCTTGCAAATCTCCTATTTCATCATGCAAATCTGAAGGATTAGAATTTACCTCAAGATCATCTTCAATTGCCATGAGACAAGTATGTTGAATCTTTGGATTGTCAATTATTGCAACAAGTCCAACACCTTGAGCTTCACTCTCTTCTCCTTTCGATTCCGAAAGGAGATCATCCCACGTGGTTACTTCTGCATTGAGGGCTTTCTTCTTTTGAGGAAAAACCTTCTTCTCTTGCTTTTGCAGCTCTTTTACGTGGCAATCGGCAATGAAATGACCGGGTCGACCACATCTATAGCAATTTTCACTTGCTTCCTTTTCTTTAGATGGTCTTTTGAAAAACTTTCTTCCATGAGCTTTGTTTCTAGTTGCCATTCTTCTAAATTTTCTTACTAGAAGGGCAACTTCCTCATCCGATTCATTGGACTCTACCACCAATCCTTTGCGTGATGTTTGTGTGGGCTTGATAGGGTTCATCCTATTTTGTTCATCAATAAGAATTTCATGAGTAAGAAAATTACCGGATAGCTCATCAAGGGTAAGAGTCTTGAGATTCTTTGATTCGGTGATGGCGGTGACTTTGGGTGTCCATTCTCTTGGCAAAGAATTGAGGAGTTTTGAGACAAGATCTTCATTTGAGATTTTCTTGTCCACCATGGAGAGTTGATTCACTATTCGTATGAATCGATCGATTGTCTCTTCAATCTTCTCACCGTTTTTCATTCCAAACATCTCATACTCCTTCATGAGCATAAGTCGTTTGGCCATTCTTACTTGCTCAGTTCCTTCATGTATCATTTCAAGCCTTTTCCATGCCTCATGGGCTGTTTCAAGACCTTGAAGTCTTATGAGCTCGGTGGTGGTGAGAGCACTTGAGAGAATATCAAATGCTAAATCTTATCTTTTCTTCATCGGCGTAGTCATCCTCATCTTTGAATATTGATTCTCCTTTTGAGTTGGTAATCATAGGAACTTCAATTCCTTTGACAACGGCTCTCCATATATCAAATCCACAGCCTTTCCAATGATTGATCATTCGAAATTTCCATAAAGAATAATTTTGGGCGTCAAACATAGGTACTTTAGTGTTTGATCCGGAAAATAGTGCAGTAGGCTTAGGAGATGAAGTGTGAGATGAAGAGGTTGAGGTTGAGGTTGTCATTGACATGATCTTTAACCTTACTACTTGCAAATATAGGCCAAGCAATCAAGGTTAGGCTCTGATACCAATTGTTAGGTGCGAAATACACTCTAGAGGGGGGGTGAATAGAGTGTTTGGCTCTTTTGTGGAATTTTCTCGTTTGCTCAACTCAAAAAGATATTCAAAATCAGAGCAAGAATGGGAGATGAGAAGTAGTGAATGAGTACACCGGATATAGAGTGGTTCGAATCGTAAATGATTCTACTCCACTACCACTTTGTTTCCAAAGTGGATTTTCAACAACTACTCTTCTTATTATGAACAATAAGGACAACCACAACAACACTTACACTAACACTTTAGTGTAAGCAACAACAACAACAACTTCTTTCACAAAACACACTTGTGCAACTACAGCAACTACAGCTCTTAGCAAGAACAACTTCTTGCTTCCTCACAACTTCAACAAAAGTTCCCTCAAGAACTTCTCACAGAGGGTTGAAGAAATATAGTAAGGTTCACACTTTCTCACAAGTCTAAGCACAAGCAAGAGATCAAATATTTATGGTTCCTCTTGTGCTTGACTCACTTTCTCTCAATATACAACAATGAAGAACAAAGAGAAGCTAAACAAGATTTAAGCAAATTTACAAGTATGAGAGAACTATACAACAATGGAGAATGAAGCTAGATGGTGTTGAAAGTGTATGTTTTGCCTCATCCAAGCCTCCTCTATTTATAGATAAAGTTCACCACGTTTTTGAGGCTCTCCACCAAGTATTCACTTCAAAAATGTCAAGATAATGCCCAAATAGTCTCTAGCCACCCTATGGAGTGATTTGATCTTGGATAGCCACTCTAGAGAATCTTAGACATGTATACAATAGTCAAAGAAGCATGTAATAGGTTGGGTTAAAGTCCACAAGAAATTTGAGCAAGATTGGAAAGAGAAAACATCATAAATCTCCCTTGGATTTTGTTCCAGCGTTCAGAAAATTTGAATTCTGGGGGACATCGATCGATCGAAGTGCCTGGAAGGGAGAGATCGATGTCCTCTGTCTGACATCGACCGATCGATGTCAGGGGCTGAAGTGACATCGATCGATCGATGTCACTTGGTTTAGAGATCGATGTTCTCTGAACAACATCGATCGATCGAAGTCCTTTGGCTGAGAGTTCGATGCTCTCTGATTGAAATCGATCGATCGATGTCAGAGGCTGAAGTGACATCGATCGATCGATGTCCCCAGCTTGAGAGATCGATGTCAACCATTGAGTTCCAATCTCAACCATTTTTAGCCATAGAGTGATTTTCTCATTTTGCATCAAATATCAAACACAAATTTAACTCATTCAAAACATCTTTTCATCATCAAAATATTTCACAACTTAACACATCTCAGCCATTGGATGAACCTTCGCCCCGTTGCCTTTTCCTAGGGCGGAGGCTCAAGCCTTCATCAGCTTCTGCCGCCTCTTCAGGATCAGCCCAGGCCTGAGGATGGATCTCGGCCTCGGGCTCATCATCTCTGATCTCAATCGGCAGAGCTGCAATAAACATAACAAATCAAGTTAGGAGCAGAGCTCAACACTTACAAGATTCGAGGATGAAAAGGAGTTTTAGTTACCTGGTTCAGTTTCTGCCTGCCTGGGCTCAGCTGCAGAGATGACTGGGGGCATGGGCGAAGTGGAGGCCCCCCCCAGCAGGAGCAAGGGCCGCAACTCGCCTGGCCTTGCAAGCTCTTTTCCTGGCCGCCGTCTCGGCCATTCGGGTGGTGTAATCCACATTGCTAGAAGCCATTGAGCCTACATCAGAGACGAAACAGTTAGTTACTGAAAGCAAGAAAAATAACAAAGGAAAAGTGCATCAAGACCGGCCTCTAACAATGATCAAGTTGTCGGGGGAAGGGGTAGAAGGTTTTCACCCACTGCTGCGTGGTCCAGGTCAGCTGCCATCAAGACGTCATAGTCCACCCTTTGCCAATCAATGACGATAGGTAGACTCCGAAGTCTGGCTGCTTCATTCAAATAATCTGGACCTGGCTTCAGATTGTCTGCCTTGCCAGACTTCCAGATGTTCATCTTTGGCAGCTCGACCTTCTTTACATAAAAAAATCTACCTTTCCAATTTTTATTGAAAGTAGGGATGTTTACAGCAAAGGGGAATTCAGTGGTGGAGGCTCGCTTGCTAAAGTAATACCAGTTGTGTGATACCCGACAAGTAAAAAGGGATCTAAAAACAGTGGTATTGAAAGGGGGTTCGGCTATTCTAAGAAAAAGGAGGTAGGAAAGAATAAGTTTTAAGCCATTGGGCTGAACTTGAGGGAGCCTAAGACCATAAGCATGAAGGATTCTAACTACGGGCTTAGGAATGGGAAGGTTGAAGCCCGATTTGAAGTAGTCCTCGTAGACTGCTTCATAATTCCTGGGAGGATCATAAGCAGTCTGACCAAGCAAGGGCAGAAGAGGTCCAAAACGATCTCGGTCAATTCTGTGGGTCTTACAGATCCGACCCAGATCGGCCTCGGACAATGAACAAAAAGACTCTTGAACAAGGGCAGAAGGCTGACCTCTTTCGAGGACCCCTGAGAACAGAGATGGAGCCCTTTGAAGAGCTGGGGGGTTCATAGATGTCGGAGTAAGAGCAGTTCCTGCTTGCTTCGGTGAGGACTCAACCACCATGATGGCCCTGCTGGACTGAGCAGCGTCACCAGGGGTCCTACATAGACTTCCGATGGGACAGTCATCGTTAGAAACCGTCTGACTGGACGAAGAAGAAGAACTGGATCTTCCTCCATTGCTGGTGGCATAAGAAGCCCCTTCGGAGAGATTTTGGGAGTCATGGGAAGAAGAAGACATAATGAAGAATAAAGGTGAAGACTTACAGGAAAAAAAAGAGATGAGTGAGGAAGGAGAATGACCGGAGAAAGGCTGAGATCGTTGGAAGACGTTGATTAAACGACGCCGGAGAGGAGAAATGCCGGAGAAGAAAAACACGAGAGAGAAAAAGTAGAAGAAATGAATTACAAACTCTGGAAGTTCTATTTATAGGCCCTCATCTCGGCATCCCAAACGTCACCTCGAATAAATTCATCATTGGTCTCTGCAACCGCCGAAAGTGAAAAAGCGTGTAACTGACATTTCGTGCTCTGCACAGAATAAATGTACAATACGGACCAATCAAAAACAGACACGTCATGTTTGAAAGGACAGTGCATTAAAGGCTCTGAATAGATTAGCCTGCCCTTCCTTGTCGGCTCAGCCAAACTAATTTGGAGGCAAATGATGAGCCAAAATCAGACCTGCACGGAAAAGGTTAAAATCATCAGTTAGTCAACAAACCGTCAACGTAGTTCAGGCACAACTGCTTGACTTCACCATCTCGACCAGAAGTCTCGGCCTCGGCCATTATTATTTGTAGGTGAAACGACTAAGGCAGTCTCCAGCAAAGCTCTCGCTCAGCTCGGCCTAACGCCCAAGTCAGGTTGGCCCCTATTCAGACATGGTCAAAGCTAAGTAAAGAATGTATCCAATCTACGGATATCAACTCAGAAACAATACGCCTTTAACGGTTCATGGTGTATCTTGGTTCGGCTCGGCACATCTCGACCTCAGAATTATGTATCAAGATCTGATATCGGCTCAGCCCCCTGTAACAGTTAATCTCGTGAAAAAGATCAAAGAAGGCCTTACCGACTGCCATCTGGGACCCACCAAGATATCTCTGCAGGACACTTTCCAGGTGTCAAGCAACAGTTATGTTAGTACAAGGTCATTATTGCAAGCCAACCTACATGACATAGAGTCAGCCACTGACACAGTTTCAGTCACGGGTATTAGTCCCATCATACTGCAGTTCTGCAGCGGACAAGATTACGTCCCAGACACGTCTCAATCCCTTCATTGGGCAGGGGGCTATACCTCCTTAACACAAAGTATAAATAACCCCCATTCTCAGACGGGAAGAGGATGATGCAACTTTGCACAAACTTCAACTACAACCATTCCATCTCGGCTGACTCCTAAACAGCATGATTCTCAGTAAAAAAAACTGATCCAGGTTGATCCTAAACCTGTGTTTCAGCTCAAATATATATCCAAAACACCCGTAACTGACTTGAGCGTCAGAGGGTTTTTCCGGGACAACGTCCTGGGACCTCTAACGTTTTCTCTTTCTTCTCAGGTGAAATATCTAGAACCCCCAAGAAGGACTAACGACGTTTGATTTTGGGTCATTTTTTATCCTTGGTGAAGATCCGACTTCATCAGTCAGAAGGGTTATCCAATCCATATTAAAGAAGAGTATTGCATATAGGCTCAGTATGTGTTTTTCAATAATACTAAATATTTTTACATTTGGATACCCAACTTTAGTAGCAAAATGACAAGCAGATGAACCCTATTTGGATAGCAGATCTCATCCGAACGGGATCTCCTGACCTTCTATATGGGACGGTCACAAAGGACCCCGCTTCACGTGGCAGTCCAGGGGGTGATGAGGCTGGATGGAGGTCACCCTCACCCAACCTCACCACCTTCCATGTTGCTACGAGTCGGACGGTCACAAGAGGATGAGAGAAAAAGGAGTCAGGGGATCCATACATACATCTGCTTGTCAATGTTGTTGGAAAAAATAAAGGATCTAAGGAAAAAACGAAAAGCTGATGCATGACACCCAATTCAGATACCAAGTTTAGTATCGGATACCATCTACTTGTCATCATTTTTGAAACTTATAAAAGGATGTGAGGGGAAAAATAGATAAGGTATATATATAATCAATGTCTTTTAAAGTAATTTCGAAAATCAAAATATTACAACATGGTATAATGGTTGACTTTGAAAGTCATTTTGTTTTCATCACGTTGCGGATTAATTGGGGCAATAGAGACCTTCGGAGCCACAAGGATTTGGCCTTTTGCGTTCACACTCAAGCCTCTTTACATAGGCTCCAATCAACACTCTAGGACAAGCTTATAAGATTTGATTTAAGACAAAAAAAAAACTAATTTTTCTAATTACCTTGATAACATGTATACAGAATTCGGAAGATGTAAACAATGTGGGATAAGGATAAAAGTTTCAGAGAGAGGTTTGAAAATTTGATGAAAGGGAGTAGGACAAATTCAAGTTTATACAAACTACTACTCTTTAACAAGGCAAAACACTCTCCAAATTTGGATTACTGCAATCTCTTAAATTTGTAATTATCCCAACCATCATCAATAAATTATCATTAATCAAATCGCTTCCAATCTTTTGAATCTTCTGTTTTCCAATCCCTGAATCTAATGAAGATCTTTGTTAAAATAAGATTTTGAAATAGAATTATCAAATGAAAATCAATTTTGGAATCATAGTTTCTGCAAGACCTTTTTATTAAAATGAACATTAAATAAAATACTCCACTTTTTTACACTGAAAAAACCTTGGTTAGAGTAATGTTGACATCTTTCAGAAATGCTTTTGTTTCCTTGTAGTATCTTTCACAATAAAAAAATTTCCTAATTTCTAATTGATGTATATAGTGCGAAATGACACATAGTACAACTATAAATACATAATTTATTAAATATGCGCGCCAATTGTGTGTTACGATCATAGTAACAATGTAAACTATTAATTTCCTCAATTGAGCAAGTTGAATTAAAACCCCTTCTATGTTATAGTTATTATTATTGTTATTGTTGTTGTTGTTGTTGTTATTATTATTATTGTTATTATTATTATTATTATTATTATTATTATAAGATTGTCGAATGGTAAAAGGACCATTTCAACCTTTGGCCTTTTCAATTTCTTCTTCCTCACAAACTCTACTTCTTTCTTCCTCTTTTTCTCCACTTTGATCGAATCTCCTTTCTGTGGCACTAAATTTTGTCAGAGAGAAGATTGCGGTAGTGTCATTAGAGGAGGAGGAGGAGGAGCATGTCGATGTCGTATGGAGGAGGAGGTTTGAATGTGAAGATTGATTACGTGTTTAAGATCGTGTTGATTGGGGACTCCGCCATGGGCAAATCGCTGCTGCTGGCTCGGTTCTCGAGGAATTGTTAGGAAAAAACTGTGAGGAGAGTAGAAGAATTAGTAATAGAGAGATGGCTCGAGGCGTGTTGATATAATTTCTGTAATGAATATTTGTCTCCACTAGTTGTTGAATGGTTATAGGCAAGTTTCCTCCTTAGATACAACAAGCTAACAGTTATAAGAAAAGAAATCTAAATAAACTTTCAATTGAGAATGTATTGAGAAAAGAAGAAGAATTTGGATGCAAGGTTGATCTTAAAATTAAGATGTGTTTGAATTGGGTTAAAAGAGCCTTTCTATAGACCCTTCAACATCATAACAGACGCCCGAAACCTTTTATGGATGATTGGATATGTCTTTTGGTGAATAAGTTACTATTTTTGATGAAAAGTCACACCTGTTGGCCTCTTCAATCGATCGATGTGATCGATCCAAGTCATTTCAATGATCGATGTGATCGATCGAAGTCAAACAGTGTGTTCTAGCTTTGCACCCAGGGGACTTCGATCGATCGAAGTCATCGATCCAAGTCACTTCGATCGATCTATGTGATAGATCGAAGTTAAACAGAATACTCAACTCTATTTTCTAGCAACTTGGATCGATCAATCTATGTCACTTCGATCGATCAAAGTCAAACATAATACTTAGTTCTATTTTTCAGCCACTTGGATCGATCGAAGTGAGACATGGATCGATCAAAGTCATGTGTCAGGCTATTCTTGCTTAACTTAAGCTCCAATCAGCCATCATTCTTCTTTCTATTGCCTTTACAAATTAATATAATAATCTCCCACTTAGTTTGTAAAGTAATTTACGACATTTCATACATCTAAGAAGTATCTTTCGATTTGAACCTCTTATTAGTATACCACTTCAAAGTTCTAAAGAAATCTAGATAGCACGAATGCCTTGAATCAGATTCCTATATGCTAAAACCAGAAATCTTATACACATGAAACCACATTCTTCCTAAAAGCTCATCTTAAACCGCACTTTATGGCCTTTTGCTTCTCCTAATATTCATGAACATTTCAAGAATTTTGCTTGTTAAAGCGGCACCACTTCTCATGTTCATATAGGTGGAGATTAAGATAGTTCCTCTTAATCTTTCATTAAGAGTGATTTAACACTCACCCTCCTTTAACACTATATTTCAATTCTTTAAAAATCAATCCAGTGCGTTTTGATTCTTTAAAGATCTATTTTTGTGCTTTGATCCATCACTTCGTGACTTTTTATTACTCATTGAACCTTTGACTAGTGATATGCTAGGAAAAGTTAGGTTTCCATCACAAGTGAACTTATACCATATGTTTTAATCCCATTCTTAAAGATGTACTTTGTACCAAGCCTTTTAGAAGACTCTTTGTCAACGAATCTGCTAGGTTATTGCAGGATTTGACATATGCAACGGCTATCACACCATCTGTAATAAGTTGCCTTACATAATCATGTCTAAGGCTGACATGTCTAGATTTCTCATTATAGATTTTACTATAAGCTCTAGATATCGTTGTTTGGCTGTCGCAGTGTCAGGAAATGGTTGGCACCAGTTGTGGTCACAACTCTATATCCAATAGTAAATTTCTCAATCATTCTGCTTCATTACCCGCAGCCCCTAATGCTATGAATTCGGATTCCATGGTGGTGTGTTATATATGTCTGCTTCTCTGAAGCCCAATAAACCGCACCACCACCTAATATAAACACATAGTCGTAGTAGATTTGTTATCACCAACACTAGTTATCCAACTAGCATCAGTATAACTTTCTAAACAGAGGGAAAATTATTATAATACAACCCGTAATTCACATTTCTTTTCAAATGTTTAAGTACTCTCTTGATTGCCTTCCAATAGTCCCTACTAGGATTACTAGTTTACCTTGATAATTTGCATACTACGAAGGCAATATCTGGTCTGGTGCAATATGTAGCGTATATTAAACTACCAATTGCACTAGCATATTCAAGTAGAGCTACCACTCTACTGGTATGTCCAGTCAATTTGTATGAGACATCATATGGTGTGTTTGCTTCTTTATTCTCCAAGTGTTTGAACTTATTCAACACTTCGCTTATATAATGAGATTGACAAAGAGCAAAACTCCCACTATGTTTGGACACTTTTATCCCCAAGGTAGTATCTATTTCACCCAAATCTTTCATTTGGAATTGTGAAGTTAAATACTTTTTAGTTTCATTTTGTTATGCCCTGCACCCTCCTTAGAATGATTAAAGGATAAAAAGGAAATTAAGTGAGATTAATGGCAATTAATGGTATTGAATTAAGAGTTAAATATTAGATTGATTGGTATTTATTGAGGGATTAAATATTAGAACTAATTAGTAATTAATTTAGAATTAAATATTAGAATTTAATTATTTAAGATAAATGAGATAATAGAATATAATTTAGAAACTCCAGTTTTACCCTTACCCATATCAAAACTGACAGAACGTCAGTTTTTGATTCAGATTTCAGAAAGCGATCGACGCTTCTTCCTCTCCTTCTTCATAGGCGATTTTGCAACTCTCCAACCCTAGGGAAGATTCTCAATCCAATCTTCGCTTGTTCTTCAGATCTTCTTCGTAATCAAAGGCAAGTAACTTTCTGATGAGTTCCTACGATTTGCAAAAGAGTAAAGGCCTAATTTTTGATATCAAAATGGATCACCATGAAGTAGTTTCTTTCTGTGGATCTATATGTGATTTATGTGTTTTGGTTTTGAGATTTGGCCGCTATTTGTTGAGAAACGTTTTGGTTATTGTTGTTGATTATGTGAGATCATGCAAAACTCAATCCCTTAACCCTATTTTGTTGCTATCTTCTGTTGAAGGGAAAGGGGAGTGAGAAAGTGAGATTTTGGGTTTGTTTTGAAGGATGATTTGAGTTTTAGTCTTGAACCTTTGATTTGTATATGAATGGTTTTGTTTTGGTGAGTTACGTGTGGATTCATAGTGAGGATTAGGCTTGGAATGGTTGGAAAGAAGTTGGGATCGATTTGAGGGTTTGGATCTGCAGTTTCTGCAGAAATCGCAGGGTTGAAATTCTGGGAACCGTCGACATCGATCGATCGATGTCAACGACTGACGTACATCGATCGATCGATGTATAGTTTAGGGAGAGATCGATGTGCTCTGATGGACGTCGATCGATCGACATGAGGGGACGACCTCACTTCGATCGATCGATGTAGGCTGAGGGAGAGACTGATGTGCTCTTATGGACGTGGATCGATCGACGTCAGGGGCTAATGCCCATCAGTTTTGTGGAAAGCAGGGGAAGAATGAGGGAAGCTAGGGGACCTTTTGGGTGACCTTAGAGACTTCTTAAGACATGTTTGAGGTTAAGGAAATTGTGTGTATGTGTCTCAAGATTGTGAATCAATGGTGAGTCAGTGTGAGAGGTGTTTAAGTGAGTGCATAAGAGGGGACTTGTGTGATTGAAGAACGTGATTGAATGATGAGAAGTTTGTGCATTTTTGCATCATTGCACTTGCATTTGTATTATGATTTGATAAGAGCTGTGCCTTGGCACAGGGTATAAAGTTTGCGAAGTGAGCTGTGATGCGTTACAAGGTATAAAGACAAGCTGTAACCATCTTAGGGTATAAAGTGGCTGTAATGAGACACAGGATATAAAGACAAGCTGTGGATCATTACAGGGTATAAAGTTAAGCTGTGATGTGTCACAGGGTAAAAAGACAAGATGTGGTTCATCACAGGGTATAAAGTTATGTGACCGGACATTATGACATGCATTGCACTGTTTTGAAAAGTATTGCATAAGCTTTTGTGACCGTGTAGTGTAGTGCATATTTTGAATTGGCATGCATCACGTGAGTCGTTATGGTGTGGTCGATTTGTAAGTGAATTGTTATGGAACTGTTTATTGCTTGTGCGTTATTGTTCTTTGTTCTGTTATGCTAGTGACTTATGACCTTTAAATTACACAAGACATGTGCCCCTTCACCCCTTGATATAGATATAACCCATGTCTTGCCATGTGATGATCCCGTATGTCTTATAAGCGGGTTACTTGCTAGCGTATTTCGCTAAGAGTTCTACTCGTTGTCTTGCAGATAGGGTCGAGTATGATATGATCTTTATTAAGGACGATGGTGAGTGGGCCGAATGGGATAAGTAGAGCTTCTTGGGATATGCTTTGTCATAGTGGGATGTTTAAACTTGTCTTGTATCCACTTAAGTATTTAGTTGGCTGCGACCACGAACAATCTTTTGTAATTAAATATATCTGGATGTACGGATTTGCAGGAATAGTTTCTATATGTACATGTCTCTGCGCTTGTTTCTCTTACGTCAGTGATGATGTGTAATTGAGAGATGTGACGTCTTGTAGTCTTCTCCGTAGGCTACGACAGGTGCACCGGTTTGTGTCCGCTATCCGGGCCGGGGCGCTACAGGTTGTATCAGAGACTAGGCTTCAGATCTACCTCAGAGACCTAGGTTATGTCATATAGAGCCTTAAGCTATGATTTTGACCTTAAGCTGATCCATAGGTCTAAATACTTGATCTTAGATATAAGGTGAATTGGGTTGGGTGTGTGCGAGCGCGACATAACTTAATTTAAGACTAGACTATTTATTTTCTTTTAACGAATGCAAGTTCGATCCGTGCCACACGTTTGAGCTTTCAGTACTATCTTTTGAATTACTGAATGCTATTAAGCATTGATCCTGCAGAAAGATGCCTCTTAGAAGGGAAAATCCTGGAAATGGTGGCAACGGAAACGAAAACCCACAACCACCGCAAATGGTAATGCCCCAAGCCCTGATGGATGCCATAACGGTGATTGCACAGAGTGTTACTCAGCAACAACAACAGCCTCCTCCACCACCACCTCAGCACTGTATACGGTATTACATTGGAGAAATGCGGAAAATGCATGCCCCCACCTTCAAAGGGACCACTGATCCAGAGGTGGCTGAATTCTGGTTAGAAGAAGTTGAAAAGTGCTTCAGGCTGGTGCAGGTGCCTAAAGAGCATAAGGTGGATGTGGCCACGCCCTTGTTGAGTGGCCGGGCTAACGCGTGGTGGAAGGGTATGCTTCCAAAGATGACTCCCCTATCTTGTGGAGGCAATTCGTTGAGGCTAACAAGGATTACTATGTGCCTGAGGTTGCTATCCTGGAGAAGATGAGGCAGTTTGATAAACTGGAGCAGGATAGGATGATAGTATCTGATTATGCAGATAGGTTTTACGCCCTGGGAAAATTCACACCCATAGTGTTAAAAAACAACCGGATGAAGATGCTCAAGTTCGAGCAAGGTCTGAACTCCCGCATTCGATCAGCTATAGCGGGGTCTAGTTTGAAAACTTTTGCTGAAATATTAGATGCTTGCTATCGCGTGGAAAGCGATATACGCAGATCTCAGCCTAGAGAGGCTTGTGACGACACAGGCAAGAGGCCACGAGACGAGAGGAGTGGAGGTAGACCCGGACGATGGGTCAAGATTCCCCAAAAAGGTCAGGTAGGACAATATCAGAGAGCACCGCAGCAAAGTCAGCCTGATCGACAGGCGGCAGGTGTGTGTCCTCATTGTCAGAAGAATCATGTTGGGGAGTGCTGGAAGAAAACCGGAGAGTTTTTTAAGTGTGGCAAGACAGACCACAGGATTAAGGATTGCCCTGAGTGGAAGCAAAGGCCACAGGGAGACGCATGGTTATCGCAATAACAAAGAGCTAGGCCCAAGACTAATGCCAGAGTCCATGTCATGACGGATGCCGAGGTGCAGGAGAACACCGATGTCGTGACAGGTATGACTTAAGTTAAATTTTAGTTGTTTAAGTTGGAATCAAATTGCTTTACGTGAAACTTTCATATGCTATGCTCTTTGCGATTAGGTGCTATTCTAGTAAATAAAGTGCCTATGAATGTGTTGTTCGATAGTGGTGCAAGTCACTCATTTATATACAAGAAATTTGCCAAAGGACTAAACCTTCTACCTGAGTGGCTTGAGACCCCCTTTCGGGTGTAGGAAGCTGGTGATCAAGTACTAGTGTCATATCATCAGTACAAGGACTGTGAACTGGAGATGGATGAGAAAGTGTTTCCTGCCACATTGATTTCAATTGCGATGCGGGATTTTGATGTAATATTGGGCATGGATTGGTTGACTAAGTATCATGCCAACATTGACTGTAGACTTAAACACATGATAGTTAAAGATCCCGAGATGAATGGAGTAACAGTGCAAGGAAATGTCAAGCTGACAAAGGCCCCCAAGAAAATTTATTTGACGGCGGCTAAAGCTTTTAAGGGTTTGCAAAAGGGAGCAGAGGGATTTATGGTTTATGCTATGGATGCTAAGCAAGAAACTCTCTCCATTGATCAGATCCCGGTGATCAACAAATTCAAGGACGTATTTTCAGATGATTTGCCTAGAGTACCCCCATCAAGAGACGTGGAGTTTGAAATTAATTTGATCACAGGAGCTGAGCCTATATCTAAGGCACCTTACAGGATGACCCCAGCTGAACTTAAGGAGTTAAAGGGCCAACTACAGGAACTGTTAGACAAGAAGTTAATCCGACCCAGTGTCTCACCTTGGGGAGCTCCTGTTTTATTTGTCAAGAAGAAAGACGGTAGTTTGAGATTGTGGATTGACTTATAGAGAGCTGAACAAGGTAACCATTAAGAATAAATACCCACTGCCAAGGATTGAGGACTTATTTGATCAGTTGAAGGGTGCCCGATTGTTCTCAAAGGTCGACCTTCGTCAGGGGTACCATCAGTTGCTCGTGAAAGCAAGTGATGTTCCAAAAACTGCTCTCCGTACTCGATATGGGCATTATGAGTTTTTAATGATGCCTTTTGGATTGACTAATGGCCCATCAGCTTTTATGGATTAATGAACACTATGTTCCGAGAGCAGCTAGATCGGTTTGTGGTGGTGTTTGTTGATGATATTTTGGTATACTCCCCTAATGAACAATCCCATGCAGCACATTTGAGAGAGGTGTTGGCAATTCTTAGACAGCAGAAGCTGTATGCCAAATTCAGCAAGTGTGAATTTTGACTAAGGAGTGTGACTTTTCTTGGGCACGTGATTTTGGAGGATGGAATTTCAGTGGATCCTAAGAAAGTAGAAGCCATCACTGAATGGCTGAGACCCACGAACGTGACAAAATTCCGAAGTTTCCTAGGCCTAGCAGGCTACTATAGGAAATTCGTTGAAGGATTTTCGACAATTGCAGTTCCACTGAGCCGACTTACTCAGAAGAAAACTAAGTTTGAGTGGACTGCAGAATGCGAGCAGAGCTTCTCCGAGCTCAAAAAGAGATTGACCACGGCCCCGGTGTTGACACAACCCTCCGGCACCGATGGCTTCGTGATCTATAGTGATGCGTCCAAGAAAGGACTAGGTATGTACATAATTACAACTATTGCACTGTATATATATACCGGTCGTGAAATAACTTTCTGTTTGTAGGTTGTGTCTTGATGCAAAATGAACGAGTTATTTCTTATGCTTCGAGACAACTGAAACCATATGAACAGAATTACCCGACGCATGACTTGGAACTCGCGGCAGTAGTGTTCGCCCTTAAAATTTGGAGACACTACTTATATGGAGAAAAGTGTGCCATGTTCACTGACCACAAGAGCCTGAAATATTTGTTTTCGCAGAAAGAGCTGAATATGAGACAGAGGAGATGGTTGGAGTTACTTAAGGATTATGACCTAACCATCAACTATCACCCTGGAAAAGCCAATAGAGTGGCAGACGCGTTGAGCAGAAAGTCTAGCCATGCTAGACAGTCTCCTTTGGAAGGAGAGATTGAGGAGTTTGACCTCGATATGGTGGATTCAATGGTGAATGTTCTTACAGCCTTATCTATAACCCCAGATTTGATAGACATAATCAAAGAAGCTCAGTTTGACGATGCGGCATTGAAGGAAATCTATGACAAACTGAACATGGGTTCCGTAAGAGATTTTCAGTTGAGAGAGGATGGAAGTCTATGGTTCCAGAACCGACTATGCGTACCCGACAATGAAGAGCTACGAAGGGAATTGCTACGTGAAGCTTATAACTCACGGTTGTCTATCCACCCGGGAAGCACAAAAATGTATAAGGACCTCAAAATGAATTATTGATGGATAGGAATGAAAAGAAGTATTGCGGAGTATGTCGAGAAATGTTTAGTATGTCAGCAAGTCAAAGCGGAACATCAGCGACTGGGCGGTTTGATGATGCCACTGGAGATTCCAGAATGAAAGTGGAAACATATGACTATGGACTTCGTGATGGGGTTACCCAAAACCGGAAACGGGAACGAGATGATTTGGGTGATTGTCGACCGCTTGACAAAGACCGCGCATTTCATAGCTATGTCGCATGGCACTTCGTACGAGAAATTGTCCAACATATATATGGATAACATTGTGAGTTTGTATAGAGTTCCCGTCAGTATTGTGTCGGACCGTGATCCCAGGTTCACTTCTAAGTTTTGGATGGCTTTCCAGAAAGCGACGGGTACTGAACTAAGAATGAGTACCGCTTATCATCCTCAGACAGATGGACAGTCGGAGAGGACCATTCAGACTTTAGAAGATATGTTGAGAGCTTGTGCTCTGGATTTCAAAGGGAACTGGGATAGTATGCTGAAGCTGATGGAGTTCTCATACAATAATAGCCATCACAGTACAATCGGCATGGCACCGTTTGAGGCTCTATACGGACGCAAGTGCAGATCCCCGGTTTGTTGGGACGAAGTTGGGGAAAAGACGATCACTGCACCAGAGTTGGTCGAACAGACCATTGGGAAAGTGAAGATCGTAAGAGAGAGACTAAGGGTGGCACAAGATCGCAGTAAGAGTAGGGCCGATTCTAAAAGACGACCGAGGAAGGGGAGAAAGTCTATCTACGAGTCTCACCTACTAAGGGAGTTGCGAGATTCGGGATGAAGGGCAAATTAAGTCCTCAGTATATTGGTCTATACGAGGTGCTTGGTAAAGTTGGAGAAAGAGCATACCGATTAGCATTGTCTCCGATTTTATCGCAAATTCACAACGTGTTTCACGTCTCGCAATTAAGGAAATACATATCGGACTCGAACCATGTCTTTGAGGCTCAACCTTTGGATGTTAGGGAGGATGTCACTTATGAAGAACATCCTGTGAAGATTGTGGACAAGAAAGATCAAGTCCTACGCAAGCGCGTGATTCCGTATGTCAAAGTTCAATAGAGTAATCATACAGAGCATGAAGCCACGTGGGAGCTTGAGGAACAGATGAAGGAGTTATATCCACATCTTTTCCAATAAGGTACGTCAGTTTTGAGGGCAAAACTTTTTGTAAGGGGGGTAGAATGTTATGCCCCGCACCCTCCGTAGAATGATTAAAGGATAAAAAGGAAATTAAATGAGATTAATGACAATTAATGGTATTGAATTAAGAATTAAATATTAGATTAATTGGTATTTATTGAGGGATTAAATATTAGAATTAATTAGTAATTAATTTAGAATTAAATATTAGAATTTAATATTTAAGATAAATGAGATAATAGAATATAATTTAGAAACTCCAGTTTCACCTTTACCCATATCAAAACTGATAGAACATCAGTTTCTGATTCAGATTTCAGAAAGCGATCGACGCTTCTTCCTCTCCTTCTTCATAGGCGATTTTGCAACTCTCCAACCCTAGGGAAGATTCTCAATCCAATCTTCGCTTGTTCTTCAGATCTTCTTCGTAATCAAAGGCAAGTAACTTTCTTATGAGTTCCTACGATTTGCAAAAGAGTAAAGGCCTAATTTTTGATATCAAAATGGATCACCATGAAGTAGTTTCTTTCTGTGGATCTATATGTGATTTATGTGTTTTGGTTTTGAGATTTGGCCGCTATTTGTTTAGAAACGTTTGGTTATTGTTGTTGATTATGTGAGATCATGCAAAACTCAATCCCTTGAACCCTATTTTGTTGCTATCTTCTGTTGAAGGGAGAGGGGAGTGAGAAAGTGAGATTTTGGGTTTGTTTTGAAGGATGATTTGATTTTTAGGCTTGAACCTTTGATTTGTATGTGAATGGTTTTGTTTTTGGTGAGTTACGTGTGGATTGATAGTGAGGATTAGGCTTAGAATGGTTGGAAGGAAGTTGGGATCGATTTGAGTGTTTGGATTTGCAGTTTCTGCAGAAATCTCAGGGTTGAAATTCTGGGAACCGTCGACATCGATCAATCGACGTGAGGGGACGACGTCACTTCGATCAATCGATGTAGGCTGAGGGAGAGACTGATGTGCTCTGATGGACGTAGATCGATCGACGTCAGGGGCTGATGTCCATCAGTTTTGTGGAAAGCAGGGGAAGAATGAGGGAAGCTAGGGGACCTTTTGGGTGACCTTAGAGACTTCTTAAGACATGTTTGAGGTTAAGGAAAGTTGTGTGTATGTGTCTCAAGATTGTGAATCAATGGTGAGTCAGTGTGAGAGGTGTTTAAGTGAGTGCATAAGAGGGGACTTGTGTGATTGAAGAACGTGATTGAATGATGAGAAGTTTGTGCATTTTTGCATCATGGCACTTGCATTTGCATTATGATTTGATAAGAGCTGTGCCTTGGCACAGGGTATAAAGTTTGCGAAGTGAGCTGTGATGCGTTACAGGGTATAAAGACAAGCTGTAACCATCTCAGGGTATAAAGTGGCTGTAATAAGACACAGGATATAAAGACAAGCTGGATCATTACAGGGTATAAATTTAAGCTGTGATGTGTCACAGGGTATAAAGACAAGCTGTGGTCCATCACAGGGTATAAAGTTATGTGACCGGACATTATGACATGCATTGCACTATTTTGAAAAGTATTGCATAAGCTTTTGTGACCGTGTAGTGTAGTGCATATTTTGAATTGGCATGCATCACGTGAGTCGTTATGGTGTGGTCGATTTGTAAGTGAATTGTTATGGAACTGTTTATTGCTTGTGCGTTATTGTTCTTTGTTCTGTTATGCTAGTGACTTATGACCTTTAAATTACACAAGACATGTGCCCCTTCACCCCTTGATATAGATATCACTCATGTCTTGCCATGTGATGATCCCGTATGTCTTATAAGCGGGTTACTTGCTAGCGTATTTCGCTAAGAGTTCTACTCGTTGTCTTGCAGATAGGGTCGAGTATGATATGATCTTTATTAAGGACGATGGTGAGTGGGCCGAATGGGATAAGTAGAGCTTCTTGGGATATGCTTTGTCATAGTGGGATGTTTAAACTTCTCTTGTATCCACTTAAGTATTTAGTTGGCTGCGACCACGAACAATCTTTTGTAATTACATATATCTGGATGTACGGATTTGCAGGAATAGTTTCTATATGTACATGTCTCTGCGCTTGTTTCCCTTACGTCAGTGATGATGTGTAATTGAGAGATGAGACGTCTTGTAGTCCTCTCCGTAGGCTACGACGGGTGGACAGGTTTGTGTCCGCTATCCGGGCCGGGGCGCTACACATTTACTCCTTCCATATTGGTGATGACAACCAACATGTCATCCACGTACAAAGAAGTAATGACACCATATTTGTCCGTAAATTTGGAATATATACACTTCTACTAGTGATTTGATCCCGCGGACGAATACACTATTTTATACATTATTTTTCTTCTGAATTTATATATTAATTTGTAAACGCATTATCCGGATTTTGCATTACATTGTACTAATATTACCCCCGGTACCAATTTGGATGCATATGTTCCCGAACTCTCTTTGCTTTTTTTTTTCTTTTTCCTTTTTTTTTTGAGAAGAAAAAGACAACATTCACTTGGAGCCAAAGACCATTCATTGGTCCTGAGAGTCCTACCGTTTCAGACACAAGGAGCATTGTGAAGGATGCAAATCAAGAGCACAGCGGTCTCCTCAATTGGGTGAAGACTTATGCAGTAAGCCACACAAGGTGTCCTTCTGCAAACCAGGCCTTCGGCCTAGGAGCAGTGAAACACCAACATTGTGTGTGTCTTTGGATTTGAACTCTTGATCTCTTGAAACAAATCTTAAGCCGAATACCAACTGAGCTATGCGCCAGGACAGACGACATTCACTTATTAGCATGAAGTCTATAACAGAGTACACCTTTTCTGAACGCTCACAACTGTCGTGAACAATTGAATATGATTCTCCGATATTAACATATATAGATCTGCACATAGTTTTTTTCAAGAATATTCTTTTCAGTATTCTGTGCACATTTCACAAGACAATCTAAAATAGGATGAACCCAGATGGGGAAGAAACTGCTGGCAGGGCGAAAACCTATATATTGAAACCAGGAACTAGGGTGTGCATGTCTTCCAAACATGATCCGACGGTTTATAGAAAGACATGTTGTAAAAAAATGCTCTAGAATTCTTTCTTAGTAATTTGATTTATTTAGATTTCCAACCAAGTTTTTCTTGTAGTTTGGATTGATCCAAAAAATCAAAATATTTGTTCAGTATTCATTTGTTCTTTTATTTGAATTAATTTAATTTAAATCATCTGATTGAATAAATTTGATGTAATGAATTTACTTTAGAGAGAATAAAACATTCACTATGATACTCATCTTCGACCATTATGGCACACTCATTGACCTAAGCTAATCGACTGTTGCAAATAATGTTGTTACTTTGTGTAAAAGTTATTTATTCAATATAGTAGAAATGTATGAGAGAATGAAAGATAGGTTAATATTTGAGAAAATCACCTTCTATGCTCTAAAGTATTCATAGTAAGTCAAAATCGCTTCGTAACTTTTCAATTCTCATGGTACACCCTACAGTTAAATTAATTTTGCTTTCATACTGATTCACGGAATCTATCAACCGTTAACAGAACCACCGCTATCGCTACTGGCAACCGCCACCGCTAACACCATCCATCACCACCTCCACATTCACCTTCCTCTCTTCCCCCTCCTCTCCCACCCCTACAAGTCGTCTCCCCCGTCCTCCTCCACCCTTTGTCTCACATTTCTCTTCTTCTTCCTCATTTCTCTCTCCTCCTCTTATCTCATAGTGTTGCTCCCTTCCCCTTCCCCCACCTCCCGCCACCCGTACAGCGCCCCTCTTAACCTCCCCTGTCTCTCTCAGCTCCACCTTTCTAATCTTTTATTCTAATCGAATGTAGGCAGATTTACTCATATCTAATCAGATTTTCCTGGATCTACTCAGATCTAGGTAGATCTACCTCCAAAGCTGAAGATGATGGTCGGCGGTGACGACGGTTCGGTTAATATAAATTATGTGGACCAAGGTAAAAGCATAACAACTTTAACAACTTTAGGATGCGTGTTGGGAATTAAAAAATTTATGTACAACTTTAATACACCATTTATATTTTTATGGCACAAAATATGATTTTTTTGTCAATATTTTATTGAAGTGTTTGCTTTATTATAATCGCGACTATAATGTAGTTTCAAACAATAGCCTACACGAAGCTTACTCGGTTATATCCGCCCACATCTTATATGACGCAACCTAGTCCAAAATGAACTCTCTGTCTCGAACCCGACCCAAATTATAGTGGCCCTAACCCAACCTCACCCACACCAAACGTAAAAGGAAAACCAATCTATTTCGGAGTATAAATGTGTAATCATTGCAGCTGTGTTATTTCTCTTTTCTTATTCTCTGTCCGTTAAATATTCTTACAGTTACTTTTTAATATAGTATAAAAATATACTATAATTAGAAGTCAAGTATGACAATATAGAGATAAGTTGTTAAACATCACCATATTGACTTTAGATAAGAAATCTGAAGTGAGAATGGAGCGCTCCTACGTTTAAATTCTTTATTCTTACTCATTTTATGCCTTGTGCAATTACCGCGAGACTCGATAAGTGAAGAACACTCGAACTTTTGTTGGTTATTTACCAGTGATATCACAGTTGTGCTGTTGCATGAAATATTTGTTGATGGGTTGTGAAAATATGCCACTAAGTGAAGTTTCGGGAGTCCATCCTTTGAAAGTTATTTTAATACAAAATGTTCTCTTAGGTCCGAAATATATACTCTAGAGTAGGGGCGAATAGAGTGTTTGGCATTTTTGCGGAACTTTTCTTGTTTGGCTTAACTCAAAGGAAATTCAAAATCAAAGCAAGAATGGGAGATGAGAAGCAATGAATGTGTACACCGGATATAGAGTGTTTCGAATCGTAAATGATTCTACTCCACTACCACTTTGTTGTCAAAGTGGATTTTCAACAACTACTCTTCTTATTAAAGCTAATAAGAACAACCACAGCAACACTTACACTAACACCTTAGTGTAAGCAACAACAACTTCTTGCACAAAGCACACTTGTGCAACTACAGCTATTAGCAAGAACAACTTCTTGCTACCTCACAACTTCAACAAAGTTCCCTCAAGGACTTTCTCACAGTGGGTTGAAGGAAATAGTAAAGCTCACACTTTCTCACTAGTCTAAGCACAAGCAAGAGATCAAATATTTATGGTTCCTCTTGCGATAGACTCACTATCTCTCAATATACAATAATGAAGAGCAAAGCTTAACAAGCTTTAAGAAATTTTATAAATGTGAGAGAAATATACAACAATGAATAATGAAGCTTGATGATGGTGAAAGTGTGTGTTTGCCTCATCCAAACCTCTTCCTTTTATAGATAAAGTTGACCACGTTTTTAAAGCTCTCCGCCATGTCTTCATCTACACAAAATGTCAGGATAATGTTCAAATAGTCTTGAGCCAACTTATGGAGTGATTTGATCTTCAATAGTCACCCTAGAGAATCTTAGACATAGATAAAATAGTCAAGGAAGCATGTGGTATGTTGGGTTAAAGTCTACAAGAAATTTGAGCAAGATTGGATAAAGAAAATACCATGAATTTCCCTTGGATTTTGTTCAAACATTCAAAAAAACTTGAATACTGGGGGACATCGATCGATCTATGTGCCTGGGGTGAGAGATCGATGTCCTCCAGAAACTTTGCAGTTTTTGAAACTGCTGACATCGATCGATCGAAGTTCTCCTGGGAGAGACTGATGTCACTTCGATCGATCGATGTCCCCTGGACTAAGAGATCGATGTTGGACAGAAAGTATTCTGCCTGACATCGATCGATCGAAGTCTCCCTGAGGAGAGACTGAAGTGACATCGATCGATCAATGTCCCTGGGTTGAGAGATCGATGTTGGACAGAAAGCTTTCTGACTGACATCGATCAATCGAAGCCAGAGGCTGAAGTACCTGTCTGAGAGATCAATGTTGGTCAGTGAGTTCCAATTTCAATCATTTTTGACATAGTGTAATTTTCTCATCCTGCATCAAGTCTCAAGCATAAATTTAACTTATTTAAAACATCTTTTCATCATCAAAACAATTTATAACATAACATGTTCTACTAATATATTTCCATTTGCTATATAGTCTTAGTTTATGTTATGGTACAATGATTTTGATTGTACTTTTTGAAGCTCAATCTAGTGATGTGTTGATAGTTACGACACTCTAAGATAACATTATATTTTATTTCTTATTAAGAAACACCAGGAGAAAAATGCCCATCCATTAGAAAATTTAGATCAAATGCACTCACCATGCTATACTTAGCACAACATTATCAATAGCCTTAGAGGCTCCCAACTATAGCAAGATATAAGAAGTCGAATGTACACAATCATATTCATGTGTTAAAAATGCACAGAGGCCTTAGAGGCTCCCGACTATAGCGAGATATAGGAAGTCAGATGTACACACTCATATCCATGTGTTAGAAATACACAGAGATTGTTTTCTGATGACCCATAATTAAATCAAATACATTCACCATGATTAACAGGGGGTGGGATCCTCTCACCGCCCCTATATCACCCCCCATGTGACCGCCCGCCACGTGGTAGAGAAGGGGGTGGTGAGGCTGGGTAGGGGTCACCTGCACCCAGCCTCACCACCCCCTCCCCTGCCACGTGGCAGGAGGTCATTTGTTACCCCCATTTTTGGGGGTGAGGAGATCCGGGCTCGATTAACAAAAAGAACCAGGCCTAAACTTTGTGTGTCGTGTGAGAAGTGTCATCCACCCAATACTAGTTACATTTAGGTAGGCGTATTTTGCTATGACTTTTTTTTTTTCTCTCGGTAGGCGTAGTTTGGACTGATCCAAAAAATCAAAATATTTTTTAGTATTCATCTGTTCTTTTATTTAAATTAATTTGCTTTAAATCATCTAATTGAATAAATTTGATGTAATGAAATTACTTTAAATATAGAATAAAACATTCGCTGTGGTACTCATCTTCAACCGTTATGACACACTCGTTGACTTAAGCTGATCGGTTGTTGCAAATAATGTGGTTATTTTGTATAAAAGTTATTTATTCAATATAGTAGAATTGTATGAAATAATGAAAGATACGTTAATATTTGAGAAAATCACATTCTATTCTCTACAGTATACATAGTAAGTCAAAATTGAAACAAAACTTTTCAATTCTCACCGTACACCCTAAAATTGTTAAATTAATTTTGTTTTCACACAAGTTCACAGAATCTATCAACCCTTAAAATAACTACCGCCGTCGCTGCCGTTAACCACCGTAACTAACCCCCATCTATCACCACCACCATATCCGTCTTTCTCTCTTTCTCCTCCTCCCCCACCACCGCAAGTGTCTCCCCCTTCCTCCTCTGCCTTCTGTCTCACATTTTTCATTTTCCTCCTTTTTCTCTCCTCCCCTCATCTCAAGTGTTGATCCCTTCCTCTTGTCCCACCTCCTTAATCTTCTTTTCTCGATTGGATGTAGGCAGAATTACTCATTGATGAGCCAAAAATACCCCCCGTTAGTCAATAACGGTCAACGGTTGAATATAGACGTAAAAAATGCTAAGTCCCGCGGGTCGGTCCACAGTTTGACCAGCTCATATACGGACAAAATATCCATCTCGGCCACACGGCCCCATCGCCATCTTGGCCACACGGCCCCAGCGTCATCTAGGCTTAGAGGCCTCATCTCGACATTCAGCTCCATCTCGGCCAAAGAGCTGTATTCGGTCTTGGATCCGATCTACCCGCTGATCTCGGACCACATGTGTGACGTCAGCTGCGAACATTATAAAAGGCCTACCAATGCTCTCTGAAGTCGGCCACTTTCGTCTCGGCAATCTGACCCCACACCTCAAGTCATCTCGGGCGCCTCTGAGTACTTCTAGAGGACTCGACCTCGGTTCTAGGAGTTTACCCTAGGTAATTCTACCAGGCGAAACTCCCAGCCAGGTGTCTTAAACTAGCTTACTCAGCTCAGTACCGAGCCATGTGGCGAATATGCAAGAGCAGGAGTCATCCTTATGACCTCATTGCTTGTCACGATTTCCGGGCTCTGCCCATGCATTGGCTCGAGCCGCCATATAAAAGACAGAGAAGAAGGAGAGAGAAAGACAAGCAACATTTCACAACTTACTACAGTGAATCATCTTCTTCACGGTAAAATCACAGGTTTACCAGAAAACCTTTACTAAAAACTTTCATACAGTATATAAACCTCTCCAAAAATGGCCTCAACTGACTTGACCGTCGGAGGGTATTACCCGGAGCCATAGATCCCGGGTCCTCTGACCTCTTTCCTTTGTGCAGGTCGGTCAACTGCCTATTACAGACAACTGACATAGATCTAACGACATAACCCACCACATCATACTTTATACTTGGTGATATAATCCGACATCATCATATTGGCGCTAGAAGGAGGGCCCGAACCTCCATCAACCAAGTTTTCTTAACTGCACTATTTAAGCTTTTAAGTCATTTCAGATGGGAAAAGAACCCCGCGAGGGACTAGGGGAGTCTTCAAATCCTCACCGTCATAGAAATACCCGCTCTGTTCATCCTGGACAGGATTCCAGGAGGCCAGAGCTGGAAGCGAAAAAGGCATCAGCGGTGACTGCAGATGAGCGAGAAAAGGTCATAAAATATGTGGCCGAAAACTTAGATGTGTTTGAGGCCGTTGTAGAACGGCTCAAAGGAAAGCGTCCCGAGATAGAGTACATGGAGGACGATTTCATCCCCCTCCGTGCTAAGGAGAAGACTCAACAACAATCTTCTCACGGTCCTCAAGGTTTCATGGCAGATGCCAGAAGGGGCAGCGTCGCAGCTCCAACGGTGGAGTCGGTGCCTTTGCCCAGGCAGCGCCTCGGCATACGGCATCGATCCTTCAAAGGTGTTCGTCAGGAGGCTGACCCTCGCAGGCCGAGGAGCCGACCTGAGGAGCCTAATCCAGAATATATGAGGGTGATCCAAGAAAGTCCATTTTCTTGGGATATTGCGGAGTATTTGGCACCAGACAACTTTAAGGTGCCAAAAATGGATACTTACGACGGAACGTCTGATCCTACCGATCATCTTTTTCAATTTCAGACGGCCATGAGCTTGAAAAATATTCCCGATCCACTCCGGTGTAAAACCTTCCCCATGTATCTGCGGGGGAAGGCAAGAAGATGGTTTCAGAAGCTTCCACCTAAGTCAGTGGACTCCTTCAGACAATTGGCGCAAAAGTTCAAGTCTCAATTTGTTTCTAGTGCGCCATTTATCAAAAACTCTTCACACCTGATGACCTTGAAACAGGGTCCAGAAGAGTCAGTGCTGAAATACATGCAGCGCTTCTCAGACGAATCACTGCAGGTCAGTGATCGAAACGAAGGAGTGAAAGCTGCTGCATTCATTAATGGCCTCAGAGCGGGTCGTCTCTTTTCTCAGCTAGCTGAAGAGGGGCCCACCACTTTGAGGGAGTGCTTGGAGAAGGCTCACCAGTTTGCCCGAGGTGAAGAGTCAAACCGACTGAAGAAGGAGGCCGAGCAGAGTACCCAGCATGAAGCTCGGCCCAGTGCAAAGACAGACCGACATGATGACAAACACGATTGGCACAGTGCGTTTGATCGCCTTGGTGGCCGAGGCAAACGGGGCAGAGAAGGAATGCCTCTTTTAGCCTCGAATGACAGAATTTTGGTTGTAATGGAAAGAGATGGTTTGAGGACGGACCCTAAGCCTCTGGCAGGACCCAGAGATAAAAGGGATCCTAAGATGTACTGTCGTTATCATCGTGATGTCGGACATGATACAGAAGATTGCCGGCAATTGGCTCAAGTGATTCGGAAGTTGATCGAGCTGGGGCACTTGAAGCAGTTTTATGATCCACGCTCCCAACTTCACAATCTTTTGGATTTCCGAAAAGGTCCTTAGAAAGACAAGTGCCGACCTGAGACTCCACCTGCCCGTCCTAGGTCGGACGATGACGATGACAGAGGCCGATATGAGGCTACAGTGCAGCCCCAAATCAACTCTGTAATATATATCATCTCTGGAGGGCCACCTCAGAAAAGTCAAGGAGGTCCCAGTACGTCAGGGACGTCATCTGGGCCTCCCCCTAAAAAGAGAAGGTTAGTCCGAGAACTGGTCTACGGACTAGAAGACATTGTTCCACTAGACTCTAACAATACGGGTCTGGTAATAGTTTTGTGTATACATTTGGCGCCAGATAAAATTGTAGAAGTGCGAAGGGTCTATGTAGATACTGGAAGTGCTGTAAATATCATGTATTATCATGTATATAAGCAATTGGGTTTAGCAGATTCCCAAATGACCCCAGTGACTTCCCCTTTGTTTGGATTTACTGGTATGCCAGTTCGGCCAGCTGGCCTGATTACACTCAGCGTTAGCTTCGGCAAACCCCCTGCTTACCGCTGTCTGTGGATGGATTTTGTGGTAGTCAAAGAAAGGTCGGCTTACAATATCCTTTTAGGCCGACCCTGGTAGCTTTGGAGGCAGTAATATCCCCCTTGCATGTCAGTATGAAGTTTCCTACGCCAGGTGGAGTAGTTACCTTACAAGGGGATATTCATATAGCTCAAAACTGTTACGCAGTTGCTACCCAGGGGGGTGGGGCCGTCCAACAGGTTGTATTGGATGATCTCATTCCCCCAACTGAGGAGCGTTTGCACTCAGATGATGCAGTCCAAGAATTCATCCTAGATCCAGGTCGGCCTGAGAACACTATCAAGATTGGAACTTGGATGTCGGCTGAGATGTTGGCTCTGCTCCAAAGTTTGCTGAGGGAGTTTGCGGAAATTTTTGTATGGACGGCAGAGGATATGCCCGGGATCCCGACCTCCTTAGCAGAACATCGGCTTAATGTGGATTCTCAGGTCAGACCCATTAAGCAGAAGAAAAGGAACTTTGCCCCGGAAAGGAATAAAGTGATAGCCGAGGAGGTCAAAAAGCTCCTTGCCGCAAAGTTCATTTAAGAGGTCTTATATCTGACATGGTTAGCCAACCCCGTTGTGGTCCCTAAACCTGACAAGACCTGGAGAATGTGTGTGGATTACACTGATTTGAACAAGGCGTGCCCAAAAGATTGTTACCCCTTGCCAAAGATTGACAGACTAGTGGATTCCACCCTGGGGTATGAGGTCTTTGATTTTCTTGATGCTTTCAAAGGCTACCATCAGATCATGATGGCCAAGAAGGATCAAGAAAAGACTTCCTTTATAACCGAGTCGGGCACCTATTGTTATGTCAGTATGCCCTTTGGTCTCAAAAATGCAGGGGCTATTTACCAACGCTTGGTCAACTCGCCATTCCGAGATCAGATTGGTCGAGTTATGGAAGTCTACATTGACGATATGCTTATCAAGAGCAGGTCTCTTGATCAGTATATCTCAAATCTTCGAGAAGTGTTTGTCATCCTAAGAGATTCCTGTATGAGGCTGAACCCGAAAAAATGTACCTTTCGAGTGCGTACGGGAAAGTTTCTCGGATACATGGTTTCCAAGGAAGGAGTACAGGCCAACCCGGCCAAAATTGAAGCCTTAGAAAGTATGCACCCACCTCGGAACATCAAAGAGGTTCAGAGGTTGACAGGCCGAATTGCTGCCTTGAGCAGATTTCTTTCTAAGTCAGCTGAGAGATCACTACCTTTCTTCCAAATCTTGAAGAAACAAACTGCTTTCCTCTGGGATGACCAGTGCCAGAAGGCCTTCGATGATTTAAAAGCACATTTGGCTGAGGTACCTATGCTGACATCTTCCCTTCCTGGGGAGACTTTGTACATATATTTGTCAACCTGCCATGAGGCAGTAAGTGCAGTTCTGCTCAGAGAGCAGAATGCTGTACAGAAACCTATCTACTTCGCTAGCAAAGTTTTGCATGGAGCCGAAGTGCGTTATCCTAATGCTGAAAAAATCATCTTAGCACTGATTGTGGCGGCACGAAAATTCCGACCCTATCTTCAGGCTCATCCCATAATAGTGGTGACGGATCAGCCCTTGAAGCAAATTTTATCCCGGCCAGACACCTCAGGTCGAGCTGCTAAGTGGGCCATGGAGCTTGCTGAGTATGATATCAACTATAAGTCACGCACTTCTATTAAGGCTCAAGCTTTGGCCAACTTCTTGGCCGAAGGGATATCTGTTGAAGAAGATCCTCCTCCAGCACAAGGTTGGACCTTATACGTAGATGGATCTTCTTCAAAAGAAGGAAGCGGAGCAGGACTCCTGATAATTAATCCAAATGAGGAAGAGATGGAATACGCCTTGCGTTTTGACTTTGAGGCCACTAACAATGAGGCCGAGTACGAGGCTTTGACAACTGGGCTAAGTCTAGCTCGAAAACTGGGGGCACAGCAAATAATCGCCCGAAGTGATTCATTGCTCGTAGTTTCTCAAATTAACGGAGACTATGAGGCCAAAGAGGACAACATGAAGCGATATTTGGCTAAGGTTCAGCATTTGAAAGGAATGTTTGAACACTTTGTGATAGAACACATCCCTAGGTCGGCCAACAAACGAGCCGACGCACTATCTCGGCTGGCCTCGTCCACCTCGGCCACTATAGGGAAAAAGATTGTTGTAGAGCTGGTGAAACATCGTGCCTTTGATGGAAATGAAGTCTTGCAACAAGACTACCACAATACGTAGATGGATGAGATAGTCACCTACTTGCAACATCAAATTCAGCCTGAGGACAAATCTCGAGCTCGGCGTCTTCGCCTAAAGGCTTCCAGGTACGCACTCTTTAATGATCACCTGTACAGAAAGTCTTTTTCACAACCGTGGTTGCGCTGTGTACCCGAAGATGAATGAGACTATATTCTTCGTGAAATGCACTTGTGCATATGTGGAAGTCATTCTGGGGCTCGTTCTCTAGCCCGCAAGTGTTATCTAGCTGGTTATTACTGGCCCACTATTCTCAAAGACACAGAAGAGCTCGTTAAAAAGTGCCCATCATGTCAAGCTCATGCTCCGACCTCTCATTTGTCGAGCCACGAGTTGACCATTATCTCCAGTCCTTGGCCGTTTGTACAATGGGGTATGGACTTAGTGGGGCCTCTGCCACGAGCTCCCGGCTCGGTTAGATTTCTGCTAGTAGCGGTTGACTACTTCACCAAATGGATAGAGGCTGAGCCACTAACCACCATAACTGGGGCCCAGGTCAATAAGTTCTTATGGAAGAATGTCATCTGTCGATTTGGCCTACCTCAAATCCTGATCTCAGACAATGGCAGGCAATTCGCCGAGGATCCGGTGAAGAGTTGGTGTCTTGATTTGCATATCAAGCAACGCTTCACATCGGTAGCTCATCCTCAGTCAAATGGCCAAGTAGAGCTTGCCAATAGGATCATCAAGGATGGTCTTAAAAAACGCTTGGACAAAGCTGGCACTAGTTGGGTGGAAGAATTACCCAGCGTCTTATGGGCCTACCGGACTACTCCATCAACTTCAACAAAGGAAACTCCTTTTTCGTTAGTGTATGGCACAGAAGCCATTATTCCTGTGGAGATCGGCTCTACTTCAACTCGGGTGGATTATTACTCTGCTTCTGATAATGACCAAGAACTACAGTTAAACTTGGATGAACTCGAGCAGAAAAGAGACCGAGCTCACATTCGCATGGCTCAATATAAAAACTTGATTTCCCAGTATTACAACTCTCGCGTACGACCGAGATCTTTTCGAGTGGGAGATCTGGTGATGCGCAACAATGAAGTCAGCCATGCAATCTTGGCGGGAACTTTTAATCCTAAGTGGTAAGGTCCTTACCGAATAGTTGAAGTATTCCCAGCGGGAGCCTACAAGTTACAGACTTTAGAGGGACGAACTCTTCCTCGAACTTGGCACACTTCTCATCTCAGACTTCTACATCAATAATGTAAATTGTAACTACTTTGTATATCAGTCCAACTTTTTTGGAGCATTTATTCAGAATCAAGTACTGAGTCAAGTGTCCAAGCAGACTTCGAGCACCATGGAAGGCTCATACAAGACCTCGGCAGGTCCGAGGCAAATGCCCGCTAAAGGGTACATCAAGACCTCGGCAGGTCCGAGGCAAATGCCCGCTAAAGGGTGTATCAAGACCTCGGCAGGTCCGAGGCAAATGCCCGCTAAATGGTGCATCAAGACCTCGGCAGGTCCGAGGCAAATGCCCGCTAAAGGGTGCATCAAGACCTCGGCAGGTCCGAGGCAAATGCCCGCTAAAGGGTGCATCAAGACCTCGGCAGGTCCGAGGCAAATGCACGCTAAAGGGTAATCAAGACCTCGGCAGGTCCGAGGTAAATGCCCGCTAAACGGTGTAACAAGACCTCGAGAGGCCCGGGACGAAAACCCGCCAAAGGGAAAAGCAAGACTTCGGCAGGTCCGAGGTAAAAGTCCAAAGAATGACTTGCAAAAACCTCAGCAAGCCTGAGGTAAAAATTCGCTAAAGAGAAGACTTGTATAAACAAGCCTCAAAAATCTTCTTAATATAAGGAGGCCGAAGTGAAATCAAACAAGGTGCACATGCCATATATGATATAGCCCGACTAGTTAAAGTTGCGTTAAAAAGCAATATTACACACTCAAGAGTTGGAAGCACAACTATAGTCCAAGTCAGAGCTTGATCTAAACCAGGCAGAATTTATCTCAAGTTTATTCATGAGTTAGCTCAGCCCAAACAACAGGTTTATTCTATGACTTGAAGACTTAGTTTATTTTCAATGGAGTTGATCAAGTTTATTAAGACTGACATGAAAAGTTAGCAACAATAGCATTGAAAAATAAACTTGATAAAACTGCTAAAGGCAAAAGAGCAATTGAGCCAAAAAGGGGTTTTCATTAATGAAGAGTTGGAGTACAAATTGATGTCTGCCCTACTAAAAGATAAACAAAGAAGAATCCTAAGCCTAGTCATCTCGGTCTTCATCCCTCAAGTCAGCTCCATCAACAAACTTCTAGAATTGTTCTTCGAAGTCTTGAGTTGCAAGGGGGTTGTATAGCTCAGCTAGGCGAGAATCCTCTTTGTTCAGATCAGGATACACCGTAGAGCAGACATCAATGGCTCTTCTCTGGCCGACCTCCATGGCTGAGCCTTGCAGAAGGATCATGTTCTCTTCAAAAAATTTGGACTTTCTGAAGTCCCGAATTGTTCTGATCCCAGCCTCAGACAAGTTTTGCTGCAGCAAGTTAATCATCTTCGCATCATCCTGGCTCTTCTGCGCCATCTCAGCCATTTGTTTCTTTAGAAACTCAATCTCATTTAAAGATTGAGTGGAGGCCAGCTTCAGATCGGCCACTTTGTTCTCTAACTCATCCACCTTAGAGTTGGAGGTGGCCAGCTTCGTCTCAGCATCTTCGGCCTTTTGCTGGAGTTGAGTGTTCCCAGCTCGCAAGTCAGTGATCTCTTGGGTCAGCTCAGCTCTCTTCTGCTCAGCTTCTTCCAGTTGCTTGTTCTTGTTTTCGAGATCCCCAAGAAATTCTTTACTGCGAGTCAGGATCTCCAACTCCTGAGCTCGGACCTGCGAAGGAAGCAAAGTTAGGAAAAGTTGAGTGTTAAAAAATAAACGAGGCACTCAATGAAAATCTTACTTACCAAAGCAATGTTGGATTGGAAGGCGTTTGTCAGCTCGCCCCAAGCAGTTGCCCTGAACTTTTGATGGTCCAAGGGCAGGACTGCCACCTTGTTCAGCTTTTCCGTTACGGCGGGCTCAAAAGCTGAGTCTCCTTCTGAAAACTCAATCAAAATTGGGTCATGAACTTCAACCGGCTAAGGCAGGTTCTCCTCAACCGGCTCAGCAGGGATCATCTCCGGGGGCTGAGATGGCCCCGGATCACGACTACTGGAACCCTCACCCCTTTGCCTTTTCCTGGGACGAGGGCGGGAACCTTCATCAGCCTCTGCTGGAATTTCTGAATCAGCAGGAATCTGAGGCTGGGCCTCGGCCTCATGCTCATTATCCAACACCACAAGGGGCAGGGCTGCAAAGAAGTAAAACAGATCAGAATCCAAACAAGTGTTAACACTTGGAAAATTTTTACATTTGAAGGAAAAGCATACCTGACTCAGGCTCCGCTGGCTCGGGCTCAGCAGGAGCAACACTTGAAACTGGAGGCACAGCAGAAGTGGAAGCTCCCCCAGAACCAAGGATGGCCAACCTCCTTTCCCTCCGAAGCCTTTTCATGGCTTGAGCCTCGGACATTAAGTCAGCATGAGTAGATTGACCAGCCTTTGCACCTACATCAAGAGACAAATAGTTAGACACTGAAGAAAGAAAAATGGTTGAGAAGAAAAAAAGCAATATCCACCTCAGATAATGGTTTGCTGATCCGGTGAAAGAGGTAAATAGTTGTCACCTGGAGCCGAATGAGCTATGTCAGCAGCTATCCAGATCTCAGAATCAACTTTTTGCCAGTCTATGATCACGGGAGCTGACCGAATTCTGTCTGCTTCATCGCAGTAGTCTTGGCTTGGCCTCATATTGTCAGCTCTGCCAGACTTCCAGATGTTCCCGCTCGGCAGCTCAGATTTCTTGACGTAAAAGAATTTTCCCTTCCATCTTTTGTTGGAAGAGGGAATATTAACAGCAAAAGGAAAATCTATGCTAGACGCTCGCTTGCTGAAATAATACCAGCTATGCGAGGTCCGACATGCAAAAAGAGCTCGAAAAATGGTGGCATTGAAAGGAAACTCAATTATTCTAAGAAGAAGAATATAGCAAAGAATAAGATTAAGGACATTTGGTTGAATTTGAGGAAGCCTGAGCCCGTAAGCCCGCATGATATGGACAACTGGCTCAGGCACAGGAAGATTGAAGCCAGATTTAAAATAGTCTTCGTAGACTGCTTCATAATCCCTAGGGGGATCATAAGCAGTCTGGCCTGAGAGAGGAAGGGTTGGGCCAAAGCGGTTTTTGTCAATTTTATAAGATTTATATATTCTGTTCAGGTTGGCCTCAGTCAGAGTAGAAGAAGTTTCCTGGACAAGGGGGGATGGCCGACCTCTTTTAATGACTCCCGAAAAGTGGGAGGGGTCCCTCAATGGGGCCGGAGGATTTAAAGATGCCGGAGCGGGAGCAGTCCCTGCCTGCTCCGGTGAAGAGCTGATTACGGTGAGGGCTCTGCTGGATTGTGCAGAGTCATCGGTGGTTCAACGCAAACTGCCGATGGGAAGATCATCGGCATAGGCAGATCTGCCCGACGGAGATGAAGAGCTGATGGTTATTCCACCGCCGTCGGTGTAGGAACCACCCTCCGTAAGGTTTTGAGAATCGCGGGAAGGAAAAAACATAATGAAAGGGGAAGAATACTTACAGAAAACTTTTAGGAAGAAGGAGGCTGGACGAAGATGGAGCAAGGCTGAAATTACCGGAATTAGAAGGAGTCGCCGGAGAAGAAAGTAGAATGCTGGAGTAAGGAAGCGAAAGCAAATAAAGAGAAAAAGTGACCAGCTGAAGACCTATTTATAAGGCTCCATCTCGGCAGCCCAAAGGTCATCTCGAAATTAATTGCCCTCGATTCCCGAAACGGCCAAATCCCAAAAGCTGCGCAACTGACGCATCGCGCTCTGCGCAAACAGTAAATGCGCAGAACAAACCAATCGAAAACGAACGCGTGCCAGAAAAGACGAGGTACTTATGAATCTGGTCAGATTCGTTTAATCAGTTCAGCCAAAACAACCATAAACGCTTCGTACTCTGTGCACCTAATAAGTACGCTGAGCGGCCTAATCAGAAGTTAACACGTTATCAAAGGAAGGATGGCATGGGGAAAATCTGAACAGGTTAGCCTGCCCTCTCAGGTCAGCTCGGCCAGACTAATCTGGGGGGCAAGTGATGAGCCAAAAATACCCCCCGTTAGTCAATAACGGTCAACAGTTGAATATAGGCGTAAAAAATGCTAAGTCCCGCGGGTCGGCCCACAGTTTGACCAGCTCATATACGGACAAACAATCCATCTCGGCCACACGTCCCCAGCGTCATCTAGGCTTAGAGGCCTCATCTCGGCATTCAGCTCCATCTCGGCCAAAGAGCTGTATTCGGCCTTGGATCCGATCTACCCACTGATCTCGGACCACATGTGTGACGTCAGCTGCGAACATTATAAAAGGCCTATCAATGCTCTTTGAAGTCGGCCACTTTCGTCTCGGCAATCTGACCCCACACCTCAAGTCATCTCGGGCGCCTCTGAGTACTTCTAGAGGACTCGACCTCGGTTCTAGGAGTTTACCCTAGGTAATTCTACCTGGCGAAACTCCCAGCCAGGTGTCCTAAACTAGCTTACTCAGCTCAGTACCGAGCCACGTGGCGAATATGCAAGAGCAGGAGTCATCCTTATGACCTCCTTGCCTGTCACGATTTCTGGGCTCTGCCCATGCATTGGCCCGAGCCGCCATATAAAAGGCGGAGAAGCAGGAGAGAGAAAGACAAGCAACATTTCACAACTTACTACAGTAAATCATCTTCTTCACGGTAAAATCACAGGTTTACCAGAAAACCTTTACTAAAAACTTTCATACAGTGTATAAACCTCTCCAAAAATGGCCTCAACTGACTTGACCGTCGGAGGGTATTACCCGGGGCTATAGAACCCGGGTCCTCTGACCTCTTTCCTTTGTGCAGGTCGGTCAACCGCCTATTACAGACAACTGACGGAGATCTAACGGCATAACCCACCACATCATACTTTATATTTGGTGATATAATCCGACATCATCACTCATATCTAATCAGATTTACCTAGATCTACTCAGATCTAGGTATATCTATCTCCAAAACTGAAGATCGCTATTGAGGGTGGCGGCGGTTCTGCTAATAGTTAACAAATTATGTGGACTAATGTCAAAAAACATAACAAATTTAACAACTTTAAGGTATTCGGTGGAAACTAAAAAAAAATCGGTGTAATTTCAGTACACCGTATGTACTTTATGACACAAAATATGATTTTTTTGTTAATATTTTATTGAAGTGTTTGCTTTATTATAATCGCAACTATAATATGGTCTCAACCGATAGCTTACACGAATCTTACTCGCTTATATCCGCCCACATCTTATTTGATGCAACCTAGTCCAAAACCTAAATTAAAGTGGGCCTAACCCAACCTCACCCACACCAAACACAAAAGGAAAACCAATCCATTTCGGCACAAGAGATGCATATAAATAGGCTCCTTGTTTTAGGTATAAATTTATAATCATTGCAGCTGTACTATTTCTCTTTAGTCTACTAAATATGGTTACAATTGACTTTTTAACAAAATATAAAAGTATACTATAGTTAAAAGTCAACTATGACAATTTTAATAAACAGGGAGAAGAAGTTGTTAAACATCACAATTTTGACTTTAGATAAGAAATATGAACTGAGAATAGAATCGCTCCTAATGTTTAAATTCTTTATTCTTACTCATTTTATGCCTTGTGCAATTACAGCGAGACTCATTTGGGAGTATAAAATAGTGAAGAACACCAGAACTTTTGCTGGTCATTTAACAGTAATATCATAGTTGTGTTATTGCATGAAATATTTGTTGATGGGTTGTGAAAATATGCCACAAAGTGAATTTTCGGAAGTCCATAATTTGAAAATTACTTTAATACAAAATGTTCTACTAATGTAGTTCCATTTGCTATATACTCTTAGTTTATGTTATGGTATAATGGTTTTGATTGTACTTTTTGAAGCCCAATGTAGTAATGTGTTGATAGTTACGACACTCTAAGATAACATTAGATTTTATTTCTTAATAAGAAACACCAGGAAAAAAAATGGCCCATCCATTTTATATCAAATGAACTCAACATGCTATACTTAGGAGGTGTTTGGTTGGAGGGGTTCCTTTTAAGGGTATGGGTTTGGAGGAATCCAAACCCATAAAAGTTGTTTGTTTGGAAATGGGAGTTATGGGTTTCGGTTTGATATCGAATTATTTGGTAATGGATATCGTTTTTTGATATATTAGTCCGGCTTGTCTATCAATATGGGGGTATGGCCGGTCAACGCCGTTCAACGTCGTCGGCCACCGTCGCCGGCCGATCACTATTCCGGCTTGTCAAATTTTCCAGCCATTATTACGGCCGCCCACAGTCGATACCCATTTGAATTCCGATACGTTCCAAACACCATCAATATCTATCATACTCATTCCCATTTCAATACCAAACAACTATCATTTTTACGTCTAAACTCATACTCTGTCATACTCATTCCGATTATGATTCCGATACACCAAACGCCACCTTGGCCTATTTTAATCAAACACATTCACCATGATTAACCAGAAAGAAACAGGCCTAAACTTTGTGTGTGTTGTATGAAAAGTGTCATCACCCAACACTTGTTACATTTGGGCAGGCGTATTTTACTATTACTTTTCTTTTTTTTTTCTCTCGGTTATATCCCCCTCCACCAGGTCCCTGGGAAAAAATAATATTTATGATGAACCACCCCAAACAGGATGTAGACTCTGCATAAATATGAAAAGCATTCATTCATTACTTCATCAATATACTATTTGTTCCAAGAACAATTGTAGAGGCATACTATGTTACTAGTACAGCACCATGTTACACCTGCAAAATTGAACACTTTCATCAAGTGAAACATATTTATCATAGAATCATTTAGGATATAAAAACCAGGCAACAATTCCAGTGCCAAATATGTATTCATCATGTACAATGCAGTATATATATTCTCTACCACTACTGGCTAAAACCTTTATTCTCTTTGGCACTTCATAAATTCACAGGCTCCATTAAGTGCGCTCCCAATATAGCAGAAACCATTTTTCAGCTCCTGTTATTTGAGGGCTTTCTGCTTAAGATTGAATAGCTCTTTCACTTTTTAAGCTCACCTGCAAAGAAAACAATGGCCATTTGACCCTTTTTCATGAGACAAGTAATTGACGAAAGCGTGGAAGAATGAGCATGCTAGCTAAGAAAGAAAAGGTTTTACGAGTTAAAGAGAGAGTTTTGGATAGAGAAAATGGAGAATTACATGGTTCAAAATTTGCAGCACACTTATCAGGAAGCTGCATGGCCATAGTTCTGTCAACACCTGAAATTGGAGGGCCACTGATCAGCACACACAAGCACGGCTGGCCCAGCGCTTTGACAGCAACACAGCAAGATTCAGTTGGTGGGATGGGACCAAGTGGAGAGACAGCAGCCCTGCAAGGAATCAGCTGAACCAGGGCTGAGAAGAAAGTGCTAGAACAAGGGTGACCGTCAATACGATACACAAGACTGCCCGTGGCCATCATTAGCATCAGCAGCAGTGGTAGAGCATTTGTCTGAAAATGCGTCATTGCTACAGTAAGTCAAATATCTGCAGCTGAAACTCCTTGATAGATCAGAAGTTATTCAGTAGAAGTGATATATCTTGTAGTGTCTGGTTGGAAGGGGGAAGAAAGTTTGGAAGTGATATAGGAAGGCAGCGTTTGTCAGAATAAATAGGCAATGGAAGTGTAGTGTGCTTGTGGTGCTTTTCTCCTAACTCTCAGTCACATTGTATTCATGTTTCTTATCATCTGGCTCTGCGTTCAGGCAGGAAATTCAAGTCTCCTTTTATACGGTTTGATATGGTTTCCATTTCTAATGGAGTCAAAGACACACTCTTCTTAGACTTTGGAATATGATAGAACAAAACAAAATGACTCATTAAATTGACTATGCTTCTTATATTGTGAAGTAGCAGTTGATCGACACAACTTGACGCAATTTTCATTATGGGTCTTCGGAAAATAACCTCTGTGTGTTTTTAACACATGGGTATGATTGCGTATATCTGACCTCTCTATACCCCGCCACAGGCCTCAGGCGGGAGCCTATAACGCGGGTAATATTGTTGTTGTTGTTGTTGCTGCAATTTAGTAAGGATTAACAAACTCCACATATTGAGAGAAAGGGAGGGTTTGGTCCAATGACAATTTCCAATGGTCCATTTTAACAAGAAAAAGAGAAGCTCAGCACTTTAAAATACCTGACCGAAATTTGGAGTAATATATGCAACCATGAATGATACAACAAGTCATCTCCTCACGTAAAATTCAAACTAAAAGGAAAGAATCCTTTCTGATCTCACAACAGATAATAAAATGTCATAAATATAAAACAGAACATTGTATCATCTGATTTCGATTATGGCAACGTACAATTACACACATGAACATACAACAACAAGAACAACCATACTCAGTATATCCCAACAAAAGCAAAAGCTATCGCTAGGGTCTGGGGAGGGTGAGTGGCAGGCAAAAAATACCTGTATCCCAAAGGATAGAAAGCTTGCTTGCAGTAAGACCCCCGGCTCCCAAAAGATAGAGAGCTTGAGATCCCTGACTCTATAATTAATTACATACATCATCATATATCAAGGAAATTAAACAGAAAATAGACAAGTTTGAGTGTTATGGCCCGAAGAACGTACTACATTGAGGAACTTCAAGGTAATTCACTTGAATAATCATCTTTAAACCAAAAGGTCAACTAACATCTTTGGAGTTAAAAAAGTACCTATCTAGGACAAGTAGTATAATAGTTCTGCTTTATTCCCTTTGAGATTGATTGAGAAAGCTCTTTTTCTACAAATTATCCGGCACAAAAAGGAGCATATTTGACAGCAAGAGGAGAATCACCAAAGTGGCCTAGCGGCTTCAGGAGTGCATCTGATGCAACATGAGCAAATAGCTGACATGAAAGCAGACAAAAGGTGAATCAACATTATGAGCAAATAATCCATATGGCTACGTAAAACATAAGATTTAAATTATTGACAGCAATGACCGTAGAAGAAACTTTCCAGAGACTGCAAGTACGTTCCTTAGATACTTGTATGGCTTCCAATGTCCTTTCAGTGACAACTACTTCATGCATTCCAGCTATGCAGTCCCCTGAAGTCAACTATTCTATCTGCAATTCAAATAAATTTTCTTTAACGAATATATCAGCAATTCAGCACATGAACATGGTGTAAAATTATTAGTATCTCCACACTTACACAGGAAAAAATAGTAAAAGTTAGAAGGTTCAGTAAAATGCCCCAAGAAGTTACCAGGTCTTAATTGGAAAAAAAAAAACGAAACAGAACATATATGAAAGTATATAAAAAGCCACAAGTACAGGATCTTTGATTTAACCAAAAGAGATTAAATGACAACTCAAAACATTCTTAAGTGTGCGTGAATAGAATTAGTAACTTTCTCGAAGCTAGAATTGCAAAAAAGCATTGGTTGTTACGACCAGGTATGCCTACAAATTATAGCATGAAAAAAGTGTATGTATAGAGAAATTAAAGATAGAAAGGCAAAGTGCTCATTGTTTATTCATCAAAAAGATACATAACAGGAAGAGAAAAAGACTTCCTTTTATAAGGAAGGAAGTAACGGCCGCAAACAAGAAAAAAGATTTAAAAAAAAAACTTATTGCCTAAAACTTTCCTAACGGTAACTACACAGTAACAGCAATTTACATATATAATAAGATATTTCAACATTCCCCCTCAAGCTTGGTGTATATATTAATACAACCAAGCTTGCTAAGTAATTCGTGAAATATCCTAACTGTTACAGGTTTCGTCCAGATATCTGCAATCTGGCGTTTAGATGTAATATGCTGAATTTTTACAATTTGATCATCAATCTTCTCACGAATAAAGTGTCTATCAATCTCAATATGCTTTGATTTGTCATGTTGAATAGGATTTTCAATCATGTGTATTGCAGAAATATTATCACAATATATCTGAATTGGCAAAGTGACTGTCTGTCCAAGATCTTTTAGTACTCTATTAATCCATAGACCTTCACATATCCCTAATGTCAATGCCCTTAATTCTGCTTCAGCGCTGCTCCTAGAAACAACTGATTGTTTCTTACTACGCCAGGTAACAAGATTACCCCATAAAAACGTTCCATAGCCAGTTGTGGATCGCAAATCAACCGAAGATCCCCAATCAGCATCTGTATAGACAGCCAGACTTCTGTCTTCATTTCTCCTAAAATATAAACCTTGTCCAGGTGCATTTTTGAGATACCTAAGAATTCTCATTGCAGATTTAAAATGATGAATAGTAGGATTATGCATAAACTGACTGACGTAACTAACTGCATAACAAATGTCTGGCCTAGTATGAGAAAGATAAATTAATTTTCCAACAAACCTTTGATAACTTAATTTATCTGATAATTCACTGCTGTCAGATTCAGATTTAGCACACGGATTAACTGGTGTAGATATAGGTTTACACCCAAGCATCCCAGTTTCAGATAATAAATCGCATACATACTTTCGTTGTGATATACTTATACCCTTTTCATTCCTAGCAACTTCCATACCAAGAAAATATTTAATGGGACCTAAATCTTTCAGCTCAAAGACTGTATTTAACCGTTGCTTAACATGTTCAATTCCATAATTATCATTTCATGTCAAAATGATGTCATCCACATAGACAATCAACACTATCAGTTTAGATGTACCAAAACCTTTAATAAAAAGAGAATGATCACTATGAGCTTGAACAAATCCATAGCTAATAATTACTTTAATAAACTTTTTAAACCATTCTCTAGGTGATTGTTTTAGACCATATAAGGATCTTCTTAATTTGCATACTTGATTACAGTTATCCTTGTTTACAAATCCAGGAGGTATTTCCATAAACACATCTTCATGTAAGTCACCATTTAAAAACGCATTCTTGACATCTAGTTGGATCATATTCCAATCCAAATTCACTGCCATAGAAAAAATAATTTTAACTGTATTAAGCTTTGCTACTGGAGCAAAGGTTTCTAAGTAATCAATACGGTGAGTTTGTGTAAAACCTTTCGCAACTAACCTTGCTTTATGCCTACTAACTGTCCCATCAGCATTATACTTAACAGAAAAAACCCATTTACACCCAACTAATTTCATAGAAGGATCTCTATTTACCAAATCCTAGGTTCTATTTTTGATAAGTGCCTGCATTTCTTCTTTAACTGCTGATCTCCAGGATGAATTACCTAAAGCTTCATAAACATTCTTTGGTACTTGATTAGTATCTAATATGGATGTAAAAGCATAAAATGATGGAGATAATGCAGCATACGAAACATACTTACTTAGTGAGTGCTTAGTACACTCTCTTATACTTTTACGGATAGCCACTGGTCTATCATCAACAATAAACTCTAAATTGGTCTATCATCAACAATAGACTCTAAATGACTGGAGTTGGGATCAGAACCTGAGATTTCTGCTGGGAGATTTGATCTAAGTGTCTCAGATTCCTGCATTTCTGAGACATTCTCTTCTGATGCAGATGGTATCTTATCAGACTCCTCAGTAATAGGTGTCATGGATGATCTGCGACTCCTCCTCTGATATACTTGAGTTATAGGATTTTTATTTCTTTGAGTACCCATTCTTGATTGATTGTCACCAAGAACACATGCAATTTGCTGGGAAATAGAATTGCTACCAGAAGACACCTCAGAAGATGGGTTAGTATCATAGGATATGTTAATTATATTCCAAAAACTTTGATAATCAAATGAATATGGAGGGACACACTCCTTTCTGTAGAAGGGAGTCATTTCATCTATTTTAACATTCATAGTAACACAGATCTTTCTAGTAAGAGGATCATAACACTTATAACCCTTTTGAGTATTAGAATAACCAATAAAGATACACTTAACAGCCTTACCATCCAATTTACTTCGCATATGAGATGGTAACAGAACAAATGCACAGCTGCCAAAAACCTTAATTGGTAATGTAGAAATTAAATGTGAGTGTTGATAACACCCTTTCAGTACATCAATTGGATTTTTGAAAGATAATACTCTTGATGGTAACTTGTTAATAAGATAGGTGGCAGTTAAAACTGCTTCACCCTAATAAAACTTAGGCACATTATGAGTAAACATAATTGCCCTGGTGACTTCAAACAAATGTCTATTATTTCTCTCTGCCACCCCATTCTGTTGTGGGGTGTAGGTACATGCAGTCTGATGATGTATGCCCAAATTAGTAAGAAAGCTTTGAACATTCTTATCAAGATACTCAATTCCATTGTCAGTTCTTATGGTTTTGATGATAGTGTTAAACTGAGTTTGGATAAAGGTGATAAAATTTTGAATAATTTTCCCTGCATCAGATTTGTGCTTCATAAGAAATACCGACGTTATTCTAGTGTGATCATCAACAAAGGAAATAAACCATCTTGAACCATTTATATTGCTTATCCTAGAAGGACCCCAAATATCTGAATATATCAAATTAAATGCTTGCAAATGAACATACTGTTTAGGTGGAAAAACAGTCTTAGTCTGCTTGGCTAATTCACAGACTTCACATGTTATACATGATAAATCAACATTCACAAATAAATCAGACATAATTGTAGAAATTTAGAAGATAATGGACCATGAATTGAAGGAGAAGAAGAACAACAAATTGAAGAAGGTGAAAGAGTATCATTTCAACCTTAAAGAGAACTCAAATATGTACATGTATTTATAAGAAGAAGACCTTCTATGCTATTCCTAACGGTCACAAAACAGAGAGAAAAGAAATGCAGAGCTACCCCAGTTGCTACAGTAACCCAACGGTTACTTATTCTACTAGCACTTATCAAATAGCTATTTTGAGATCTTTTGAATGTAATGATTATTTTACATATATACATGTGCATTTTACTCTCTATATGTGTAATTCTCTATACTCCCCCTCAAACTTAGTACATAGGAAGATGCAACTAGGTTTGAAACGTGTAAACTAAAACCAGCCTTAAGTGGATCTTCAATAACATCTGTATTAGTCTTCAATCCTCCACCTTTGTTATCTTAATACTTTTTCTTCAAGTGGGCAGCAATATGAGAGTATTCTCATCGTTTCTTGTCTTGAAATACCTGCAAAGTAGACAAGAATAAATCCCTGCAAAGAAACAAAACCTTGAAATATCTTCCTGCAACACAAACATCCATTAGCTCACTTGAATGCCCTGCATAAAACGTTAGTAAAACAGATCTCATTTTGATAACACCTGCAAATGAAATATTCCTGCTCCTGCAAGAGTTGTTAGTTGAAACACTTGAATCACCTGTAGTGAACCTGTAAGAAACACCACCTAGGAGAACATGTTAGATTTAATAACTACATAATTGATATCATAGGAAATATGTCTAGAGACTGTATTATATGACAACAAACACCAAGAACCAATCAATTAGATACAAGATTATTCAACACAAATGATTATTTTACATACAGAATTATATAATCATACAGAAAATCAATTGGATAAGGCCAAATACCATCATATTTTAACAGAAGTATTGGGGAGAAATGCATAGGGCAATTTTTATGAAATGGGATCTCATAGGCACAAATGACCAAAAACACATTCACGTCGTGGATGAGTGATGATTTAACAACTATCAATGATCATACTGTTGGAAATATTGTTAGAAGTAAGGGATGCTGCAGAGGTTTTTACAGATTTCACAAATTCTTTTGTATATTGTTTAAGGTGTCAAATCCTAGTATTTACAGGCTTTGAATGCACAAATAGGCTGTTAATAAAACACCAATCCTTTCTTAAATTACAGGCCTAAAATTGTGCTTACCATTATGAACAATATTATCAAAGATTTATTATTGAATTAGAGATTACGACAAATGTGAGGAAACATTGAGTAGGAAAGAATAGTAATAGAACAAAAAGAACCTGGCAGTGGAAATTTATGCATAGTGGAAGCCTTGTCTTCCAATCAACAATTTGAAGTCTCCCAACTTTAGCCACTGACACCGAAGACACCTTAAAGACCTTGAGACTTGCTGCTCAATATTCCTTTCCTTAGGCTATGAAATTTTGTTGCTTCCCCTGCTGGCTCGGCCACATTCTTCAATAATAAGCTCCACATGTTCACCACTAGCTCTTTGGAACAATGTCCCGGACAACAGCTTATATGCAGAAGGGATAATTCTGGTCTGAAGCAAACAAATCTGGTCTCTTTTCATCGAATGTCGTACTCATTTTCTCTTTGAGACAACTTGGTAAGCACTTTGTGTGCACTTTCAGGGTTGATTAATTCATAACAATCACATTTGACAGTTGTTCGATATCAAAGAGAACCGCGAGACTCTCGCAGCCTCGTTCACAACAACGAAAGAAGTCAAAGAAGGGGGTTTCAAAAAGGGAGCAAAAGTCAGAAGAACAATCCTTTGAGAAAGATTTGCAAGAGATGCAGGAAAAGCTCCAACAATTGAGGTTAGAAAAGGAACAGACGGAAGAGATTTTGAAGGCTAAAGATGCGGCCTTGAAGCAGACGGAGGAAGAGAAAAAAGCTCCATGTCGAATTGAAGAGATTGCAGAAAATTAAGAAATTCATTACAGCAAGTTTAGTATTTTTGAAAAAGAGAAGACATACTCTATTGCAGATTTACACTCCATTGAAGAAGCTTCCTCATTTCAGCTGCTTCAGCATTTGCACTTTGCTCAACCTCATTTCAGTTGCGTCTGAAAGTTAGGAAGAAGAAGGCAGCTACCATTGTGAAGAAGACGGAGAAAGTGGAAGGAAAATAAGGATTTGAGGGCAATTCTGTCAAACCACAAAGTTTTAAGGGCAACTTTGTCGAAACACATTAAAAAGGCTTTCTGCCTCAAAAGAAGAAAATCAACGTGACTTTCAAAGGTCTTCTTAACAGCCAGGCGGCCATTTTGCATACCCATTTGCGTGGAAAACAAAATTGAAAGGAAAAAATTCAGCAAAAGGCGCCAGCTGTGCACTTGCATGTAAAAAAACATTTAGGAAAAGTGTCAGCTGGTTCACTAAATTACCACTTTTATCTCTTTTTTTTTTCAAGCATCATTTCCAACAAACTGTTGATGCAACTTGACAAAACTGCTCATTATTACACTGTCCTTCATTTTCATTTAGGTAAAAAACAAAAACAAAAAGAGGGGGATTCTTGTTTCCCAAATTCTCTGCTCTACACTCATACTTCATCACACCATTTTCTTCTAATGCTATTCGGACTCTCATCCCAAACATACTCACATATCAATCTAACAAAACTATCTCATCAGCCATTTTACCTCTTTTTTTTTGCAAATTTTTTTTTTATATCTCCCTCCAGTTTCTCTTGAAAATCTTTTCTTCTCTCCTTCTCACATAGAAGAAGAAAACTTAATAGTCAATAGACTCAACAAGATTTTAGTTCCATCGAAGACTTCACAGTCAGTCAATGAACAGAGTACCACACTTTCTTGCACATTTCATTTGTCATTCAAGCCGTTATTTGAAGCAAATTTCGGCCTTTAAGACAATCGTATCATATCAATGGTAACAGACATAAGCCTTTCCTTTTCTCTTTATACAATGGCTCAGATGAGTCTTGTATATTTTTCTCAGAGCCTTGAAATTTTTGTCTATTCATAGGTATATCTTGTTCTTGAAAGAACAAGGGTCTTTCCCATGTTTGAATTTTTTGTCTATTCATAGGCATATCTTGTTCTTGAAAGAACAAGGGTCTTTCCCATGTTTGAATTTTCCGGCTCCATGGCCAAGGTTCTATGACCTCTTGAATTTTACGGCTCAAAAGCCAGGTTCTATGACCTCTTGAATTTTTCGGCTCAATGGCCTATTGAAGACTCTATGGTCTTAAAAAATTTGTGGCTCTGTGGCCTGAAGAAATTTTTGTTTGAATAATTTGTGACTCAATGGCGGTGAAAACGGCTCAATGGCCTTGAAATTTATGGTTCTTTATGGCATATCAAATAGATGAAAAGATTTCGGCGCTATAGCCAAGGCTCTTCATAGCCTGTCCAAGAAAAAATTTCGGCTTTATACCAAGGCTCTTCATAGCCTATGAAAAAATTTGAAAATAGTCATGAAGAAATTGCAGAATTTTGGCTTGGAGGAGTCCATGTCTATGACTCAGCGGGATACTTGTCCACATAGTGGCTCAGAGGAATCCTTGTTCATAGCTCAGAGGGATCTTGTCTATTTCTTTTTCACAGCTTATAGCTGGTTTTTTTTCCACAGCATATTGCTGTAATTTTCATATATTGCACGGAAGTTTTTTTTTCTCTTTTCAGATCCTCAGAAAATTTTTCTTCCTTCTTTCATATCAGGAAGTTCTTTTCTTCCTTTTTGCATATCAGAAAGTTTTTCTTCCTTTTTTTTATATCAGGAAGTTCTTCTTCCGTTTTTCAGATCACACCTTCTTACTGAGCTTTTCATCACAGTTGGATGTTTATATCCCAGATTCAAAGCCGGTTTTGTTCTGCACCACAGCATATATAGCTAGATGTTTTTTCATTACAGCTTATAGCTGCAAGTTTCTATTTTCTCATCACGGCTTACAGCTGGATGTTTTTATCGGCAACAAGATGAACAGAGGTCATCTTCTTGTCTGTTTTTCTTGCACCATTTGGTACACATTTTTCTTTTCAACCAGAAGAAGAGATAATGAACACTTACCTCACCTTCTGAAATGATCTGTGGATTTGAAATGAAAATTGTAACATAGAACCACCAGTTGAGATGTTCTTGCAAGTTTCTGGACAGAGACAAGGTGTGTCTCTTTCACTCATTTCTTCGTGGCCTTTTTTCTTTACAGCAGCTTGTGGTTTGCACATGTTTATCTGGACGTATGTTTCTTGGTCACCAACCAAGCAGGTTTTGAATCTGAGGCATCTGGGCTACGCAAAGGTTTACGGGTCCTTGCCATCTCTGTTCTTTATCAATCAACAGTGTATTTTTCTTAACTAGACAGCAAATGCCCCACAATTGAATTTGAAGAATAAGTAGATGTTGCAGTTTTTTTTTTCTTCTTCTAAGAGATATAATTTTGAACCTTCAATCCTTTGTAATTTTGAAAACAGAGGTTTGAAGAGAAAAAAATACTGAGAGACATGGCTCTCTAGAAGGCAATTCAATCAACAATAAAACAGATTTTGAAACAGGTTTGAAGAAGAGATTTGAGAAGAAAAATTGTATCAATGGTTTTTCAGTTCTTCTCCTTCTCATGGCTCTGATACCATGTAGAAATTTAGAAGATAATGGACCATGAATTGAAGGAGAAGAAGAACAACAAATTGAAGAAGGTGAAAGAGTATCATTTCAACCTTAAAGAGAACTCAAATATGTACATGTATTTATAAGAAGAAGACCTTCTATGCTATTCCTAACGGTCACAAAACAGAGAGAAAAGAAATGCAGAGCTACCCCAGTTGCTACAGTAACCCAACGGTTACTTATTCTACTAGCACTTATCAAATAGCTATTTTGAGATCTTTTGAATGTAATGATTATTTTACATATATACATGTGCATTTTACTCTCTATATGTGTAATTCTCTATAATAATCTTCTTTAAATAGCCAAAATTAGGATGCCCTAGTCTTCTATGCCATAACAAAAGAAAGTTGCATGAGATACTAGTGAGACAACTAGTATCTACCTTAGGCTTAGCAAAACTGCAACTTTTTCTTCATCCTAAGGCTGTTCCAAAAAAATAGAGGTTGTTGTGAATCCTAGCACTGCCAATCTTCTCCCCCTGAGTAGTTCCCTGAAATAGAACTTCAGAGGGTGAGAAGGAGGCAATACATTGATTATCTACAGTAAATCTTCTAAGTGAAATCAAATAAAAATGTAAATTAGGAATATACAGTACATTAAGCAATTTTATCCTATTGTCCAGCATAACATCTCCTTTGCCAAGTATATAAGTTTTAAATCCAGTAGCTACTTCAACAAATTTAGGTAAAGTAAACTCAACATAGTTGGTCAGTATGTCCTTCTTTGGAGCCATATGGTCATATGCACCAGAGTCTATTATCCAATTTATGTATTCAGATTTACCTGGAATACCTGCATGTGCCATAGTTGCCACTGAACCAGAAGATATTCTTTCAAGTTGTTGTTCAAGCAGCTTCAAAATAGCATCTAACTGTTGTTGAAGTGGTTGTTGCTGAAGTCATGGATTAACCCCACCATGCACCTCTTTTTGAACTCCATGCATCTCATTCTGCATTTGAGTTACAATCTGAGCCATTGACCCCTGATTCGCTGATCCCTGAGAGCCATTGTTTCTCCAATGATCATTACTAGATGATTTCCACCTGTTATTATGCCAGTTGTTTCAAAAATTTCTTGTGGGTCGTTGTACCTTAGCATCAGACCTACTGTAGCAATTTTCATATGTATGACCTGACCTTTTACAATGAGCACTTTGCCTTTCTATCTTTAATTTCTCTATATGGTATCAGAGCATTGAAATAGCTTTGAAGAAACTGCATGTTTAGTTGCAGCAATTTTTTGCAATACAAGGCTGCTGTCTTCAGAAATATTCTGGGCGAACAGTTACCGAAATCATCTTCATAGCAGAAGAACTATCAAGTCTCTCTACAACGAGAAGGATACCTGTGTCCAGATTTTTTTTTAAAAAAAATATTTTTCAGAGAGACGAAGGACAGCAAGCAAAGAACCAGGAAAGGTAAAAGAAAGGAGGTAAAAGAAAGAGGAGAAGTCTGTCGAAGAAGGTAGAGTTTTTAAAAAAATATATATATACACGTGTCTATCATGCATGCTTACACATGTGGAATTTTTTAAATCATAGTTTTTACATGCACGTAAATTTTTCAGATCACACGTTTTTTAAAGTTGTACAAAGTGGAACCCATTATCGGGTGTTGTTCCAAAGCTTCTTTGAGAAACCTCCCTTCACCGATGAGATATTTGTTTGACAAAATTGTTACTTTAACATTTACTGCTTTTTCGTCCATACCTTCTACTCTCTCTCTTCTCTGGATTTCCATACCATCTTCCTTCTCTCTTCTAGAGTTTTTCAAATTCTCTGCAGCTTCTTTCTCAAACTCTTTCTTCATCAATTGTCTACTGTTTTTCCTATGTCTTCCACCAGTACACTTGTATCAGCTCCACGAAGAAATGAAGCTTCTTCGTTTGTTACAGCTGCAGTTCCTCAAGCTTCATTTTCTACAGGTACTCTTGATGGGAGTTATGTGATGGTTACTAATTTAAAACTCACTAGTCACAATTATCTTGCATGGAGCAAGGCAGTTGAGATGTTTATTATGGGTAGAGGAAAAGATGATTACCTTTATGGTAACATGCAAGTCCCATTACCCACAGATCCTAGTCATAGACTATGGAAAACTGAAAATGTCATGATTATGTCATGGTTGATCAGTTCTATGACACCTGAAATTGGAAACAACTTCATTCTCTATTCTACTGCTGCTGAAATCTGGAAAGCAGCAAAATAGCTTTATTCGCAGACTGATAATGTTGCTGAAATATATGAACTGGAGACTCAAGTAAATGAGCTAAGGCAAGGTGAACTATCTGTGAGTACTTACTACTCACAGCTTACCTTGTTGTGGTAACAAATCGATACATATGAAACTCACAATTGGAGTTTGCCTGCTGATGCTGCTGCATTTAAGAAATTTATCGAAACAAAAATAGTCTTTAGGTTCCTGCAGGGATTGCATAAAGATTTTGACTCAGTACGTAGAGTAGTAAGCTTAGTTCATTAATTGAAATACTTAAGTTAATGAACTAACTAGTTCATTAAATGGAGACATATTTGGTAGAATCTACATGGCAACAAATTTGGAAATGGAAAGTCTCCTCCCTATTCATCTTACACGCTATATATATAATCTTCGTTTTAACTCCGATTGACCTCAAATCAGTTGCATTGGACTCGTTATAACGAGACGCATCTTTAAAAGTGGACACTCGCATTCGTGTCATGATGAACAATACTACACAACATATAGAAAGCTCTGTTCTTTCTGTCCAAACCACTACTGAAATTTCTAAATCTGTTCAGTCTACTCTTTTTAACTCAGATTCATCAGCATTAGCTGTGTTTAGGGGCTCTGATACCATATAGAGAAATTAAAGATAGAAAGGCAAAGTGCTCATTGTTTATTCATCAAAAACATACATAACAGGAAGAGAAAAAGACTTCCTTTTATAAGGAAGAAAGTAACGGTCACAAACAAAAAAAAAAGATAAAAAAACTTATTGCCTAAAACTTTCCTAACGGTAACTACACAGTAACAGCAATTTACATATATAATAAGATATTTCAACAGTATGCAAATGATTTTCAGTTTACTTCAAATACACACTTCCAGGTTGAAAAAGTGAGGTCATGCAGAAAAAAGGCAGCCTTGTGCATGACACCATCATGCATGTACAGGTCCGGGCAAGAGTTGGGACATTTAGGCCTTCCGTGCCCAACCTTATGTAACTACATCACTACAACAACAACCACACATACCCTACATATCCCAACAATATCAAAAGCTGTCGCTAGGGTCTGAGGAGGGTGAGAGGCAGCAAACAATACCTCCATCCCAAATGATAGAGAGTTCGTTTCCAGCGAGACCTCCGGCTCTATATGTACCTGCATATACACATAATGAACGAGCAAATAATAAAAGACAAAAACAAGCACAAAAAATACGAAGTCAATCTAACGTTGAGAGAGTATCTAAGCCCCTTTATATACCCCAAGCTGCCTCTATATCCTGCCTAAACCTCGCTAACCTAAATCCTCCGCCTCCATGAGCTCCTATCCTGGACCATGTCCTGAGAGAGGTACAAATCGAGTAGGTCATGTCTAATCCGTTTCGCCCAAGTCAGTTTGGGCCTTCCTTTCCTTCTTTTTCCCTCTACAATGGGCTTTCAACTGCTCTAACGGACGCCGTTGTCTGTTGCTACATCAATATATATGTCCCCATCCTGCTGTGCAAATGTACCTAGGTACTAGAACTTACTTACCTATGGTACCACTTGACCCTCGATGGTGAGCTCGCTATTCTCACCGTCGGCTGTGCCGTTGAAGTCGCGGTGTAGATATTCGGTCTTAGAACGACTAATCCTTAGTCCTTTTCCCTCTAAAGCTCCTCTCCACTGCTCTAGTCTCATACTCAGGGTATGTCTACTCTCGGCGACTAATACAATATCATCAGCAAAAAGCATATACCACGGAACTGTCTCCTGGATCGTCTTTGACAACTCGTCGAGGACAACTGCGAAAAGAAATGGGCTCAAAGCAGACACTTGATGGAGACGTACCTCTATCGGAAAGAAGTCTGTATTCCCCATAGGCGTACGGACGGTAGCATACATATCACTAATTATGTTTATATACTGCATAGGAACTCCTCTTGCATCTAGACTATCTCAAATTAGTCTACGTGGCACACTGTCATATGTTTTTTCAAGATCGATGAAGACCATATGCAGTTCGCATTTCTTCTCCCTATACTTCTCCATCATTCTCCTTAGGATATGTATTAATTCCGTAGTTGACCGTCCTGGCATGAAACCAAATTGGTTCACTGTAACCTAAGTTTCTCTCCTAATTCTAGCAATTACTCTCTCACATAGCTTCATAGTATGGCTTAGCAACTATATCACTCGCGGTAATTCCTACAACACTGTGCGCCTCCTTTATTCATATATAGCGGGACCACGACACTTCTTCTCTACTCATCTGATATTTTTCCTGTTTTAAAATAAGGTTGAACAGAGTAATTAGCCATTGAACCCCTTTCTCTCTCAAATACTGTCACGCCTCAATTGGTATGTTATCCAGGCCAACTACCTTAGCTCTTTCCATCTTCTTAAGTGCTCTCATCACCTCTCCTTGTGTGATGCTCCGACGTTCGCAGTTAATATGTTGTCTTTTTTAGGTATTGATGTTGTCTCTTTCTTTGTGATGGGCCCTCTCACTATTGAAAAGATTGAGGAAGTATGTTTGTCATATGGGGTCTGGTCCAGATGGAATTGATGGCTGAAATTCGGTCCGAATTGCTTTGAGCTTCTCTTGCATTTCTGCATCAACTGGACTCCGAGGCACTTCAACACCTTCAGGTGTCACTCCAACCTGTTCAGAATTAGTGCCAGAAGTTTAATTTCAAATTGAGGACGTTCCGAATGCCAACAACTCCATAATACCGAGCTGAGCATAGATGAAAAAAAGTAAAAACAGCGTCAAACGAGGTGTTATACCGAGATGAGGATCAAAGATAAAGAGTGCATATAAAGATTAAAGGAGGGCCGAGCTGAGGTGAATTACCGAGGTGAGAATCAAAGATAGAAGGAGTACTGAGCTGAAGTGATAAGCTGAAGTAAGGCAGAAATGAAGAAGCATTGAACCGAGGCGGCAAGCCGAGGGAGGACAGAAGTAAAAGGACTTGGGATAAGGAGATGAAGTGTCGAGCTAAAATAGACAATGTTGAGGTGGAAGGATACAAAGGCGAAGTATCTAAAGTGCTGAGGTGAATGTCAATGTGAGCTAAAATGAGAAGTGCCGAGGTGATAAAAGAGCAAACATCAAGCCGAGGTGACGAAGTAAAGGCACACATCAATGATGAGACGTCGAGCTGAGGAGATGAGGTAAAATCAAATGAACTAAGCAGATGTGCTGAGCTGTACTGAGCACAACAGAACAAAACAAAGAGAGACAGCAGCAAAGAGACTACATTGCCAAGGAGAAACACTTAGAAAAATACAAGTCACAAATGCATCGCTGAAGAGATAAACAGAGCAAAGGCACAACCAAGAAAATACAGAGCTTATACGAATATATTATACATACATCCACTAATTCAGTAGACCCAATAAACAATTATAAATAGAATATAGTCGTTATTATAGCCGTTGGTTGCTTGAGGTTTCTTACCTCTTCCAAGCCTTATAAAAGCGCAATCTCATGTATAGTCATAGTAGAGTTTTTAAGTAGAAGTTCTATGGGGGACAAATTGAAGTCTGAATAAAATTTTACACAATTCAGACTCCAAATTCAATTCTTCTACTTTACAATATATGCTTCCATATTTTTACAATGTGTGCTCTTCCCAAATGCTTTAAAACATGCTTCCACGTCTTCATATTCTGCGACTCTGAATTCCATTTCCAAGCGTTTATATTTAATGCCATGACATAATACACAATAGTACACAACTGCAACTCCTGAAAATTCCCTGTGACTAAATCGGTACATCTTGCTGGTGCTTTGCTGGTAATATTTAAATCGTATTCAAGTCTCCCTACGAAGCATTATCAGCCATCAGACAAAATCATGCCAAGATCTTTGTGACTTCCCTCCAACACAGCAGGACAAGCACTTCCCATCCAATCATAATATTTCAAAACATATAGCAGCCAACATTGAAGGTTTTGAAAACATTTATTCCAAAAAAGATAGTCTTCAACTTTTACAGAAATTTCAGGTGACTTCAGAACTGTTCTTTCTCGGATGAAGTTTCAATTCTTTAGAATTTATGAGTAAGAAAGGGTGCCTTATAGACATCTAGATTACGTGCTAAATAGTAACCAAAAGCACTAAAATGTTCTTGTGAAAAGCTAAATATGCAAGGAAGTTTGAATAAGTAATAGGCCAACAGAGAGATAAATTCACTCAAAGATTGACAATCAAAATAAGCTATCTATAGTAGAGATTTAGTTTGCCTTCATTTAGCAACTTTAAGTGGGAAGTTTATGAAAGTGACGATCTTTTTTCCCCCGAAGGACCCGTGCCAACCTTAATAGTAGTAAGAAATATGAACAACGCACTCCCTCATCAAAGAAATATGAACAACGCAATTTTAAAAAATAAAAAATAAAAAAAATCCCCCGGCCAAAACAAAAAAGGAACCAACTGCAGAATTTTCCTTTTTCAAATCTAATTTAGACAAATCACTCACTTTTCCTATAACTTAAATCGTGAATTTTCTTTCTATCAAATCCAACTTTTCATATAACCTCTAATACTTGAATTTGGGTTCTCAAGAAGCCATTTCTGATAAGAGAGCAAATGCTATTTTGATGAAACTGTATATTTCATTCATATGTACAACCAGTATAACACGCTTCTACTTATACACTTGAGTACTACTCTATACAAGGAAAAAGATCAATCCCTACAATCACGTACACAATTAAACCCTATAATCTCGTATACTTAATACACAATTACTAAAATTACTAATTTTACATTCTGTCAACATGGAAAGTAAACATTTCTTTCCTAACACTCCCCCTCAAGTTGAGCAGGGAAGTCTTCAATGCCCAACTTGATTAGCGTATCACTAAATGCCCTTCCACCCACTGCTTTAGTTAATATATCTGCTAACTGATCTTCCCTTGGTACAAATGGCAACTCCACTACCCCATCTTCAATCTTTTCTTTTATAAAGTGTCGATCAATCTCAATATGTTTCGTCCGATCATGCTGTACTGGGTTCTCAGAAATATTAATTGATACTTTATTATCACAAAACAACTTCGCCGGGCCAGAAACTTCAATTCCCATTTCAGCCAGTAACTTACGTAACCATAATACCTCCATTACTCCTTTAGTAATCCCTTGAATACTTTCTGTTTTTTACTTTTCCACGTGACTAAGTTTCCGCCAACCAGAGCAAAGTATCCAGAAGTAGACCGTTGATCTATTAAACTTCCTGCCCAATCAGCATCTGTATATACTTCAATCTCCAAATGTTTATTGTCTCTGAACCAGATTCCTCGTCTAGCTGTTCCCTTTAAATATCTGACAATTCTCATTACCGATCCATATGATGACTCTGGGTTTGTGCATAAACTGGCTTACTAGTCCAACAGCAAAAGAGATATCAGGACGAGTATGTGCTAAATATATTAACTTTCCAACTAACCGTTGATATCTTCCACGGTCTGCATCAGGTCTTCCTTCCTCAAACTCCATTTTCTGATTTACCAACATGGGGGCTGTGACAGGTTTGCAATCCAGCATACCAACCTCTGCAAGTAAGTCCAGAATGTACTTTTGCTGAGAGATAAATATCCCATATGCCGAATGCTCCACCTCAATTCCAAGGAAATACTAAATATCTCCAAGATCTTTCATTTCAAACTCAGAGAATAATTGTTGCTTCAACACCTCCATCTCTTCCTTATCATCCCCTGTGATTATCATATCATCTACATAGATAATAAGACAAGTTACCTGGTCTTCCTTTTTTTGATGAATAGTGTATGGTCAGCATTACTTTGTTTGTAATTCTGTTTCTTCATGAACGCTGTAAACCTCCCAAACCAGGCTCTGGGAGATTGCTTTAGCCCATATAAAGACCGCCGTAGTCGACATACTTCATTTTCTGCAATCATCTGCAAATCCTGGAGGGGCACTCATATAGACTTCTTCTTTTAGCTCTCCGTGCAGAAATGCGTTCTTTACATCAAACTGGTTAAGATGCCAGGATTTTGCAGCAGCTAGGGAGAAAATGACCCTGATTGTGTCCAGTTTTGCTACTGGTGAGAACGTCTCTGTATAATCAACGCCATACGTTTGAGTGTACCCTCTAGCAACCAATCTCGCCTTATATCTCTCAATACTTCCATCTGCTTTATACTTGATTGTATAGATCCATCTGCAGCCCACTGGATGTTTTCCTTTGGGAAGTGCAACTCTTTCCCAGGTATCATTCTTGTACAACGCCTTCATTTCTTCTTTCATCGTTGCATACCATTCAGGTTGGTTTAATGCCTCCTCAACTATCCTCGGAACCACCGTTTCACATACTGTAGCCAGAAACCCCTTTGCTCCTGGAGTTGGATATAGAGTCCCTTTAGACAACTTGCTCGGGGAATACCTCAGCGGCGACTTTCCTCTGTTCTGTCGTGGTGGAAGCACTCTGCCCTGGGCTACTGAATCACTGCTACCCTGTGTAGTTTCACAAACCATGGACCTAGGACTGGGAGAATTGTTATTATCTGGGTCTAAAACAGGGGTAGTAGATGGAAGGGAAATATATGAACCTTGTACCTGGTCATGTGAGACATTCGCCGGAGGTGAATCACTGGTGGGCACAAGAAGAGGAACTATACTTATGTCAGAGAAAGCGCAGTCGGCGTCACCTACTTGCCGTGTTGGAACCGCCTCCAATTGACTAGTGGTATGGAGCCAGTCTTAAGTCTCACCCGAAATCTCCCCCTGAGACCAAGACTAGGAGGAGTAGAAGTACTCATGCTCAAGAAAGGTACAATCTATGGTAACGTGGACTCGATGTGTACGGGGATTATAGTAGCGGTAACCTTTTTGTGTGAGGGCGTACCCAACGAAGACAGTATCGGCACAAGCATCTAGTTTGGTGCGATGAGACGTTGGAATGTGAACAAACACAGTGCATCCAAAGATCTTAGGAGGTAACGTAAGAACAGATGGTACCTCGGTGTGAGATGCAAGTACGGACAACGGTGTATGATGACCCAGAATTTTTGTAGGTAGCCGGTTAAGGAGATATGCAGAGGTAGCAATAGCTTCAGGCCATAGAAATTTTGGAACAGATGACTCGAGCATCATTGCCCGGGTCATTTCTAGGAGGATGCGATTTTTCTGTTCTGCAACACCATTTTGTTCAGGTGTGTAAGAACAGGTCGTCTGGTGTATAATTCCTTGTGTTTTGAAAAAATCCTGCAATACACTATTAATGTACTCGCCGCCGTTATCAGATCGAAGGATTTGGATGCGAACGTGAAACTGGGTGTGAATCATATTATAAAACTGAATAAAATGACAAGGTACATCAGACTTATTTTTCAGAAAATAAACCCAAGCCATGCGAGAATAATCATCCACAAAGGTAATAAAATACTGAAATCCAAGTGTAGTGGAATGGGAAGCAGGTCCTCATACGTCTGAATGAACTAAACTGAACAAAGATTTAACCCGAGTATTATTTGGTTTATAGGTAGATCGATGGTGTTTAGCACGATAGCAAGTGTCACAAGATAAAGTAATACCAGACTTAGATAAAGAAGGAAATAACAACTTCATGTAATTGAAGGAAGGGTGACCCAGACAACGGTGCCATAGCCATAGTCGTTGTTGAGCAGTCCCGGTGGCAAGATTGGACCGGTCCTGTTGCACCACAGCTGTCACATAGTAGAGTCCGTCCTTCTCAATGCCACGCCCAATGATCGCCTTCGAGCAAACATCCTGTAAAAGACAAAAGGTAGGGTATATAAGTACAACGCGATGTAACTCACGTGTAAGTTGACTAATAGACAATAATTTGACAGAAAGACCAGGAACATAAAGACAATTAGTCAAATGGAGATGATGGTTAACAGAGATTGTACCACCTCCAGAGACAGGTATGAGGGCCCCGTTAGCAGTTTCAATATGGGTTTTTTTAGTGTGGTCCAGGTTTGAAAGTCATTTGGGTCACTTGTCATGGTGTCAGTAGCACCACTATCAAGAATCCAGGTATAATCACAGGAGTTGGTAGTGAGCACGTAAGCTTGTGGTGAGGTTAATGAATGGGTTGGTTTGAAAGTTTTGGAGAATTTAGAGGGTATTTAGGAATTTGTGGAAGGTGTTGGGCGATTTGGTAATAAGGTGGAAGTCTGGGGACTGAACTGCCCCTGTCCGGATTTTATAGGGGTTTTAATAGTCAAGGGTGATTTAAAGGGGGCAGAGGTGGTCACATAAGTTTCACATGGGCCTAATTCCATAATTTGAGAAATACCAGGGGTCACAGGTGAAATATTAGTGGGGGCAGTAAGGGAATTGCAGGAAAAAAATAGGGTTGGGGTTTACCTCCATCTGGGCATTCGCCCGCTGTGTTGCCTCCGTCTCCTTCGCAGCTAGCGATTGCGGCTACAGCCACTCCCTTTGTTCCGTCCGATTGCTTGTGTTTCCCTTCATACCACTCCGGGTAACATATTATCTGGAAACACTGCTCCTTTGTGTGCCTCTTTTGGCCACAATAACTGCAGACAAGTCCATCTTTGTCTTCTACCCGTCGGATGTTGTTTGAACGCCCACGTCCTCTGTCTTGTGCTGCTCCCCGTCCCTGATTTTGGTTGGAGTCACGGCCTTTGGTAGCCAGAGTTTGAGTTGCCAGGCCGTGACCCACTCTTCCCGATGATGAGAAACTTTCTGAGGGAGGTCCCTGCAACACTGCTGCCCTCTCCTCTGCCCTCCTAATCTCCCTGTATGCTGTCTCCAACGATGGCAAGGGCTCCCTTTTTAACAGTTCATGTTTTTTTGGATTAAATTTCTCATCAATAGCGGTGAGAATTTGGTATAATCTAAGTGCCTCCGTTTTTTTGTATGGATGTTTATATCCGTTGGACAAGTCATAGGGTTAGGTTCTTAAGCATCTATGGCAACCAAATGTCTTGGAGGCGATTCCAGCAATTTTCGATGTTGCCTCCTCCTTGCCGAATCAAGCTGGCACGTCTACGAAGGTAATACATTTGCAATGAGTCCGTTCCTGACTCATAAGTGAGAGCTAGGCCGTCTCATAGCGCCTTTGTTGTGGGATACCTAGTGACATTAACAACCAGTAATGGTTCAATAGTCTGGATAATCCAGGTAAAAACAGAGTTATCCCCTTGTTCCCATAGGGAGAATTCTAGATCTGAGGGTTGTGGTGGAGGAGGAGCACCAGTAAGGTGATGCCTCCTCCCTCCTCCGATGATGGCCCATAGTACTAACGGTGCCCACACTGCATAATTATGGCCATTGAGTTTAACTGAGATGGATAAATTTTCGGTGGTGAGGGAAATTGACTATGTTGGTCCACATTGGGTTTGTGGCTTGACTGGTGTGTTTTGTAATATATAGGCTACTTGGACAGCCAAATCCACAAGTTTTGGTGTCCCTAGTTCGCTTGATTCTGGAAATTGTTAGGAAATTCAATGGAAATTCAACAGCCAAATCCGCAATTTCTTAGCGACCGACATGAGCCATTCAAAAAACACCTTTGTCACTTACCATGAAATTGTCTAACAGCTGAAAAAGGACATAAGATTTAGACTAATAGAAGTGTGGGAGAATTGGAGCATACTTGGTAATGCAGGTGGGCGCGCTCTTGGAGAGGCTAAAATTCATTTGGCATTTCAAGTATTTCTCCATCATATCAATGAATGTCCTGGTGAGTTGTTTCTAAAGTCTTCGTCTTGCCATTATAAAAGAAACAACTGATTTTGCAAACAAAAGAGATACTTAAAAGTAAACCAACAAACATACACTATGCCTAAATTTAAATAGATCAGAGTAATCTAAATCAAACTCCATTGACAAAAACGAGATCAAAAAGACACGATTGAACACTCAGCCATGAAGATCGTGACCTTTTTTACACCGTTTTCCCAAACACAACCTTTAACAATCCTAATCACAATCACTCGACTACTATACCAATCCTGCCAAAACCCAAAACTACACTGGATTTTGCAAAAAATCTAAGCCCTCTCCCCCCTAATTCTTCTAGCAAGCTGAATGTCCTTAGGCATAATGGTCACCCTCTTAGCATGAATAGCACAGAGATTAGTATCTTCAAACAGCCCCACCAGATAGGCTTCTGCTGCCTCCTGCAAAGCCGCCACCGCACTGCTCTGGAACCTCAGATCGGTCTTGAAATCCTGAGCGATTTCTCTCACCAGCCTCTGGAACGGCAGTTTCCTGATCAGCAACTCGGTACTCTTTTGGTACTTCCGGATCTCACGCAATGCCACTGTTCCGGGACGGAACCTGTGGGGTTTCTTCACTCCACCGGTAGCCGGGGCGGACTTCCTTGCAGCCTTGGTGGCCAGCTGCTTCCTTGGAGCCTTTCCTCCGGTGGATTTCCTGGCGGTTTGCTTGGTACGAGCCATAGATCTAGGGGAAACAAAGTTTTGAATATGATTGTGAAGTTTGTGCTTTTCTTTGATTTGACGATTTTGGCGACAAAGGGAGCGGTTTTTCTTATAGGGTGTGGGATGGTCCTTTTGAGCGGGAAATTTTGGGCAGTTCAAAATTTTTAGGTGCGGAAAACAATAGGAACCGTCGATCTTACATCACATATGGACGGCGCTAGATGTGAGTTAAGTGTGTGCCTATCCGTGCCAGGGTAAAAGAACGAATAGAAGATCGACACGTGTGCTTATGTTATGCTGACTCTTTCAGCTGATCCCTTCTCTTGCCCAGTGTTGCAAGGATGAATACGTTTCGAAATTTGACCTTTATGGAAATGAATCACAGCCTTCACAGGTATTTAAGTTAAAGATTGCTTAAAAAATATAGATTCCAATCAATACATGTTCAACGCAGGAATAGCATTGCTATTTGAGCCTAAAGGCTAAATACCTGATCACTCCGGGATAGAACACATTTGAAATCTGTCTCTGAAACAAAAGATTTGGAAGGACATGTCCAGCCGACGAAAAGGATGTTTTAAAGGCCTTTACTGTCCATTCCACGAGAAAAAAGGGACTATAGGCATAGTTAATTTTTCTTTCTAATTATAAAAAGAAAGTTATGTTATATAGGTTGAGTCTATATTTTTCTTTGATCATTCGGATTGATGCCCATTGTCCAAGATTCCCCACTGCTGCCTCCCGTGGGAGTCCGGGCCGTGTCTCAGTCCCAGTGTGGCTGATCATCCGAAAAGACTAGCTACCGGATCAATTGGATGTAGGGTTACAGATCCGGTTTACAACGGACTTTTTGTATGAATTGTCTCATAATACATTTCTAATCTATGCGGGTTTCTAAAATACATCTTTCATACAACTCTATATGATTGAGATAGTAGATAAATTTGGACCCTAAGATTTAGCCTTTTTCCTCTAGAAAATGAATCGCTCCTGTACTTCTACGTTAGGCCCTTCCATGGTTTTGATAACTTTGATTTTTTTTTTCATACTCGTTTTAATTTATCTAATCTAATAACTGTGATATATTAATTGATTATAAAATATCTATACATTCTTAATTAAGGGAACGAGGTAGTTTAGCTATAACACTTTGTACTACAGAGTCCTAGTTAAATCAACCAAATGTGGTATAGATTTGATAAATTAAACTTCAAGAATAAAGAGCCTTCGTGGTGAACTAGACTTCTACGTTTGCGTAGGGTCTGGAAAGGAGTCGGATCACTTCGCAATCTGATGTACACAGTCTTATCTTATACTATGTTTAAGATATTGTTTTCGTATGTAGAACTTGTGATTCATTTACTAGCTATATATCCAATCGCCGCTTCATTCTATAACTTTCCATGACTCATAAAAGCTAAATAATTTGGTCTTAGTATTCAGTAACGCCTTTATAAAAAAAATATATGTGTGCACGGATATTTTTTATCGATTAACGTGCATGTGTTCTTTTCCTTAACATCAATTTTTTTTAAAAAAAGTTGAACCCCAACTAATAATGGTCCTTGTCACACCTAGTTCCAAAGGTAGTGTAGGGAGGTAAATCAGGTATCCAACGGCCCGCTACTAGGAGTTTCGCTAGCAGGAGTTTAGGTAAATCAGGTATCCAACGGCCCGCTAGCAGTCGCTAGCAGGAGTTTAGGTAAATCAGGTATCCAACGGCCCGCTAGCAGGAGTTTGGTCATATACACAGTAGTCTGCATAAGGAGCCCCAGTCTGTAGGCTAGGCCAAGGAAGCTCCCACACTATGCACTTGCTGGGAATGGCTCTCTTGCCATTGGCGAGAATTGAACCTCTGACCTCCCTTTCAAGAACTTCTGTCCAGAACCAGTTGGGTTATGTTCGGGACAACATCAATTTTAAGATTGGAAGAAGATAGAGATTTAAGCCTATGAAAACCCATTCAATTCGAAGAAACTCTCCAAAAGTATGCTATTTCCAAAAATATTATCATAAAGTTTTTTTTGTTAAGAAAAACATAAATAACAATACATATTCATTATATTCCAACGACCACAACAACTATCATCTTAGTAAAACATCAAATGAGTCAAATAGAGAATTGAAGTCATTTCACATAATCTCAACTAAGAATACCTTCGCCTCTTTAAAGTTTGATAAACTAGAAATAATCGTCTGTTAGTCAACGACAGTCAACGACAGATATTGTGCAAGTATATAACTCCTGCAGTTCGGCACCCAAGCATTGTTGTTCAGCCAAAGTGCATTTCGGCTATTTGGCATAGCATCCTTCTTATTATCAAAGAATATGCTAAAGGATTGCACCTCGGCACCTGACTTCAATCTTAGCTTCATCCTAAGTGCTACGCTTCTGACCACTTCGGCCAAGCTTGGTTTTGTACTTCGGCGAAGGAGTCCAACGTAGCATTACATCGTGGGACCATCAGGCAGAAGTGCAGCTCAAAGAAAGAGTACACACTGGGCTGTTCAGCATGTACACGCCAAGGTCACATCGGCCGACCTACCAGTCATATCAGCAGACCTACGGCGTCATAGGTTTTCTGCCCCAAGCAAACGTCTCATCCGCTATCAGAGGCAGAGGGCGGAAAAACTAATAAAAGCAAGCTAACGCATACCAGAGCAGGGATCGAAACATTTTCATCTTTCCTGGAGCTAATACATTGAATTTTCTCCTCAGCCAAGAACTGTGAGAACTTTATAACTCCACATACTAAATTATATTCTCAGTGAGAAATGGCCCAAACTGACTTGAGCGTCGGAGGGTTTTACCCGGGGTCACACCCCCGGGACCTCTGATTTGTGCTTCCTTGTGCAGGACTTCCAGGAAGCTATTTCAGCTATTTTCTTCAAATCAACTGAAGACGTTTATTTGAGGTCATCCTAGACCCTTGGTGAAGATCCGACTTCATCAAAGTTTAAACAAAGTTGGCATAAAGATAAAGTTAACTTAATTAACCAACAAAGAATTCTTGTCTTTCTTAAGTTTATTCGATTTCTTTTTAACCCAAAATACAGTAAACACAATGTACAACAGATATTACTTAACTTAATGATTATAATAAAATATGATTTTGACTCTCTCAATTTTCTAAAACATGTTTTATTTTTTATTTTATTTTTTTTGGTAACCACAAACTTGTATGATTGTAATCGCATTAATTACATTTAAATATGTTCCAACACACTTCATAATGTGACTGTCTAAAAGCATATTTTTCACTTTTTCGTTATGGCTTCCTTCCGCCGAATGAAAGATGATTTGCCTCAGAAAGACGATTCGAATTTCCAGAAATTATCTAGTTTAAATTTTAAAACTCTAAATAATACAACATATTGTATTCTAAGTGCCAAAAGTGAGAAAAATTTCAAAAAATGCCAAAAAGAGAACTACATAAACATGCCTAAAATATAACTATATATTTGAAATCTTGAAAATGCAAGTACCAAAAAAATCATCCGAATCAATTGTAGAGAAAGCAGCAATAATAATTTGTTAAAGAAATAAAATAATATAAAGAAAACCTATTAATAAGAACCGGAATTAATTCATCAACAGAGCTCATAGAAATTGTTTTAGTTTTTCACGTTAAGATATCTGATATTTGCATTGCTGCGTAGTCAATGGCTGTGTATTTCACCGCTTTCCTTTTTTTTTTTTTTTTTTTGAGATATGCTTTCCTGTTTAATCGAAAGATAGAAAAACAATAATGTGGGTTGAGAAACAATAATATCAGAATATTAAAAAAAATTACGCATATTAAATGATGAAAATGTAAAAATCACTCCGCTTAAACTATTAGCTACAAATGTATGGGATTCAAATTAATAAATACTAAATAAAAACACACACAGAGGCACTGCAAAATTATCGTTAATCACACTAAAATTTAGGATCGTTCGTACCGATTTTTAGATTAACACAATACACTCGTATGATAAAAATACCCAAAAGAAAAGGTAAAACAGAGATTCACAAATGTTACCTCATTAGAACAAATCCATCACTCCAAAAAATGACAAGTATAATCCACTCATCCGTTACAGTCAACGTCATCTAACCTTTATAGAACGCAGGACGTCTAGGGTTCACATCAATCACTCGAGTCCTAATACAGTCAAGTCGGTGTGGCCTAAAAGTCGCAGGATGCCTTGACAGCGACCAGGATCTCAGGTCAGCATCAGCCAGTCTCAGAGGTATCCAACGTTGTGTTGGCGAAAATAGATTCTGTACAGTGTGTGAAATTGTGTGTTCGTGTGTTTGTGATAAACAATAACAAATAACAAGCAAACCGAGGCGAGTCTAGGACTATGTCCTTAAAACGAATTACTCCGGTATACTGTGCGCAACCGGATGTAGCAAACATCTCCCAGGATACACCGGATATCAGTTCAGACAAGCGGCACTACAGCGTAGGAACTCTACGAACCTGTGAAGTGTTCGGACCTCTCAGATTGGTGAAATGTATGCAATAGCAGGCAGAACGTATGCAGGAATGCAGAAGAAAATTTCTTAGTAAATGCAAGATGGTACAGAATGAAGGAATATCAGACGGAGGGCCTGCCTCTGTTTTTATAGGTAGAAGATCTTCAGACAGGTTTTTGGAGGGTTAAACGCAGATTAAATCGCAGCCGCCGGATTGGATGTAGCGAAATCTGCACCATTAGATCAAAACCTCCAGCAGTTTAAATCCTGGTCGTTAGATAAAAATGGATTGATCAGGTTAAAGCATATCCGTTGGATCAGAAACTGATGACCGTTAGATTACAACTGATGATAAGATTAAATCTGGAACCGTTGTTTTAACTTATAAATCTATAATAAAATATAAAAACAAAGTAAAACTATCAAATACAAAAGAAATTATAGTATGTACTTAAAAATACTGAAAGTTTCAGAAACATAGTAAAGTGACCAAAATACCACTTATTAATCCTAAAAGGACTCACACAAATGGCTCCAAGGCATGTTTAGGAATTTGGACTTACGAAAACACTAATTGCTATATATTAAAGATAATATGATCAAAATGAATATCACATTCAATGTTATACACTATCAAAAATAGTAACGCTATGTATTGAATTTATTAAGTCATATGTTGTAAACCAAACTAAACCAAACATGACCTTAGTCAAAGTAAAAAATCATGATTATTTTATAAGAAGAATAATAAGTCATGATTATAATCATGAAATCATGGTTATAATCACCAAACTAACATAAAATCATTTGACTTTTGGATTAATTTGATTTAAAACATATGATTGGATATATTTGATACGATAAATTTTCAATGTGTAGTATAAAATATTTAATTTGGTACTAATTTTGATGTTTATAACATATTAATTGATATAAAATAATTGACTTGTACAAATAGCATCATGTTATTTATTTCGTACCATGGAAAAGTATAAAAATAAAAAATACATGTTAAAAACTTATTTTAAACCAAATTACAACTTTACTGAAAGGTGTGTTTTAATATTAATGAAACACAACTTAACTTTCTAAAGTAAATATTTTACTCTCGACTGACATGATCTTTCTATCTCTGCGTGTTTTTAATTTTTAACTTTTTTTTTTTTGCGTCATTTACTTAATCTACATGTTACATGGTGATGTGATCCCCTCACCCACTTTTCTCATCGCATGACACGTGGAAGCAAGAAAGGGTGATGAAGCTAGATGAGGGTCACACGCATCTAGTCTCACCACCCCACTCTGCTGCCACGTGTCGCGCGGTCATGAGTGGGGTGAGGAAAAGTGGGGTGAGGAGATCTCATCCCGTTACCAAGTTAGATGCCCCTATTCTCCTCATTAATTAGGAAACTTTCAAAAAATATTATATTTTAAATTTAAAAAACAACAAATATTGTATGAACTAAAAAAATTCCAGAAAGATACAGGACGCTATTTTAAATGACGCCTTAGCTTTAAAAGCGTATCTAAAGTACCATTCAGAATGACGTCTTAGACACAACGTGTTGACTCATAAAAGCGATATTGAGAGTTGGAAAATTGTGCACCTAAGACGCCGTTCTGAATGGTGTCTTAGGTGTCTGGCATCATGCAACCAAATGTTCATTAATCTGCACTATTGTGATAGTATTGTAACAAAATGTCCATTAATCTTCTCTATTTAATCACGATGATATTGTAATGAAGAAGCTCTTTTTAAAATCCTTTTGCAATCTTCACACAGTGAAATGACTTAAAAATCTAAATTTCTTTGTAGTACGATGTTGTTTATAAAACGCCATATATTAAAATAACAAAACATATGCACAAAACAAATTCGCAAAGCACTAGGGGTCCAACCCATGAACAACATACAAATATCCTACCATCTAGATATAGTGTACCTAGGTTCCATTTTCGTAAGAGGCTCACTGTCTATACGTAATTCAAATATAATCGGTATGTCATGTAGCATGACAATCACTTCGCCCATAGTTAGATGAAATGTGTGGTTCTCTTATGATGATCAATCCATGATCAGCCATACTCCTACTGCAACCCATCACTCTATATAATTCTACCATCTCAAAATGCAATATGCATCTATGGGGATGTCCAAAGCCTCCTTATACACGTTTTACCATGCATAAATGATCGGGGGTCTTATAACTCATACTACCCCTAAGGTAAAATATCATATGCTCTCCTTGAAGAGTCAAAAAATCATCCATATGTGGCATCAACTCCTGCATCTGCCATGTATTACTACCACTTGCTTTAGCATGTAATCCCATCCGTACACCATATTCGGGCACGTTTCATAGTTATATATTAAGAGTATATCGATTTAACGTGAAAAAAGTCAAACAATAACATAATTAAACAGTAACCAATAGCAATAATAATGTCACGACAACAATAACAATCACATAATAAGAATAATAATTGTATTATTGTAACAATAACATAATGCTAATAACCATAACATCATAACAATAATACAATAACAATAATAACATAATAAAGGTGAGACCGCTTCATACCCACTGCGTGAGTGTATGGGGAGGGAAGACCTACGCTGCCTTACTCACTTGTGTGGAGACAGTTTCGGAACATCGACCTAGCATATCACGACAAGCAAGCTTACCGCTGAGCCAAGTCCGGCCCTCAACAATAATAACATAATAGCAATACTAAAACAATAATAACAATAAACCTATTATGATGATTACATAACTAAAAATAATAACACCATTACAAAAATAACATATTAACATAATAACATAACATAACAATAACATATTACTAATAACAATGACATAATAATAAGAATAACATAATAACATTAACAAAATAATTATCATATTTTAAACTAATTAAATTGGAAACTCTCATTAGTTTAGTTTGTCCAGTCATAATACATCGTAGCTCCCTTGTCTTCAAGCTTTCCTATGCTTCAACTCTCTACTGCGAAAAAAATACAAAGTTTACCGATTTTTATGCAAATGATTACACAAAGAAAAATGGCACCTTTTCTAGAATGGCGCACGCCTAAAACGGCATTACAATGAAAAATGGCATCTTTTAGAGAATGGCGTCTTAGACATCTAAGACGGCATTTTGAATGACGTCTCAGATGTGTGACAGTTTTAGATGTGTCAAAAATTGGTTTTGTATGTGTCACACCCCGGATTTTCAAATTGTGTATAAGGAATAAATTATATATATAAGTATGTTAGTGTGCGTTGGTTATTAAAGAAAATAAAATAAATTAAATTAAATCATTATAGCTTCCACCTCCCTTACTACCCTCTTAATCTTCCATAACCCCCACCATTACTCCCATTAACCCCCACTATTCCCTTAACTCCTCTACTTAAATACTACACTTCTTTTCCCATTCTTTTGCATCCGGCAGTTCACCCAAGGAAAAGAAAAGAGAGCTGAGAGTTAGGAGGAAAAAGGGAGAAGAAAAGAGAGGAGAAAAGGAAAAAATATATATAGAAGAAGAAGGTTTATACAAACCCCGGTTTCCAACTACAGTATCGTATAATTCAAACAATGTAAGTACTCATTTGTACTTTCTATGTACTTTTGTAGTTGGCCCTATTTTCTTTATACAATTTGGATCATATATTTGTATAATTGTTTGTTATAGATGTGTGTATATGCATATGTTAACTTTGTGTGTGTATGCATAAATATATAAGAATGTGTACAAATGGGGTCTTGAACTTTATGTAGATGAATGTAAAGATTCTGTTTTTGAATTTTTAGAAAATGCAAATGCTTGGAATTATGTGTACAAAAATATGTGGTTTGCTGCAAAACAGGTGTTGGCCGAATACTATAGGAATATGTTTCTATATATATATCATTTGTTTTAATGTCAGTTATGTATATATATGGATACAGTTTCAGCTCTTACAAATATATTGTATGTGTATATAAAGTTCTGGGTGCCTATGATCACTTATGGTCATCGACAACATACATACTTATATATAGTGTATTACAGATGTATCTATATCAATAACCACTCGCTGTTTGTGAATTATTGATATAAGTATATAAATGAATAGTTTTACATTCAGATTTATGTGCACAGGTAAGTTAAAAAAATGATAATTTATTATACACTGTTTATTTCACTGAGTGATATATATTTATATTTATTGTGCACTGTTGCAGAAAGTTGATATCATCACACATACTCATAACTAAAGTAGTTGCTGAAGTATTTGCGAATGTAATTTGTACAAATATGTCTATACGTTGAGCTATTTCCATAATGAGATATAATTGTTACTATATCAATTTATTTGGAAACTATTCATTTGGATTATAGATATGCATGGTTCTTGTTTTCTGGATTCTATATAAATATATGTATATTTACTGTTTTGGTTCGGAATTATATAATTAAAGTTATCACAGCACATAATCTTATATTATATGTATGCTTATACTGTATATTTTCGGAATCATATATATATATATATATATATATATATATATATATATATATATATATATATCCATTCACTTACTGGTTCGGACTTTACTATGTAAAAAAAAGAAACAAAAACGGTTTCACTATTTGTGGACATATGCACATAAACATTTCGGTATAGCATACATGCATATTTATATTTGGTAGTTAGGTAACTGCGGCTGAAAGGTATATTTCCTTTATATACATTAATTGACACTATTCTCGGAATTGGGAGTTTTATATTCAATAAAAGAGGGTTGGTCGAATGATTGTAGTGAAAGAATAAAAATAATTCAAAGAAGAAGGAATTTATGGACAAAAAGTGAAGTTGAATAGACGAGTTGATAAATGAATAATTAACTCACAGATTCAAATTTTGAAGATTCCAGAGGACAAGATGGACATGTAGAAGAAAAGACTCTTATCGTCACCTTCCGTACGATTGAGCATAGAGTAAGAAAGCTAAATGACCAGTAAGAGGTAAGTGGTCTATCTGTGCTTGTTATGTTGTCATGCATCAGAGGTAAGTGGTCTATTTATGCTTGTTATGCTTATCGTGCATCAGTGTGTTGTTTGCTGCATATCTGTAATTGGACTTTTTTCTATATGCAAGTTGTATGTATATGTGAGATAGGTATGTATAAGTGAACTGGGTATATGTATGGTTGTACGATCTTAATACGTATTGCATGTGTATATGGATGTGTGGGGGTAGACATGCAAGTATATATGCACGTGTATGGGCGCGGGTATATATAGGAGCGTGTATGCGCCGGTTTGTGGATTATGTGTGTGCGGCATTCATGGCACGTGCATTAGCATTGCATTCTTTCGGGGCGCTGACTCCACGTTACGGAGCGTGTGTGCGCTGACTCCACGTTACGGAGCGTGTGTTCGCTGACTCCATGTTACGGAGCGTGTGATCGCTGACTCCACGTTACGGAGCGTGTGGCCCTATGAGGCGTGTGGTCCTACGGGACGTGTGGCCCTATGAGGCGTGTGGTCCTACGGGACGTGTGGCCCTATGATGCGTGTGGCCCGACGGGGCGTGTGGCCTGACGAGGCGTGTGGTAGGATTACCTCGAGGTTCATGCATTGCACGGTAGAGATATGAGCATCGTGCGTGACATGACTTTTGTTGCGTGTGGCACGTAGAGAAGGCATGCATCATGAAGTTGCGCATTATTATGTGGAGTGACTTACTTTCCGCAGTTTATTTACTCGATTGACATGTATGTTGATTTGTAAATGTTATTTGTAATTGTCTCTGTATGTATGGTTTTCATAATGAGTATAGATAGGTTGCTTACTGAGCCCGTTGATTTGGATCACACCACCACTCACCAGTTTTGCAGGTGGGATAAGTTGGGTATGCTTATACAGGAGTTAGTATACCATGAAGATCGAAACGGGAGATTTCGAGACTAAGGATATTCAGACGAGACTTTTGAGGGTTGATTGAGACAGTCGTTTTGATATTCGAGGTTTATGTATTTTCGAGATTAGTGTTTACATACATTTGACTATTGTATTGATTTAGAAGTTCTTAGACATTGTATTAATGATGAAGATTATTTTATCGAGGATTCTTAGTTATGACTTCCGCTGACATCGATTTACGTTATTGTGATGTCGTGTAATTGAAGTGTATCGACGCCTTGTATTCTCCTTAGTGAGATACGGCGGGTGAGCCGTTGCGAGTACTAGGACTCGGGACGGGTCGCTACAGTATGCCAAAATGTGGTATTGTCTAAGGCGTCTTAAGACGTTATTCAGAATGACGTCATACTTATTCGAGAAACTTTTTCAATTCGTACCATATTTATGTTCTTTTAATAAATAATATTTTTGAAATTTCCCTGTTATTATACCCAACTTGATTTTTTGTTTTTTTTTTCCAGATAGTAACGAACTTTAATTGGTATGGATGGACGAGGGTGATTTAGCCAATATCCATTCGCTAGCCTCATCGTATTTGAAAAATGCTTGCCATTCACCAGGACACACTAGAAGACGTCACACACTTTGCACCGAAGAACAATCACGTAACGCATGCAATGTGTCATCTACCATATATAAGTGGCGCATTGACTGGTCATTCGAATATGTCGTTGATGGAGAAACGATCCAGTAAACAATAACTTTCGGCATGCCTGGAATAAAAAAAGTTGGAACAGTCTGACTCTTTTATAACCCATACATAGTCCGAAATCTTGTTTGAGATGAAGCTTTAGGTTGTTGGTACTAGACTCAAAGAGAATACTCAATATCAAACAGATTTTTCTTTTTTTGGGAATTTTCATAATTGATTATGTGATAGTTTAAAAAATGGGGAAGAATTCGAATTCGAATTCGAGCACTCATCGTTTAGGCCTATAAGTTTTCACGAGTTAATGTAGTCATTAAATCATATTGCATCATGTAATTTAGACTTGACTAAATGATTAAAATATAATGGAAAAATCTTATTACGGTATCATAAGTGTAGCGCCCCGGCTCGACCAGCGGACCCGAACCGGTACACCCGTCGTAGCCTACTAAGAAGACTACTAGACATCAATACTCCCACATATATGTCATCACTGACGAAGGAGAAATAAGCGCAGAGACACATAAAGATTAAAATCTGAATTAATTGAATCTGTACTTCTAAAAGCATAAGAAAATAAAACTGTTTGTGGGCGCACTCATCTAATTCTCAACTGAATGAAATAAAGTTAAATTAAGAATAAATGGTCCATAACAATCCCAAGATAGGCTCTAAGCACCCCACTCAGCCCACTCGCTGTCGTCTTCAACGAAAATCATATCATACTCGGGCTCATCTGCAAAACAACGGAGTAGAATCCTTAGCGAAAACCGCTAGCAAGTAACCCGCTTATAAGACATATGGGATCATCACATGGCAAGACATGAATGAATATCAATATCAAGAGGGATAGGGGCACATGTCCTAAGTTGTTCAAAAGTTCTGATTTATTTGAATAATAAAAGAAAAGAAACAAGTAACACACAAGTAAACAACGATTCACTTACATAACAATCATATCGGGCGAAACATATGATGCATGCCATTTCAAATCATGATCTACACTACACGGTCACAAATGCTTGTGCAATACTTTTTCAAAACAATGCAATGTATGTCACAATGTCCGGTCGTATAACTTTATACCCTGTGATGGGTCATAGCTTGTCTTTATGCCCTGTGACACATCAAGCTTAACTTTATACCCTATAATGATCCACAGCTTGCCTTTATACCCTGTGTCACATTACAACTTACTTTATACCTTGTGATGGTTACAGCCTGTCTTTATACCCTGTAACACATCGCATCTTATTTTGCAAAACTTTATACCCTGTGCCACAGCACAACTCTTAACAAACATGATGCGAATGCCGATGCCATGATGTAAAGACACACACTCAAACATGTCATTCAATCACTCGAACCTCGTCTCATTCTCATGTTTAAACATGCTCCTACATGCTCATACCTACCTCATCATTAACACTCGTAAAAACGGGTTAAACAACTTCACACACTCCCTTTGAACCTTAACGAAACCTCAAGCATTCATCCTTAGCCCCTTAGACCATCCACACTGAAGTCCAGTTCAAATACCTCTCGAAATCTTCACCGTTGATTCACCATCCTAAAGACACGTTCCCAAGACTTACACTGACCTCAATCAAGTCCTAAAAAGCCTCTAACATCACTCATTTGGTCCTCTAACTTCCCTTTTCTTCTTCTAGTTTCCCAAGAAAATTGTTGACATCATACTCTGACATCGATCCATCGATGTGGCTTCATCCTCTAACATCGATCGATCGAAGTCCTTCAGAAACTTTTTGTCTTACATCAGTCGATCCCTCAGCCTACATCGATCGATTGAAGTGACTTCATACCATAACATCGATCGATCGAAGTCCGTCAGAAACTTTATGCCTCACATCAGTCGCTCATTCTACCTACATTGATCGATCGATGTACATCATTCGATGACATCGATCGATCGATGCCTGCGATTTCCAGAAAAGAACTTTGCGATTTCTGCAGAAAACTACAGAACCAACCCTTCAACCGTTCCCAGACTTTTCCCCAATCATTCTAGGCCTAATCCCTGCTATCATCTCGTACTTAGACTACCAATTGAACACTACACACATATATTCCACAGATTCAAACCTAAAACGCAAGAATTTCAACCCTACGAACCCAAAGATCCCACCTTTCACCCTCAAACCCTATCACATCAGTAAAATTACAGCAAGAGGATCCAAGGGATAGGGATTTGTAGAAATTCACATATTCACCAACATCAAACTAGATTTTTAACATCGAATGGCCAAAACAACAAATCCAAACATAGAAATTGTACAGAACTCACATATAGATAAACAAGTGTATAATACTGCATTGTGATCCAATTTTGATACGAAAGTACGACCTTTATCTTCACAAATCGTAAGGACTTATAAGAAAGTTATTTGCCTTTGATTACGGATAAAGTGCATCTCGTACTTAGACTACCAATTGAACACTACACACGTATATTCCACAGATTCAAGCCTAAAACGCAAGAATTTCAACCCTACGAACCCAAAGATCCCACCTTTCACCCTCAAACCCTATCACAGCAGTAAAATTACAGCAAGAAGATCCAAGGGATAGGGATTTGCAGAAATTCACATATTCACCAAAATCAAACTAGATTTTTAACATCGAATGGCCAAAACATCAAATCCAAACACAGAAATTGTACAGAACTCACATATAGATAAACAAGGGTTTAATACTGCATGGTGATCCAATTTTGATATGAAAGTACGACCTTTATCTTTACAAACCGTAAGGACTTAAAAGAAAGTTACTTGCCTTTGATTACGAATAATCGAATGGATAAACGAACAGAGGTTGGATCGGTTCCTGGAGGCTGTCTTCCTCTCCTATACTGTTGAAGAAAAATCAGCTAGGGCTTGGGGAGAATGAAAGTCGATGTTTTCTGAGAGAAATGGGGGAGGAATGACGCTGTCAGTTTTTGTTATGGGGAATGGCAAAACTAGGATTTCTAAATTGTATTTTACTTAAATTCTTTTTCTTTAATTCTTAAATTCTAATATCTAATCCAAAATTACTTGATTCTTAATTTCTTAAAATTTCTTTCCTCATTTAATTAAGTTCCGGAGGGTGCGGAGCATAACATTCCACCCCCCTTACAAAAAGTTCCGTCCTCGAAACTGACGTACCTTATTGAAAGAGGTACGGATACAACTCTTTTATATGCTCCTCAAGTTCCCATGTGGCTTCACGCTTTGTATGATTACTCCACTGAATCTTGACATACGGAATCACACGTTTGCGTAGAACTTGATTCTTCCTGTCTACAATCTTCATAGGGTACTCTTCATACGTAACATCATCCTTAATCTCTAGCGGTTGAGCCTCAAGCACAGGACTTGAATCCGACACGCATTTTCTCAGTTGAGAAACATGAAACACGTTGAGGACTAGCGATAGAGCCGGAGGCAATGCTAATCGGTATGCTCTTTCACCAACTATGCCAAGCACCTCGTATGGGCCAATATACCGAGGGCTTAACTTGCCTTTCATCCCGAATCTCGCGACTCCCTTAATAGGTGAAACTCGCAGATAAACCTTTTCACCTTCCTTGAACTCCAAGGGTCGTCTTTTAGAATTTGCCCAACTCTTACTGCGATTTTGTGCCACCTTTAGTCTCTCTCTTATAATCTTCACTTTCCCAATAGTCTGCTCAATCAACTCTGGTGCAGTGATCGTCCTTTCCCCAACTTCGTCCCGATAAACTGGGGATCTGCACTTTCGTCTGTATAAAGCCTCAAATGGTGTCATACCAATCGCACTGTGGTGACTATTATTGTATGAGAATTCCATCAGCTTCAGCATCTTATCCCTGTTCCCTTTAAAGTCCAACGCGCATGCTCTCAGCATATTCTCCAAAGTTTGAATGGTCCTCTCAGACTGTTCATCCGTCTCAGGATGATAAGCTGTGCTCATCCTTAGTTCAGTGCCCATAGTTTTCTGAAAAGCTGTCCAAAACTTAGAAGTGAACATGGGATCATGGTCCGACGCAATACTGATGGGAACTCCGTGCAAACTCACAATGTTATCCACATATATGTTTGCCAATTTATCATAAGAGGTATCGTTCGGCATAGCCAGGAAATGCGCTGTCTTCGTCAAGCGATCTACAATCACCCAAATAATCTCATTCACACTTTAGGTTCTGGGCAACCCCATCACAAAGTCCATAGTCACATGTTTCCACTTTCATTATGGAATCTCCAGTGGCATCATCAAATCGCCGAGTCGCTGATGCTCCGCTTTGACCTGTTGACACACCATTCACATCTCAACATATTCCACAATATTTCTCTTCATCCCTATCCACCAATAATTCTTTTTGAGGTCCTTATACATTTTTGTGCTTCTGGAGTGGATAGACAACCTTGAGTTATGAGCTTCACTCAACAATTCCCTTCGAAGCTCTTCATTGCCTGGTACGCATAGCCGGTTCTAAAACCATAGACTTCCATCTTCTCTCAACTGAAAATAACTTACGGGTCCCATGTTCAATTTCTCACGGATTTCCTTCAGTGACACATCATCATACTAAGCTTCTTTAACTTTGTCTACCAAACCTGGGGTTATAGACAAGGCTGTAAGGACATTCGCCACTGAGTCCACAACATATAGACCAAACTCTTCAATCTCTCGCTCCAATGGGGACTGTCTTGCATGGCTAGACTTTCTGCTCAACGCGTCTGCCACTCTGTTGGCATTACCAAGGTGATAGTTGATGGTTAAGTCATAATCCTTAAATAACTCCAACCATCTCCTCTGTCTCGTATTTAGCTCTTTCTGTGAAAATAAGTATTTCAGTCTCTTATGATCAGTGAACACTGCACACTTTTCTCCATATAAGTAGTGTCTCCAAATCTTAAGGGCAAACACTACTGCTGTGACCTCCAAGTCATGCGTCGGGTAATTCTGCTCATAAGGTTTCAGCTGTCTCGAAGCATAAGAAATAACTCGCCCATTTTGCATCAGGACACAATCTACAAACATAACGTTAATTCACGTCCGGTATATACACAATACAACAGTTGTAATTATATACATACCTAGTCCTTTCTTGGACGCATCACTATAGATCACAAAGCCATCGGTGCTGGAGGGTTGTGATAGCACCGGGGCCGTGGTCAATCTCTTTTTGAGTTCAGAAAAGCTCTGCTCGCATTCTGCAGTCCACTCAAAATTAGTTTTCTTCTGGGTGAGTCGGCCCAATGGAACTGCAATCTTTGAAAATCCTTCGACAAATTTCCTGTAGTACCCTGCCAGACCTAAGAAGCTTCTGAATTCTGTCACATTCGTAGGTCTCAGCCAGTCAGTGATTGCTTTCACTTTCTTAGGATCCACTGAAATTCCATCTTCAAAAGTCACGTGACCGAGAAAGGCCACACTCCTTAGCAAAAATTCACACTTGCTAAATTTGGCATACAGCTTCTGCTGTCTCAAAATCTCTAACACCACTCTCAAATGCTCTGTATGGGACTGCTCATCAGGGGAGTATACCAAAATGTTGTCGATAAACACCACCACAAACCGATCTAGCTGCTCTCAGAATACAGTGTTCATTAAATCCATAAAAGCTGCTGGGACATTGGTCAGTCCAAAAGGCATCACCAAAAACTCATAATGCCCATATCGAGTACAGAAAGCTGTTTTAGGGACATCACCTGTTTTCACAAGCAACTGATGGTATCCCTGACGAAGATCGATTTTTGAAAACCATCTGGCACCCTTCAACTGGTCAAATAAATTCTCAATCCTTGGCAGTGGATACTTATTCTTGATTGTTATCTTGTTCAGCTTTTTGTAATCGATACATAATCTCAAACTGCCATCCTTCTTCTTGACAAATAAAACAGGGGCTTCCCAGGGTGATACACTAGGACGGATCAGCTTCTTGTCCAACAACTCCTGTAACTGTTCCTTTAACTCCTTAAGTTCAGCTGGGGCCATCCTGTAAGGTGCCTTAGATATAGGCTCACCTCCTGGAATCAAGTTAATTTCAAACTCCACTTCTCTTGATGGCGGTACTCCAAGCAAATCATCTGGAAATACATCCTTAAATTTGTTGATCACCGTGATCTGATCAATGGAGGGAATCTCCTGCTTAGCGTCCATAGTATAAACCATAAATCCCTCTGCTCCCCTTTGCAAAGCCTTGAAAGCTTTAACCGCAGTCAAATAAATTTTTTTGGGGGTCTTTGTTAGCTTAACATTTCCTTGAACCGTCACTTCATTCATCCCAGGATCTTTAACGGTTACTTGTTTAAATTTGCAATCAATGTTGGCATGATACTTGGTCAACCAATCCATGCCCAAAATCACATCAAAATCCTGCATCGTAATCGGAACGAATATGGCGGGAAACACATTCTCATCCAACTCCAACTCACAATCCTTGTACTGATGATGTGAGACCAGTACTTGATCACCAGCTGCCTGCACTCTAAAGGGGGTCTCAAGCCACTCGGACAGACAATCAAGTCTTTTGGAAAATTTCTTAGAATAAATGAGTGACTCGCACCACTATCAAATAGCACATTCGCAGGCACTTTATTTACTAGAATAACACCTAATCACAGAGAACATAGCACAGAAGGTTTCATGCAAAGCAATTTAGTTTTCACTTAACCAACTGAAAATTTGACTCAAATCATACTTGTCACGACGTCATTGTTCTCTTGTACTTCGGCATCTGTCATGACGTGGACTCTGGCATTAGCTCTGAGCCTAGCTCTCTGCTGTTGTTGCGGCCCTAAATCTCCCTGTGGCCTCTGCTTCCACTCAGGACAATCCTTGATCCTGTGGTCAGTCTTACCAGACTTGAAACATGCTCCAATCTTTTTCCAGCACTCTCCTACATGATTCTTCTGGCAATGGGGACACACACCTGCCACCTGTCGATCATGCTGACTCTGCTGCGGTGCCCTCTGGAACTGTCCAGTCTGACCTCTTTTGGGAATTTTGACCCAATGTCCAGGTCTACCTCCACTCCGATCATCTCTCGGCCTCTTGCCCTTGTCGTCACGAGCCTCTCTAGGTTCAGACCTGCACAAATCACTCTCCACCCGATAATAGGCATCCAACATCTCAGCAAAAGTCTTTAAGCTGGATCCTGCTATAGCCGATCGAATGCGAGGGTTCAGACCTTGCTCGAACTTGAGCATGTTCATCCTGTTATTTTCCAACACCATGGGCGTGAATTTTCCCAAGGCGTGGAACCTGTCAGCATAATTAGATATGGACATCCTGTCTTGCTCCAGCTTATCGAATTGTCTCATCTTCTCCAGTATAGCAGTCTCAGGCACGTAGTACTCCTTATAAGCCTCAACAAATTGTCTCCACAAGATAGGGGGAGTCATCTTCGGAAGGATACCATTCCACCAAGCATTTGCTCTGCCACTCAGCAGGGGTGTGGCCACATCCATCTTGTGTTCTTCAGGCACATGCACCAGCCTGAAACACTTTCTCCACTTCTTCCAACCAAAACTCGGCCACCTCTAGGTCTGTGGTCCCTTCAAAGGTGGGGGCATGCATATTTCGCATTTCTCCAATGTAGTACCGGATACCGTGCTGAGGCGGTGGTGGGGGAGGAGGAGGCTGTTGCTGCTGAGCAACTCCCTAAACAATCACAGTCAATGCATCCATCAAGGCCTGGGGCATTACCATCTACGGTGGCTGAGGGTTTTCATTCCCATTTCCACCGTTTCCAGGGTTTTCTCTTCTGGGAGGCATCTTTCTGCAAGGTCAGTACTTATTAGCATTCAACAATTCAAAAGATAGTACCGAAGGCTTATATGTGTCACATAGAACGGAACTTACATACATTAAGTAGAAGAATCATATGGTCATTAATTAAATTATATCGCACTCGCACACACCCAACCCAAACCATCTTATATCTAAGATCAAATATTTAGACCTGTGGATCAACTTAAGGTCAAAATCATAGCTTAGGACTTTATAGGACATAAACCTAGGCCTCCGAGGTAGATCTGAAGCCTAGGCTCTGATAACACCTGTAGCGTCCCGGCTCGACCAACGGACCCGAACCGGTGCACCCATCGTAGCCTACTAAGAGGACTACCAGAAGTCAATACTCTCACATAGACGTCATCACTGACGTAGGAGAAATAAGCGGAGAGACACATAAAGATTAAAATCTGAATTAATTGAATCTATACTTCTAAAAGCATAAGAAAATAAAACTGTTTGTGGGCGCAGCCATCTAATTCTCAAATGAATGATATAAAGTTAAATTAAGAATAAACGGTCCATAACAATCCCAAGATAGGCTCTAAGCACCCCACTCAGCCCACTCGCCGTCGTCCTCAACGAAAATCATATCATACTCGGGCTCATCAGCAAAACAACGAAGTAGAATCCTTAGCGAAAACCGCTAGCAAGTAACCCGCTTATAAGACATACGAGATCATCACATGGCAAGACATGAATGAATATCAATATCAATATCAAGGGGAATAGGGGCACATGTCCTGAGTTGTTCAAAAGTTCTGATTTATTTGCACAATAAAAGAAAAGAAACAAGTAACACACAAGTAAACAACGATTCACTTACATAACAATCATATCGGACGAAACATATGATGTATGCCATTTCAAATCATGATCTACACTACACGGTCACAAATGCTTGTGCAATACTTTTTCAAAACAGTACAATGTATGTCACAATGTCCGATGGTATAACTTTATACCCTGTGATGGGCCATAGTTTGTCTTTATGCCCTGTGACACATCACAGCTTAACTTTATATTCTATAATGATCCACAGCTTGCCTTTATAACATGTGTCACGTTACAACTTACTTTATACCCTGTGATGGTTACAGCTTGTCTTTATATCCTGTAACACATCACAGCTCATTTCGCAAAACTTTATACCCTGTGCCATAGCACAGCTCTTAACAAACATGATGCGAATGCTGATGCCATGATGCAAAGACACACACTCAAACATGTCATTCAATCACTTGAACCTCGTCTCATTCTCATGTTCAAACATGCTCCTACATGCTCATACCTACCTCATCATTAACACTCATCCTAGGAACACGAGAAAAACAGGTTAAACAACTTCACACACTCCCTTTGAACCTTAACGAAACCTCAAACATTCATCCTTAGCCCCTTAGACCATCCACACTGAAGTCCAGTGAAAATGCCTCTCGAAACCTTCACCGTGGATTCACCATCCTAAGACATGTTTCCAAGACTTACACTGACCTCAATCAAGTTCTAAAAAGCCTCTAACATCACCCAATTGGTCCTCTAACTTTCCTTTTCTTCTTCTAGTTTCCCAAGAAAATTGTTGACGTCATACTCTGACATCGATCCATCGATGTGGCTTCATCCCCTAACATCGATCGATCGAAGTCCTTCAGAAACTTTCTGTCTTACATCAGTCGATCCCTCAGCCTACATCGATCGATTGAAGTGACTTCATACCATAACATCGATCGATCGAAGTCCGTCAGAAACTTTATGCCTCACATCAGTCGCTCATTCTACCTACATTGATCGATCGATGTATATCATTCGATGACATCGATCGATCGATGCCTGCGATTTCCAGAAAAGAACTTTGCGATTTCTGTAGAAAACTACAGAACCAACCCTTCAACCGTTCCCAGACTTTTCCCCAATCATTCCAGGCCTAATCCCTGCTATCATCTCGTACTTAGACTACCAATTGAACACTACACACATATATTCCACAGATTCAAACCTAAAACGCAAGAATTTCAACCCTACGAACCCAAAGATCTCACCTTTCACCCTCAAACCCTATCACATCAGTAAAATTACAGCAAGAGGATCCAAGGGATAGGGATTTGTAGAAATTCACATATTCACCAACATCAAACTAGATTTTTAACATCGAATGGACAAAACATCAAATCCAAACATAGAAATTGTACAGAACTCACATATAGATAAACAAGTGTATAATACTGCATTGTGATCCAATTTTGATACGAAAGTACGACCTTTATCTTCACAAATCGTAAGGACTTATAAGAAAGTTATTTGCCTTTGATTACGGATAAAGTGCATTTAACTGCAGAACTTCTTGGGTAAAAGTGGTTGTTACAAATTTTAAATTGGTCATGAAACATTAGTTGTTCATCAGTAAGAAAAAATATATCACATGTATAAGACATATATGAGCTTCTGCTTTGATCAATCATCGATGGACTTTATGTATATCTTATATGGCATGATCTTATTGTGCACTAGACCAATATAAAATGTTTGGTATAACAAACTCAGCTGCCACTTCCTTGCTGTACTGCAGTAACTTTCTCTCTCTTCTTTCTAGTACAGTAACTTTATCTTTCCCCTTGTTTTATAGTAAATTTGTTAAATGAGGTGTAATTTTCTTTTGTAGGTAAAATTGCTGTTATTTATTCAGCTCCAACTTTTTTATTTCTTTCTTTAATGTTTTGAATAAGATTCGATTTAAATATACATTATATGACCAACAATATATTTTTTATACTCATTCTTTCTGTTTTTTCTCTCTATTTCGTATTAGTAAACCTAATGCGTGTTCTAAATAATATTTTAGATATAGTTTGTTTATATTTTGATATAGATCAAAGCTCAAACTTGCAAGCAAGCAACGCCGCCAAGAAACCAAGAATAGGCAGTTACTCGGGGGGAGTGAATGGTCTTTTCAAGGAAGGAAACAGGGACTAAAAGGTAATTTCGATATAATGTAACAAACCAAATAATCCGCCGTCTCCCAGCCAGCCACTTCTCTTCACTCTTTCCACCCTCTGTCGCCACTGCATTCATAAACCTCTTTCTCTTCTCTCCTCTCTATACATATACACCCCCCCACCACTCTAAAAAACCTATTATACATTCACTCGTATTGGGAACTTGTTTCATTTTCGGTTCTGCATCAATCCTCTCTGATCAATACGCTTTTGAGGCGACGATTTTTAGTTCTTCTCTCTTAGGCAATGATTACTTCATTTTCCGCTGCTGTTTCGTTTTTGCGCTCCGAAATGATCGCTACTTGTTTGAATTTTTGTTTCTAAAATGTTCTTGTCAATTTCCTTGACTTGTTCTGCCATCGTTGTGGTTGATGAAGTGTTTGCTTATTCTCGTTATTTGATTTGTGTACTTTCTTTATCGATGAAATACTTGTTTGTTGACGTCTCCGGAGGCGTTATTTTGATAGTTTATAGCGGCTTTGATGGATGCTTTTTGGTATATGTTTTTTTGAATGTGTTAGTTGGTGTGTTGATCAAACGGGTGAAGTAGAAACTCTCTTCTTTTACTTACGCAGTTTACTGTGGACTTGCTACTTCTCCGTTTCTTGAAGTTGGTTGATTCTTGGTTCTTTATGTAAGAATTGGTGGTTGATGATATTTTGTTTTTTGTCTTCGGTTTTGTGGGGAGAGGATAGTTAATTTCTTTTGCTTTATGTTACCGACGGTTGTTGTGTAGTCCTGTGCTCATAAAAGAAGCACTTCGGTGCCATGCTCTTGAATGCATTGTATTATGGGAGAAAAAAAGAATGAAATCCGAAACGACAGCTGTATGTGGCCTTCTTTTTTTTCTTCTTCTTGAACTCTATAATCTCTTGCTTGGTTTTAGAGCTTTCAACTTTGGTTCTCGGCTCTGGAAGGGGAAATTATCATTTCTTTTATTATTTTCTATGATATTATGTTGGTTCAGGATTATTAAATGGGGGGTCCAAAGAAAAGAAAAGGGAAGCAATCGGACTCATCTAAGGCTTCCTCGAGTGCTGTCCATAGCTCAGATACTAGTGGAAATCCAATCGCAAGTGAGTTGGTCGACAGCAATCCTGATCCGCAAATCAAAGAATCTGGAAATGCAGACATTCCGAGCACGAATGTTGAAAAGACAGACGAGGGGAACCAGTCAAAGCAAGGTGTTGTGACTGTGCTAGCTGCTTGTTATGGTTCCTAGATCATCTTAACAGGACTTATATATTTAGAAAAGATTCACGGTTCCTGTGCAGAGTTCTAATTCATAGATTGCATTGAATTTTGGATTTCCCTGTATCTAAGTCAATTTATTGGTTTCTGTAGTATCTTACTGCGATGTTGTTTTGTTCTCAATTTCTGGATAGGTTGTCTTCTTCTACATACATATTGAGGATATTTTGAAGCATGTATACTTGCTGCTGGAAGGTCTTTTTGTCTTTGAAGCAAGTATATCTTGCTAGGAATACCTATGTAAATGTGTTCAGATCAATGAAATTTTAAATTAGAAAAAAAAAAAGAAAAATTAGGTATGGGGGGACATGCTTACACTCTCTGTCTATTTTCTCTCTTCCTATAGTGGACTTACTTTAGGTTGCCTGTGGGAAAGCCAGGCATGACATCGCACCGTAATAGGTAATGAATGTCTTTCTCAATTGAGTGAGTAGTCATGGTGCCGACTTTGGTTAAAAAGTGTTACATACGAATGTTGGTAGATTGTTGAGAACTTGGCTAGCACCCTTCTCGTCTTATGCAGGGTTGGTGTTATCCTACTTTTCCATAATCATATAAAACTTTCTGTGCCTGTTTGAAATTTGTGTGGTGCATGTTTATGGGTCTTTTAGTCAATTATGCAAATGTACCACCAATTAAAACCATGAGATTTGTCTGGGAGGCGATTTGTGTCTTGTGATGGACACGAATAGAACATCTGATTCAGGGAAACATTGCTCCTTGTTTCATCAAACTGAATGTTTGGAGAATTAAGAAATCAATTTACATATGTAATTATGCTCTGCAGTTAGAGCCTGTGGATTCTTAATAGGCAGCATCTTGAAATTTTTTTATGAAAATGGCAACTCGCAGAAGTTGATTTTATTTTATCTTTTCTTTTTTTATTGAATTCATAATTAGAGACATTGAACATATATTTCGAGGTTCAGGGAGAAGCAATTTGTTATTTTCTCATGGAGAGTATTATTCTATTAATTTTCTCCATTATTATTTTCATCAGAAATAAGTCTCGTATTGATCCATCTGCTGCAGGTGAGGTTCATCTTTACCCTGTTAAAGTCAAAACACAAACCGGAGAGAAGGTTCAACTACAAGTAAGGGGTTGGGCTTTTTACCTTTTTAGTATATCAAATACACAAATCTTGAGAGTGAGCAAGAACATTCTTTCTCTTCCAGTTATTGCAGAAAATGGATTTTCACTTTTCTTGTCCTACCCTGGTGTTTCTGGCTTATAGCATCTTTTTCAAACTTGTGGATGTAAACTATCTTTCTGTGATTGCAGTTGAGCCCTGGGGATTCGGTTATGGATGTGAGGCAACTTCTTCTTGAAGTTCAAGAGACTTGCTTCTATACTTGCTATGACTTGTTGCTGCATACGAAGGGGGGTTCTGTTTATCATTTAGAAGATCATAATGAAATTTCTGATGTTGCTGATATCTCTACTGGTGATTGCCATCTGGAGATGGTTGCAGGTGTGCCAACAGTCTGTATCTGTTTGTTTTTTGCATGCATCATATCAGTGAGCATACTGTTTGGCATGTTATTGCACATGCATGGATGTGCTATTGTGATGTGCATATAGCTCTATGCGTGCTGTCCATTTTGATCTAGGTACCAGAGATGCACATTTGAAATTTAAAGCGATTGATATAATTTAATCTTTTATTGCAGCATCTTATGATGATCGATCTATCAGGGCTCATCTTCATCGTACTAGAGAGTTGCTATCACTTTCTACGTTGCACTCTTCAGCTTCTAAATCACTTGAACTGCAGCATGAGCCTGGACGTGACTCATCTGCAAATATCGGACTAGGTTCTTCAAGTCTAGACTTTCACTTTTTCATATTTTTCTTTCCCTCGACATTATCTGCTAAAGGCTACATGGTGCATATAACTTGGCTGCCCTTTTGTCCTATGTAACACTTTTGTGACCATTTGTCTAGATCCTTCGAAAATAGAAGTTGCGGACCTTGATAAATTGCGTGATTTGGCTGAGACTTCCAGTTTACTTCCTGCCTTGTTCGTGCCTCCATGTCAAGAAATACAACTTCTAGAAAGTATGCAATTCTCCTCGTTTAATCCTCCACCTACCTACAGAAGGTTTGCCCATGCACTGAGTTTGTTTACTATGCAGCTGGTGTGTGCTGAATTAGGTAACTTTTTTTTGTGGAAATGATGCTCTTAACATCATGTTTTTTTTCTTTTTCTTTTCAGGCTTTTGGGAGACCTGATTTATTTGGATGTGGTGACACTGGAGGGAAAAAAGTATTGCATTACAGGAACTACAAAAGTCTTTTATGTGAACTCTAGCACTGAGATCCTTCTAGATCCAAAGCCAAGCAAATCTCTTGACTCCACAACTCTTGTGGGGCTTCTGCAGAAGCTTAGTTTTACGTTCAAAAAAGGTGGGTAGGAAAAACAAAGTGGAGGAGCCATCACCTGGGCTTAGTTGATCATAAATTTTCCAATGATTACGAATTCTAACTGAACTAGTTTGACTTTTTGACTTTTTAGCTTTTCAAGATATAATGGATAGGAGGGCATCTGCACACCCTTTTGAGAATATGCAATCTCTGTTGCCACCAAATTCATGGATAGGAGTGTATCCTGTTCCTGGTCAGTTTTAGACTTGGCATTGTACTTTCATTTGTTTGGATTTGATCATCCAGATAGTTTTGTTTGTGGTTTTGCTCTCGAGGTGTGCTAATTTATGTCTTCAAAAAGTCGATAGATGGCACAGGCCCAGCTTTCTAATCATAATCTTTGTCAGGCCATATTACGTTATGATGTGTTTGTAGCTAGTAGCTGGATTTTACATGAATTTGTTCTTGCTTGAGGTTTTGATAACAACATTGTTTCGGAACTTCTAAATTGGGTTTGGTTTATTTGATTTAGAGCTGGCCTTCCAGTAATTTTATAAAAGCCTGGTGTTAATTATGTTTCAAATTGGGCCTATTGGTAAAAGTTATTGACTTCTAATTTCGGCTTCAATCCTATCCCTTCCCCGTGTATGTGTGGTAAAATTAAGAAAACAAAAAGAAAGAGTTTCTTTGTAATTCTTCTTTGCTGAATAAAAAGTTAAATAGGATTGTACGCACGCTTGTTCAACAAATCTACCTTGCCCTCTGTTTATTTATAATTTTGATAGAATGTTGCAATTTGAATTTAAGTTAAGGTTATGAGCTAAATTTTCTCTGATTTCCTAGAAACCAATTCGTTGTTCCCTGCACCCAGGTTCAAGGCAAGACAAGGATGTCATTCAAATGTTTTACCTTCTTCCCTCTTAAATCACATTAAAGTTAAGTTTGTTCGCCAGGAGTCAGAGAAAAGAATTTGAGTTCAGTGAGTTCTCGACAACTAGTAGCTTTTAGGGATTCAAAAGAATTATAAGCTGAAGGGGCAAATAGCTACGTGTAAGTCCTGAGGTTCAGGTGTCCCACCTTCCTTCTTATGCTTAAGAAGATTACACTGTAGGTTTTTGCAAGAGGTATCTGTAAGATTTTTCTTGCAGAGTAAACTTTATTTCATTCTTTTATCTCTAAAAAATGCCTAGAACGGGTGTTGCATGATGAAGATATTTTGGCTTCTTTTACTTGCCTTTCAATGTGGTTGCCTTTTGAATCGATTAGTGTATATGCTCCCATTTGTGTTAATTTGAGGCACAATGAGTCAAATGCTTTTGTTAGATACTTGAAGTCTCGTTGTAGTTATGAGCTTTTCCTCAACTAGGTCACAAGCGTGATGCAGCCAGAGCGGAGAATGTGGTGACACTTACTTTTGGTAGTGAGCTGATTGGAATGCAGAGAGATTGGAATGAAGAATTGCAATCTTGCCGAGAGTTTCCCCATTCAATGTCCCATCAAAGGTGTGCTTAAATTGAGTGATATGATCTGAGTTTATGTATCTATGCTTTAAGTGTTTGTCTACGCACGCATGAATTCATTATATATTTTCTCAAAAGTATTATTTGTTATGCAGGATTCTACGAGACAGGGCACTTTACAAAGTGACCACCGACTTTGTTGATGCAGCTGTCAAAGGGGCTGTTGGAGTCATTAATAGATGTATTCCGCCAATTAATCCAACCGATCCGGAGTGCTTTCACATGTTAGTACTGAGAGAAATAATCCATGTATTCTTGATTATTTTACTTCCTATATCCACTAATGTATGTTTTCCAAGTCCGTAATGGTTCTGTTATTGATTAGCTCTAGATGCAAGGCATGGAGATATGCTTCTAACTTTTTATTCAATGGCACATAATCTTATTTAGGTAGTTTCTTTTCAGGATGACAAAAATGGAATTTGTTTCCTCCACTGGTTGACATGGTTTTAAGCTACCTGTTTATAGGGAATTAGATGAGTTATAGCCTTCCTGTGACACAAACTGTTTGTCCACTTTTAAAAAATGACACATTTTAGGATAAAATAGTCAAGCAGCCATTTATTCTACTTCTGAATTAGCCATTTGAAGGTTATTTTTTGACTTCTGAGTATGAGCATTCAACAAGGACAATGGAGAGAAGAACTTTCTTTTCATCCTATATTATTTGTCTATGTTAAACTTATACATAATTTAAGAAAAGAAAGTCAAATGTCATAGAGTGCTTTCATTACTTAGTTTGTCTGTGAATAAAACATTTGGGATGCACAAAAATATGAAGGTTGACAAAAAAAGGGGACAATGTTTACTCTTTTGACATTTATTGAGTGAAGAAACTATTTGGTAAGGACTCACACAAAAATTGGGACAAAGAAGGGAGATGGAGCCAGCCTGATTACGTGGTTAACCATCTTTTTTTTAACTTGCTCTGGCTTGTTTCTAGGTATGTGCACAACAACATATTCTTCAGTTTTGCTTTTGATGCTGATATGGACAAATTATTGAGGGGACATGAATCTGATTCTGTCTCTGTTGCTAAGGTTGCTGATGTGCCCCTGAATTCTGGCGAGAAGGTTGCCAACCATTTAATGCTCTAGTTAATAAATTGTCTGGCATATCTGCTGTTAATAATGCATAAATCACTGATTTCTGGTGGATTTGGCCCAGGATGTCGCTACAGAGCGTCAATTAGCTGACAATGAGCAAGCTACGTACGCTAGCGCAAACAATGATTTAAAAGGAACGAAAGCATACCAGGAAGCGGATATTGATGGACTATACAATCTTGCAATGGTTATAGTTGACTACAGAGGTCATAGGGTGATAGCGCAGGTAGGAATAAATGTTCTCTTGTCCCTATATCAATATCTAAATTGTTATGCTGTGTGCAAACTATAGAATCTGGATTTAGTGTATGTTTTATCAGGGCCTTTGGTTGAACACATGTCTCACATGATTTCCTTGGGAACATTATGGAATTCGTGATGTTTAAGTTGGAATGAGTGTTTCCTTTTTGCATTTCGAAAATGTGTCTGTATGTTATTTTCTCTTATCTTCTATTCATGAATTAAGTGTTGTATGTATATTTGTTTGTTTAAATATATTTTGGAAGATGGATTCTTGCGTTGCATCAGATTTACCTACTTATTAGAAATATGTCGTAGTGTTTAGTTTTTGATGTATGGTTTGTGCTTCAAAGATTTTTCTGCAGCCGGCTTATGTTTTTATTGGGTTTTATATTTTACATTGCTTATGAATTTGGGTTTCATTTCCAATGAAGTGAAAGACACAATCTTCATTGACTTTGAAATATGATGGAATAAAGTAAAATGACTCACTAAATTGGCTTTCTTATGTTGTGAAGTAGTAGTTGATCAACACAGTTGGACGTAATTTTCATTATGGGTCATCGAGAAACAACCTTTTAGTGTTTCTAACACATGGATATGATTGCGCATATCCGACCCTCCATTCCCCGTCATAGGCGGGAGCCTCTAAGGCAATGCGTAATGATGTTGTTGTTGTTGTTGTTGTTGTTGTGTTGCTTATGAATTTGAAGTGGTTCCACTTTCTTAAGTTCTGTACCTCTCCTAATTGTGTTAGCTCTTTCTTGTGATGACAGAGTGTTTTACCTGGTATCCTGCAAGGTGATAAATCAGAATCCCTTTTGTATGGCTCTGTTGATAATGGAAAGAAAATTTCTTGGGATGAAGATTTCCACTCGAAGGTATGAAACACAGCTCTTCATTAGTTATATTATGCCAATAATAATGCTTTAGTCGCAGTTGAGTGGTATTGACTTCTTATTCAGCATCCTACTTGTTTTCATTTCAGCATTCTCCCTTTTGTTAGGATTTACCTATTTGGATGTTTGGAAAAGTTTTCTAGGTTGCATGACGGGAGTTTCAGGATACTCTTTAGTGTAGCGTTTGTATTTCTTTTGTTGCTATTCCTTTTTCTCCTGGAGATTGAGGTTGGTGCATCTAGACTTAATAAGTGATGAAAGGTGCTGTCCATGTTCATATGTGGACTTGGTCTTTAACACAAAGAACAATGGGCATCTCACTCCCATAAGGCACTCAGGTTGGCCATACGCAACGGAGTACACATGTGAATATTTGGCCGTGGCCATTTTTTTTGGTGCAGTGCTCTTTACTTAAGAGAAATTCTCATGCAAAATATTTTTTTGAAGTACTTTGTCCTATGATAGTGGTCTTATCCACTGGAACTGCAAATACATAATAGATGGGGGAGAAGGCAATGAATCTGCTTTTTCTGAAAAAGTTCGATTTGAGTAGTATAGATCTATCATCCATTGTTGGATTGAGGAAACTTGACCTCACACTTTGTACCTATTCTCTTGATTAATATTGTACGTTCGGGTATCTGTTTTTCCGTAACAAAAATTAACTAGCTATGCTGTTGCTGAAGAGTTTGTTTAAGATTAGTCTTTAATTTTTAAGATGAAGTTGCTGAGACCTGGAAATTTGGTGAAGTTGAGCTCGGAATCATGTATGACTAAACATTCTAAGTTTTTTTTTTCTTTTGTTAGTTAAAATTATATGTAAAAGCCAAATTAGTCAAACTTACAAGGATAGTTATCTGCAGTGGACAACAGTAAGCATTACTTGCTCAAAATGCAAATGGTTGCCAACAGCAAACCGCAACAAGCATGGCGTGCTCAAAATACAAGTGGCTTTAATTTTTCTATCCATGATCCTTGACACTGCCACATTCAAAATACCCAACAAAAAGCATAGCTTGCACAAAACACGATGCTTAAGTAATAGAATTAATACTACTAAGAGTAACTGAACAAGGACAAACTTTGTAGAACCTAAGTTGGAGACTGGAAAATTACATGAAGAACCAAAAGCCCATAATAGATCCAAAACATAGATGAGCAACAAAGTAAACCAGAATCCTAGCTACTAGAGTTGTGAGTAGGCAGGCAGATAGAGAACAGACAGTGACTAGAACGCCCAACCCAGTGGTACATGTCAACAAGAGTACAGAAGAAAGAAGAAATAGCAAGCAGTAGTAATAGAGGCAGCATCTAGGTTTAAGCTTTGAAAATCTTCAGAGGAGAACATTAGATAAATGTTCTAAGCTAAAATCTCTTGACTCATTGTTCTCTCTTATCAACATGCCAACTAGAGGATAATTGTATATCTAGAGAGATGATGGCTACACCAAACAATTTTATGCTAAGAAACCACATGTTCCACTACTTGGAGGGAAGAAGTAGCACTTGCAATTGGGAAGTCCTTACCTGGAACCCGTTTCCACACATCAAGACCAATCTTTAGCTTGATTTTTCTTCACTCTTGATAAAAGCTGACTACCTCAGTATCCCCAACCCTCTAAAAAGGAAGACCGCATCGATTTCCAATCAAGACATAGGAGGCAGTAGCATTCGGCCTGACATGGAGTTTGTTTTTCATTTGAGGAACCACATTGTTTGAGACATGCTCTGTTGTCTGGAGGTCCATTTTGAAACTGTTAAAGTGTAAAGCCGACATATCCAACTGGCAAAGCATTTTGGACTGGCTAAAGGATGATACTAGGAGAAATTGGTTTTCAACTTTCCAAAAAGATCTGTATACTTTGGTTTTCAGCTGTGGTGTATGAACTTTGGAGAGAGCGCGCAATCAAATGTTTCATCACGAACATGGTAAGGACACTAACAGTTCCAGTATGGAGATCTTGCAAAACTTATGTCTCTTCCTAGAGATGAATCAAAAGGAATAAATAGAACTAGGATCCGACCATAAATCTTGGCCTGTCAATGAATTTTTTTGATAAACTGTACTATTTTCTCTCTTATAGTAAACATTAAAACAGGTACTATCCTGCTGTTTTTACTGGCGGCTTGTTGTTGCTTGTCTCAACAAAGTTTTAAAGGCCATCTATCTTTCTTCTGTATATAGTTGTGGCTTTGGTTTATTGTGTTTCACAGGTTGCTCCATTGGTGTTCTTTGCTCTAACTCTAATGGCCATTTCTATTGCTGTTGGCTCAGTTGCTCCAATTGCACCCTTTTGCTCTTATGGCCTACAGTCTGTTGCTTCTGAGGCCTATTTGATTTGGAGGTTTACGCATAGGGTTTGCTTCTCTGTTAGTACATCCTTGTTGTTGTGCAAGTTGGAATGGGAGTTGGTAGATTTTGCAGCTTCTTGGCGTTTGGATTCTGGTTTCCCGACTTCTATGTTTGTTGTTGTTCAAATTCTGTTCACTGGTTCTTGGTCCGTATGTGATGTTCATTTGGATTATGCTGCTGGTGATGCTGCTGTCATTTTGCCTGGACTGATGCCCACTCTCTCTTTCTCCATCTCATCCTGGTGGATGTTCTCCGTTATTCTGCTGGGTTGTTGCTCCCTCCTCCATATTATGTCGGCAACCCCTTTATCTCTCCTGGATCAATGCAGTCAATTATAATTGCTGTCATACTCAGGATACCATTTTGTTGGACTGAAATCGCTGCTGCACATTGCCTCAAATCTCTTCTACACTGCTAAGTCTACTTGAGATGGAGGATTGGGATTTTTTTTGCCAATTCTATGAAGGCGCTTGCTTCGTCACTTGCTCCTTATTCTTACTCCTCTTCTACTCTTCCTACTCTCATTCGGCCTACTATGACTATTTTGTTGTGGCACGGTTCATATCTGTGCTTTATCTACTTTGGTCTTGAATCTTGCCGGCTTCTTTTGGTTTGGGGCATTTTGGTTGGAAATTGGTACTTTTGACATCTAATATGAAAGGGTCTATGGAGTTTGTACTGTCTTGAAGCCAAAGTTGCCAATCTCCACCTTCTGTTTCTATGTTTTTACGTTCATTTCTACTTAGACATAGTTTGATTATGAAGATTATGATCGAAGGTTGACATTGTTCTTGAGGTTCGATGTTGTAGCCACTTATATTTTCAACAAGTTAGACTTGTTGTTGCTTTTCCAATCAACTATCTTTTGTAAAAACCTTTTTGGGCTGATATAAGAAATTTTAACTCAGAAAAAAACCACTTGACTCCTTGTTCATTACCTGGTTGAGGACCTACGACATAAACAAGGTCCTGGATGTCATCTCTCTTCTGTGAACCTTCTTCCTTATGATGTTTTTCTACATTTAAATTAATGTGTGGTACTTGTCCAATAATTTTGCTTCTCTTGGCTCTTGATTCTTTGTAAATGTTTCCTCTTTCTGTAATGGTAGCATGTTCATTAAATTCTTAAAGTTCTCTGTTGGACCTTCCCACTTGCCTAGGTCGCCGAAGCTGCCAAGCGTCTCCATTTGAAAGAACACACTGTCCTTGATGGATCTGGGAATGCCTTTAGGTTGGCTGCACCTGTTGAGTGCAAGGGTATTGTTGGAAGTGATGACAGGTAGTGGCTGCCTTTGTCATGGTGTTATTTTGAATCTCAATAGGACCTATTGTTTGCACCTTTGATTCTTTTGTTTGTGCTAACTGCGGATTTTATGGATCACATTGTAATTAAGCTTAAGAAAGACTGACATCATTTACTGGTCTGAGATGTGGGCCACGTTAATTTCAGCATAATACTTAAATAAAGCTGAATGAAGTATTTGGGACTATCAAAATTAATGGGAATAAGCCCTCTCAAGGTATTTTACTGTGGTTATCGACTCCAAGTGTTCGAGTATCAAGTGCAGAAAATACTCATCTGATCTGGATATATTTATTGTTATTGGAGTCAAAAACTTGCATAAATAAGCACCTGGATATGTCAGTGGACCTGATCAACTCCAGATGATCACATTTCTTTTACAGCATCTTATGCCTGATGTGCCATTATAAGCTATTACACTCTTCGTCTAATATTGTTGGTCACTGTTACGTTTTCCAATTATTTAAGGAATACGAATCAATATGCATTTTCCAACCATCAAAACTATAACAGATTATCATTTTTACCTTTGGTTCTTTTGTTTACTGATATTTGATGTATTGTGCTATTGATAACTATTCTTTTGAAAAATTACTTAAATGTTTAAAGATTAGCTAGAAAAACATACGTTTTGGGAAAAGGAAGTATTGACTTAGAGAGGGAGTGTAGGCAGACAACAGGACGTATGCAAGTATCTCTGGCCCGCGAAAGGGTTGGCTTTGTACTATGCGTTTTCCACCTTTTGTAGACTAACCTATGGCTTTGTCCTCAAAAGTTTCAGCTGTGGTAGTTTATTTCATGATTCATTCTATTCTTGGTTTTATGAATGATTAGTTTAAGTAGGGAAATATTTTTTATGCAGACACCTTTACTGATTTTTTTTTTGTAATTCTTGATATTTGTTATTCAGGCGTTATTTGTTGGATTTGATGAGAGTCACTCCTCGGGATGCAAATTTCACTGAACCAGGGTCTAGATATTGTATATTGAGACCTGAGCTGATAACTGATTTTTGCAAGGTAACTTCTTTTATTTAACTATGTTCCTCTTGCTTCTGACTCAACTTTCAATGAGAATTTTGATATGTTACATTATCTTTGTCAGTCAAAAGCAGCAGAAAAGCTAAGAGCTCGATCTAAATCAGACATCGATTCTGAAGTAGTAGTTACTTCTGAAGACGGTGTTGCTAAATCTGATTCTGAGGGGCAGGTAGATTCTTCATATTATTCTTCACCCTGTAAATGCTCAATACATATTCTTCATGTTCTCATATTTGATAATCGAGGCTCGATCATTTTGGATGTGTATATCTTATCCATAGCTAGGATACATGAGGTGATACAAGATATGCTTAAGAAGCAATGTAGGTTTATGCATACCTTCAGTATTTTCTAATTTCTTATGAATATTTCTAGTTCTCCTTAATGCACAAAAAATGGAGAACTAAAATGCTTTCTTTAGATTTCTTCAACTCATTAATTTTTTATCTTTTTCAATCAATGGACTTCAATATGAATTGATTGAATATATCTTTGAGACAAAAGAAAGGCTAGTTTTTGTTGGTCAAGTGTTGTTTCACTGTTTCAGTGTTTTTAACCTCTTATGATTTACAAAGGTATACTTCGCTTGGTGGTGTTCCAGGTGAGCAGCTTTTTGGTTAACATTCTAGGTTAAAAAGTGAGAATTCAATAATTTTGGGACGGACGTCACTTTCCATGAAAATCTGGTGTGCTTGTATGTTTTAGTGTTCTGCTCCACTTTCCGCCTCTTTTTCTGATTTACATTTTACACAATCATAAGATGATACTCATTTTCAGCTTGATACACATCACCCACCACACACCCCACAGTTCACCACCATCACCCATGAAAAAAGAAAAAAAGAAAAGAAAACAGAAACTTGCTGTTAGGACGCTTTTTAACATCAATCCTCTCATGCTATTGCTATCAAATCATAAAATTTGACTTTATGGCAAGATGTGGTGTGTATGATTGGTCGCAACGCTTACATGAGTAAGGTCATGTGACTAGGGAGATGAGGTGAAATAGTTTTTATAGCGACTCCCTTAAGTAAGAACAGGTTTTGCAGAAACACCGGCAACAAAGGAAAATGATAAAGGAAATTTTGATATTTTACATTATCTTTGTCAGGCAAAAGCAGCAGAGAAACTAAGAGCTCGATCTAAACCAGACATTGATTCTGAAGCAATGGTTACTTCTGAGGACGGTGCTGCTAAATCTGATTCTGAGGGACAGGTAGATTCTTTATATTATTCTTTATCCTGTAAATAGCTCAGTACATATTCTTCATATTCTCATATTCTCATATTTGATAACCGAGGCTCATCATGTGAGATGTGCATATCTTATCTATAGTTAGGATACATGAGGTGATACAAGAGTGCTTAAGAAGCAATGTAGGTTTGTGCATACCTTTCATATTTGCTGGTTTCTTATGAATATTTCTAGTTCACCTTAATGCACAAAAAAAATGGAGAACTAAAAGTGGAGCTGAAATGCTTTCTTTAGTTTTCCTCAACTCATTATTTTTTTCTCTTCCAATCAATGGGCTTTAATATGGATTGATTAAATATATCTTTGAGACAGAAAAGAAAGGCTAGTTTTTGTTGGTCAAGTGTTGTTTCAGCCTTATTTCGGCTCAACTGTCAACACCTATTCATGGTGTGCAGTGTGTAAATTCCTTATGATCTATCTATAAAATTTAAATTACAAAAAAAAACCTCTTCTAGTTTACAAAGGTATATTTTGCTTGGTGATGTTCCATGCGAGCAGCTTTTTGGTTAACATTCTAGGTTAAAAAGTGAGAACTCAATGATTTTGGGACAGGCGTCACTTTCCATGAAAATCTGGTGTGCTTGTATGTTTTAGTGTTCTGCTCCACTTTCCGCCTCTTCTTCTGATTTACATTTTACACAATCATAAGATGATACTCATTTCTAGCTTAAAACACATCACCCCCCACACACCCCACACCACCACCACCATCACCCAGGAAAAAAACAAAAAAGAAAAGAAAACAGAAACTGGCTGTTAGCACGCTTTTTAACATCAATCCTCTCAGCCATTGCTATCAAATCATAAGTTTTGACTTTATGGCAAGATGTATGGGTATGATTGGTCGCAACGCTTGCATGAGTAAGGTGTCATGTGACTAGGGAGATGAGGTGAAATAGTTTTTATAGCGACTCCCTTAAGTAAGAACAAGTTTTGCAGAAACACCGGAAACAAAGGAAATTGAAAAAGGAAATTTTGATATTTTACATTATCTTTGTCAGGCAAAAGCAGCTGAGATGCTTATAGCTCGATCTAAACCAGACATTGATTCTGAAGCAGTGGTTACTTCTGAGGACGGTGCTGCTAAATCTGACTCTGAGGGGCAGGTAGATTCTTTATACTATTCTTCATCCTGTAAATAACTCTGTACATATTCTTCATGTTCTCATATTTGATAACCGAGGCTCATCATGTGGGATGTGCATATCTTATCCATAGCTAGGATACATGAGGTGATACAAGTGGTGCTTAAGAAGCAATGTAGGGTTGTGCATATCTTCCATATTTTCTGGTTTCTTATGAATATTTCTAGTTCTCCTTAATGGACAAAAAATGGAGAACTAAAAGTGGAGCTGAAATGCTTTCTTTAGTTTTCCTCAACTCGTTATTTTTTTCTCTTTTCCAATCAATGGACTTTAATATGAATTGATTGAATATATCTTTGAGACTGAAAAGACATGATAGTCTTTGTTGGTCAAGTGTTGTTTCATTGTTTCAGTATTTTTAACCTCTTATGGTTTACAAAGGTATACTTCGCTTGGTGGTGTTCCATGCGAGCAACTTTTTGGTTAACATTCTAAGTTAAAAAGTGAGAATTCAATAATTTTGAGACGGGCGTCACTTTCCATGAAAATCTGTTCTGCTCCACTTTCCGCCTCTTCTTCTGATTTACATTTTACACAATCATAAGATGATACTCATTTCCAGCTTAATACACATCACCCCCCACACACCCCACACCACTACCACCATCACCCAGGAAAAAAGCAAAAAAGAAAAGAAAACAGAAACCGGCTGTTAGCACGCTTTTTAACATCAATCCTCTCATGACATTGCTATCAACTTTATGGCAAGATGTGGTGGGTATGATTGGTCGCAACGCTTGCATGAGTAAGGTGTCATGTGACTAGGGAGATGAGGTGAAACAATTTTTATCGCGACTCTAAGAACTGGTTTTGCAGAAACACCGGAAACAAAGGAAATTGAAAACGGAAAGAAACAAAAGAAATTGATAAAGGAAATTTTGATATGTTACGTTATCTTTGTCAGGCAAAAGCAGCAGAGAAGCTAAGGGTTCGATCTGAACCAGTCATTGATTCTGAAGCAGTGGTTACTTCTGAGGACGGTGCTGCTAAATCTGATTCTGAGGGGCAGGTATATTCTTCATATTATTCTTCACTCTGTAAATAGCTCTGTACATATTCTTCATGTTCTCATATTTGATAACCGAGGCTCATCATTTGGGATGTGTATATCTTATCCATAGCTAGGATACATGAGGTGATACAAGATGTGCTTAAGAAGCAATGTAGGTTTGTGTATACCTTCCATATTTGCTGGTTTCTCATTAATATTTCTAGTTCACCTTAACGCACAAAAAATGGAGAACTAAAAGTGGAGCTGAAATGCTTTCTTTACTTTTTCTCAAATCATTATTTTTTTCTCTTTTCCAATCAATGGGCTTTAATATGAATTGATTGAATATATTTTTGAGACAGTAAAGAAAGGCTAGTTTTTGTTGGTCAAGTGTTGTTTCACTGTTTCAGTGTTTTTAACCTCTTATGGTTTACAAAGGTATACTTCGCTTGGTGGTGTTCCATGTGAGTAGCTTTTTGGTTAACGTTGTAGGTTAAAAAGTGAGAATTCAATAATTTTGGGGCGGGCGTCCCTTTCCTTGAAAATCCGGTATGCTTGTATGTTTTAGTGTTTTGCTCCGCTTTCTGCATCTTCTTCTGATTTACATTTTACACAATCATAAGATGCTACTCATTTCCAGCTTGATACACATCATCCCCCACACACCCCACACCACCACCACCATCACCCAGGAAAAAAACAAAAAAAGAAAAGAAAACAGAAACTGGCTTTTAGCATGTCTTTTAACATCAATCCTAAGTTCTGACTTTATGGCAAGGCGTGGGGGGTATTGATTGGTCGCAACGCTTGCATGAGTAAGGTGTCATGCGATTAGGGAGATGATGTGAAATAGTTTTTATAGGGACTCCCTTAAGTAAGAACCTGTTTTGTAGAAACACGGGCAGAAAGGATATTAAAAAGGAAAGTATAATTATTAATGTAGTACTTTGATTGTGTTCTTCTTTAGGATATTCTTTTGGTTAAGAAGTTCGTGGTCTTTCTTCCATACATTTAAAAGGTTGCATCTCTTCTAAAACAGTGGAGGTGAAGTGTTGAAAACATTATCCTGCTGATTTTATTCATTATTATAAGATAGGATTTTTTTCATTATTATGATCACATTATAATGTAAAATAGGAAAGTATCTGTTAATGTAGTATTTTAGGAATGTAGATATTTCATCTTCAATACTGAATCAGATTTGATCTCCTTAGGTGTATTATATAATTGTAACCTTACTTACATTGGAATACATGGTAAGTTGGGGTTCACAGCCTTATCCCAGTAGCGTATTTCACTTCATTAACATATACTGCTATTTTGGAACCTCTCTGTCTTATTTATTTATGCTTCTACACTTGGATTAGGCTGAATTGTCAGTATGCTTGTCATTTTGGTCTCCCCTGGGGTTTATAGTCTACTCCATGCAGCTTGAATTGTTACAGCACCCGACTTTATTGCTGTTTTTGGCGGTTGTCAAATCACTTTAGTCTTCACTGGAAGCTCATTTGGGATTCATAACCTTTTCTCATTAGCGTACTTCACTTCATCAGCAGACGCTGCTGCTTTGGAACCTCTCTGCTCTCTTCATATGTGCTTTCTTTTTTGTAATTATCATATGTGCTTTTACACTTGGATTGGGATGAATTGTTACCATGCTTGCCATTTTAGTCTCTCCCAGCTTGAATCATTTCAGCACCAAACTCTTATGCTGTTTTTGGAACCTTTATGTCTTACTTATCGGTCTATAGCTTTAGTTTTAGCATTAGCTTTTCTTGTTAGGAAATCGAACGAGATCACTGCAAAAACGCGCAGCGGAAAACAAAAATTGATCTCTGATTTCCTACCAAGGATCCATGTTGTTCGTTTAATTCGACAAAAGAAATCAAAAAGTACCTCCGTAGATTCGAAATCTGCAGATGGAAGAGGTGCGAAAATACGATCACCCTCTGTCGGTATCCACACGAACGCTTCCGCCCGGAGTGCTAGCTCTTCAAACGGCGCGGCTGAAGAATTCGGTTTTCACAAAAACGATTTTTGCCCTTGCGTTTTCTACTGGTTGTGTGGTGTACGAGATACACCATGCTCCGTACATATATATAGATATCAAATCCGATTCCTGATCGGATTGGTTAATACCTATCATAATCCGCATCAAATACGGATTCTGTTAGGATTAGATAACACCAATCAAAATCCATATCAGATATGGATTCTCTGTTATTATCCGATGATATAAATATATACAAAAACGAAATTAATAATAATAATAATTAATATCCAATATTAATATTATTAATATTAAAACGATAATGATAATAATAATAATAATTAATATCCAATATTAATATTATTAATCTCAGCCATACGTATTCTTGTGTGTGACCCTATAGGCCCATATTAATTGGCAGTTGATCAAATCTCTATTAAACCAACAAGTCGTAATTGGCATCTAGCAAGGCATTACAACTACCCAATTAATACGAGTAAAGTCCAACTAGCCTAATAATAGTACACGCATTAATCCTTTTGTCACACGATATCTAGTTTGAACATAAGTCATGTTCAGCGTCATACTTATATAGTTCAAACATATGATTACTCGATCTCTAAGTAGACTGATAAAACAAATGATATTGATCTCACTATCAATTCATTTGAGCACGGCCATGCATTTCACAGTCTAACTAATCGAGGGGCCCAAAGATATCTTTCTCAAAAGAGAGGGACAAATTCTATCTTGATTGTTCAATATCCTCTACATAATTTCTATCACATTCAATCATGACCTTTATTATTATCCAGTTACGGATAACGTTTGATCATGTCAAAATATAATAGTCCTTATGTTGGAAACTATGACAATCTCAAGTCAAAGGATTAAAACATGACTATCGTGAGATTTACTTATGACGCTAATCCATGTAGTAATCTCATGATGGGTCTATCCAATACACTGTTCTCTAACAAGTATCTATGAGATTGATTCGTATCACCATACACATAATCATCTCATGATTATCAAATCAATACTCATACTGATTATAAATTATTTTATCTCCATAACAATAATGAATCAGGGACATATATCAAAATTGTGTAACATACTAACCAACAATAATGATAATAAAACCTCTTTTATTAATAATAAATGCATAACATAAATATCCAAATCATGGCCTAGGGCACATACACTAACATTTCTGACCTATGAGGTCGTTGTATTTTGTTTTATTTTGAAAAGGGAAAGCTTAATGCTTGGCATTTTGATGGTAAAACCTTATGTCGTTTGTGTTTTGAGCAAGTTACACTTGCTGACACTAAAGTATGGTTAGATTTTGCTAGAATACACACTCCACTTTTGCATTCTGAGCAAGCTTGCTTGCTGTTGCTCACCCCTGACAACCATTTTTGTAAAGATGCCTAATTTGACTTATATATGAAAATTTTGCTGAAACAAAAATACACGGTAATAAGTCCTTTTTCTATATGGTATCAGAGCCAAAACTCCTACCATCGCTTCCCTACTTTAATATCGACTTCTACCTTCTCTTAATTGCCATAACTGACTTAACCCTACCCACTGCCATGGAGAGCTCAACTGTCTTGAATAAGGATGAGACCATATCATTCATCCCTACTTAAGGAGGAGACTTTTCTCATTTTTCCTTCAATTAACCTCACATAAACTCAATAGACGAAACTGCCTTGAGTGGACTGAGTCCGTTAGACTGACGATAGATGGAAGAGGCAAACTGGTGTTCATTACAGGGGAAAAATCACTTAGCCAACTGAAGTAGACCAACACCAGAAATGGGGTTCTAAAAATTCCATGGTTCTGTCTTGGCTAATCAATTTTATGGAGCGTAATATAGGGAAATCATACATGTTTCTTCCTACTGCCAAAGCTATTTGGGATGCTCTCAGAGAAACATATTCATACCTTGAGAATTTCTCACAAATCTTTAAATTGAAAAATAAACTATAGCAGATCAAGTAAGGAGAAAGGGAGATAACATAATACTACAATGAAATGGTGTCTTTATGGCAGTAACTTGGTTAATGCTACAATGATGAATGGGATTGCACCACTGACTATGCAAATATCACCAATGAGGAAAATGACAGGGTTTACCTATTCCTGGCAGGGTTGAATCAGGTGTTTGATGAAGTCAGTCAAAACTGCTGGAGAAAAGTCCATTGCCTACTCTGAGAGAAGCCTTGCTGAAATCAGAAGGGAAAACTTAAGGAGAAAGGTTGTAATGAAGGCAAATAAATCCAATATCACTTCTGAGGGGTCTGCTCTCATCACAATGAAGAGAACCACAAATGGATAGGGAAGAAAGAAGCCTTGGTGTGATCACTGCAAAAGCCCATGGAACACCAGAGACACCTACTAGAAGATTCATGGGTAGCCAGCCAATTGGAAGAAGAAGGAAGGGGGGGGGGGGAGAACATACACAATCGACACTATTGAGGAGAGTCAGACTCATCCTTCTCAAGAGCAGCCTTTATTCACTAAGGAACAAATAAGGCAACTGTACAAGCTCGTGGTAACTCGCTTCTTGCAAACCGTTCCTTTTCCTTTGCCAACTCAGGTAAGAATGCAATAGCCGTTCTGAAGACAACTCATCAATTAAGAAACTGGATCATTGACTTTGGAGTATCAGATCATATGACTAGTTGCTCTATTTTCTTTATTACCTATCAACCCTGTGTAGGAAACCATAAAATTAGAATAGCAGATGGCTCTTACGCAGCCATTATTGGGAAAGACTCAGTCAGGCTAACAGATTCCATTACACAGTTAGATGTCCTTTTGTACCGAAGCTTTCTTGCAATCTCTTATCTGTCAAAGAGAATCTCTCAATCGTACCTAATATTTAAAGCATCTTCTCGTTTGATTCAAGACAAAGCCTAGATGATTGGCAATGCTGAGGTTATTAGAGGACTCTATGTGTTTGAGACTGACACTTTGGCCCAAAGAATTCTTAGTGCTTGTGTTAGCTCTAGTTTAGCTTCCGGTTCTGATTCCAATATTATGCTTTGGCATTTTAGACTAGGACATCTCAGTTTTTAGTTTTTAAAATATTTGAAACCATCTCTTATTGGAAATAAAAGTCCCTTTTTGTTTCATTGTGATATCTGTTAAATAGCTAAACATTAGAGAACAAAGTTTCCTATAAGGCCATATAAAGCTTCCAAACAATTCTGTCTCATACATAGTGATGTGTGGGGCTCCTGTAGGATCCCCAGTGTGTGGGAAAAGATGGCTTATAACCTTTATTGAAGACTACACCAAATTAACTTAGGTTTATCTCTTAGAACATAACTCTGAAGTTAAATGAGTGTTTCGGTTTTTTCACAAAATGGTTCAGAATCAATTCAATGAGAACATAAAGATAGTAAAAGCAGATAATGACATTGAATTCTATAATAGCATCCTTGGGAATTTCGTTGCTTCCAATGGCATTGTGCATCGAAGCTGCTGCTTTGACACGCCACAACAAAATGGTGTGGACAAAAGGAAACATAAACACCTTATGGAAGTTACTAGAGCCTTACTGTTTTCTGCTAATGTACCTAAGTACTTGTGTTATGATGGAATAAATTAAAATGATTCACTAAATTGGCTGCGCTTCTTATATTGTGACGTAGCAGTTGGTCGATACAGCTTGACGCAATTTTTATTATGGGTCATTAAGAAACAATCTCTGCGTGTTTCTAATACATGTGTATGGTTGTCTACATCCGACTCCCTTATACCTCGCTCTAGGCGGGAGTCTCTAAGGCAATGGGATGTTGTTGTTGTTGTTGTACCTAAGTACTTATGTGGAAAAGCCTATTAATACCACCTACCTTATTACAGGCTACTCACAAGAGTGCTACAATACCAAACTCCATTATTACGTGTTTACGCAGACATTTCCTCACACACGAGTCGCTACTGATTTGCCCTTAAAGGTGTTTGGGTGTATTGCTTTTGTTCGTCTTTCCATACACACAAGGAGCAAACTTGATCCCCAAACACACAAATGTGTCTTTGTGGAATATGCTTCCAATAAAACAGTATATAAATGTTATAACGTGTCTTACAAAAAGATTCTAGTTTCCATGGATGTTACCTTTTCTGAATCTCAGCCCTTCTTTACCTTTCATATTCAAAGGGAGCAGAAACTCGAAGATGAGAGAAACTTAGAATTCTCATTAGTGTTTCCTCATGTGTCTTATTTCCCGTAAACCAAATTAAGTACACTACTGAAAATAAGACTGGAAACGAAGAGGAAATACACAACACAAAGGAAATCCTGGTGTACCTAAGAAAAAACTAACTTCAGAAGCGTTACCTACTTCTGCAATGACACAACAACCTCAGCCGTGTCTAGAACCAGATACATAGGTTTTGTCTGACCACAACTCTGACCAATTCTCATTAGATCAATCTGTAGGCCAAACATATCATGTAAACAAAACAGAGATTGACAAACTGAGCTTGAAAATAAACTTGATTTGCCTATTGTCCTGAGAAAAAAGGTAAGAAGTGTGAAACGCCCACTATATCCTTTGTCCAACTTTACCTCCTATAGAAAACTCAATTCAACTTTTTCTGCGTTCACTTCTCATCTAACTGAAATGGAGATTTCAAGGAATGTACATGAAGCTCTATCTATAACAAAATGGAAGGAGGCTGTCCTTGAAGAGATGAGAGCGTTGGAGACGAATAAAACATGGGAGATAGATGATTGTCAAAAGGAAAAAGTCCAGTTGGGTACAAGTGAGTATTCACTATCAAATACGAAGCAAATGGTACCTTGGAAAGAAGAAAGACACGTCTAGTGGCTTAAGGATTTACTTAAACCTTTAGCATTGATTACATGGAGGCCTTTGCCCAGTGGTAAAGTTGAACACTGTCAGGGTGTCAAGCTATTTTAGGCTAACCATTGCATCAGCTGGATATTAAGAATGCATTTCTAAATAATAATGTAACTGAAAAAGTCTTCTTAGAAAAGAGTGGGAGCAGAGGTATGTCGACTGAAGAAGTCTCTGTATGGCCTCAAGCAATCACAAAGCGCATGGTTTGAAAGGTTCACTCAATTTGTGAGAAAATAGGGCTATGAGCAGAGTGTAGCAGATCATACCATACTTATAAAACACTCTGGGAACCAGAAGGTATGTGTTAGTTGTGTATGTTGACGATGTCATCATAACTGGTAATGATGTAGCTGAAATAAGCCTCCTAAAAAACACAAATGAGTACTGAGTTTGAGATCAAAGATCTTAGACATACGAAGTATTTTTTAGGAATGGAGGTAGCCAGGTCTAGCACATGAATTGTTGTGTCACAAAGAAAGTAGCTTATGGATCTATTAAAAAACACTGGAATGAGCTCTTGTAAGCCAGCTGAAACTCCATTTAACCCAAACCACAAGTTTGAGGGGGAAAAAGACTGATCCAGTTGATGGGGAACCCTATCAAAGATTGGTGGGGAGGCTTTATCTATCTGTCGCACACCAGACCAGATATAACATTTGCTGTAAGCCTGTTGAGTCAATTCATGCAGTCACCTCAGAGGGAGCATCTAGTGCTATCTATAAGATTCTAAGGTGCCTAAAAAGGACTCCTAGAAAGGCCTACATTTCAAGAAAATCAACTCTAAGGAAATGAAAGTCTTCATTGATGCTGACTGGACATATTCAGTTGTTGACAGGAGATCAACATCTGGCTATTGTAGCTATGTATGAGACAACCTAGTGACTTAGAAAAGCAAAAAGTGAAGTGTATTAGCCGGGACTAAGAGGCAGAGTACATGTTTATTTATGGATTTGTGAAGTAATATGGTTGGATAGACTACTGAAAGAACTCAGAATGCCTATCAATCTTTCTATGAGACCATACTGTGACAACAAGGCAACTATTGACATTGCAATCTTGTTTAGTGTAACAAAACAATGCATGTTGGAGTGGATAGACGCTTTATAAAGAAAAACAAGAATATGGACTTATTTTTGTACTTATGTGCATGTTGATATCAAACAAGAGATGTGTTTACTGAAGGGTCGAATAAGTGGACCTTCAATAACATGCTAAGCAAGTGGTCATGATTAACATCTATGCACCAATTTGAGGAGCGTTGAACATGTTATCATGTATATTCTATTCATTATTATAAGATCATATTATATTCATTATTATGATGACAGAATAATGTAAAGTAGTAAAGTGTATATCCTGCCGTTAATATAGAAATAGTTTAGGAAAGTAAATATATTCAATACTTTGATCTCCTTAGGTGTATTTTATATATATATATATATATATATATATATATATATATATATATATATATATATATATATATACACACATATATATATAACCTTACCTACATTGAAATACATGGTAAGAAGTCATTTTTCTGTACGAAGTGTGTTCCATTAAGCTCAATGAGGGGTTACTGATAAAAAAGCTAAACCAGTGTTATTTTATTGGCGAAATTTGGTCTTTCATGTATTATTTGATTTTCAGAGTTCTGATGGGATTCGATGCATTAGTGCTGGTGTGATCGCATCCTGTATTATTTCATTTTCGCGCCTGCTGAAACCAGGAAGGGCCAGGGAATCAGCTTTTTATGTATCGGGTGGGGGTGGGGGTGCGTTAATAACCGATAACCTTTAACCGCAAGGGATTAAAAGGAAAGTCACTTAATATCATTACATATTCCTTCAAGGAGGGAAAATGCTGCAAAATCATTATATGAGATTGTTGGTTTTAGCAGGCTGTTGGCTTAGTGCTCTTTTCTGTATTTGCAAAAGGTGGAGTGAGTAGCGAGGTGATTACACTCTGAATAGTTCTGAAGTGGGGCGATTATAAAAGCATACTTGAGGATGTGCCTAATCTTGAAGCAACGAATCATATGGGAGGAGATGAGATTCGGGTGAAATAAAAATAGAGGCGAAGGCAGTTGAGGAATATAGAAAAGAAAAAGTCGAAGTGGGAGGGAGCAGGAAAAGGAGAACTTGAAGGGAGAAAAGTTGAACAACATATCAAAGTGCTGGTGGTACTTTTACATGAGTTGCAATTGCTGATCACATTAGTTGACAAAGGTGGTGTGTAGCTATAAGTTATTCGGTCTGTTTTACCCATTTCTCGGCTGCCGTCTTTCTGCTCCTTACTTCCGTGTGCTGCTTCTGAGTTACCTCCCTTAGGCTCTTTGGGACACGCTGGCTGCATTGAGTCAGAGGTGCCAAGTGTTAGCTGTAGCTCGGCTTTGTCAATTCTGTTCTTTCCCCTGGCTTTCTTTTCTACATGTAGCGGTATTTGTGCTAGTACTGTTTTTTCTTTTCTTTTTATATAAACAAACGGTTATAGCTTTATGAGGAAGTGTGTAATAACACACCTTGTCCACTAAGATGTGATGTGGACTTCATGCACATTGAGCAACCAAAATATCTATTTGTGAGGTGCTTCACCTAATATGCGCTGTTTGATTTCGTTTTGGCCTTTCACAGACAACTTTGGACACTGGAGCTGTTGCTGAAGTATGTGACGGTGGGTCAGAAAGTAAAGATGCAATAGAGGACATGCTTTTTAATCCCAATGTTTTTGCTGAAGTTAATTTAGCTGGAAGCCCGGAGGTAGTTACAGACTGAAACTCTATCTTATGCTTGCAAGATTACCACTATGTATTGTCTAACACTGTGTTGCATTGTTCTTCAGGAAATTGCAGCGGATGAGGAAAATGTTAGAAAAGCAAGCCGTTACCTTAAAGATGTTGTGCTTCCAAAATTTATCAATGACCTCTGTACACTTGAAGTTTCACCCATGGATGGGCAAACATTGACTGAAGCACTTCATGCAAATGGAATTAATGTTCGCTACATTGGAAAAGTAAGTTAATTGTTGTTTGCTTTACTGGAGTATGAGATTTTTTCTACATGTAGCCCATTTTGAAATCCTTTCCCAGGTTGCAGTGGATATGAGAGATTTTCCTCATCTAAGGGAGCTTTGCTCAAATGAGATCATTGTCAGATCTGCAAAACACATTCTCAAGGTGATAGGCTAGCTCTTCTGCTTTTTTCTAGTGTTACATTACTTGCTACCGTGGTAGTTCTCAGGGCTTCTACTTGTCTGTTAGTGCATGTCGTTTGTCACGTTGACATGTCTAGCGTATGCGGGTTAAGGAGCCGTAATTGGCTGTACTATACAGTGTTATTAAAATTGGTTCTGTCTGGCCCGGCGTGCATACCTTGGAACTATGAACCACTCCTAGACCGGCCCGGTTCCTTCAAATGATCATTCATGTAATTGGCCCGGAAAGAACCGGCACAAACCGGCGATTCAACTGGAAAACCGACGACTCGTTTGCTTTTTAGATAACCCGGTGGGTGAAAAAACTGGAAGTATAAGGGTAAGAGAAGAAAGCCTTTCTTCACTGTATCCATTCTGCAGCAAGAATCACTTAAGATTGGGGAGGGAAGAAAGAGAGAGGGGGGGGGGGGGGGGGGGAGAGAAGCCGAGAAATTAAATAAAGAAAAGGTAAGTAAACCAGACACATGATGAAGTTGAACTGAAGACGAGACAAAAAATAAGAATCATGCAAAGAAAGAAAAGATTACGAGAAGGAAAAAGGGGAAAAAAATGGAAGAAAAAAGATGAAGACGGCAAGAGGCAAAAGATGCAGGGAAAAGAAAGTGGCTTCTGAGTGTGAACGCTGTAAAACTTAGAGAGGAGATATGATTGGGGTTTTGGTAATACGTTTTTTTTTGGGGCTTTGGGCCATCCATATTTGTGTATACTAAAATGCCAGTTGAATTTTCAGTACATGGCTTTCTCTGGGCTTTTTTATTGGGTTATTTTTCTTTTTTGACTTTTAATCTTTTTCGTTCATTTTTTTTTTTTAAATATCAAACATGCCTTTAAATGTTATATTAAACTTTATCAGATGATGATGTGTGGACTAATGACAAGAATAATTTTAAATATCTTATCTTTTTTTATCTTTTTAATATTTTTCTCATATATATATGTATACACACACACGCATATATATATATATATATATATATATATATATATATTATTTTAACCATGTATGTATATATATATATATATATACATAACTTGCACCAGCATTAACAGCTTTGGCATCACTACAGTGTCTTTTCCCAACAGACAAAACAACAAGAACTCCCACTAGCAGTTCTTGAAAACACACACAAAACATCAACATTTATTTCTGCACCCCAAAAGCAAAATGCATTTTACTGGATGGTGATTCATTGACCTGGTCCCTTAGCCGTGTTGATTTCCAGGCCACGTTCAGTAACTACAGAACTATATTTTACCCCTATTTATTGGCCATTGTAAGTGCTCATAGCCTCAATTTGTGGGGGCAGATTAGAAAAATGTTATACTGGATTTGGCGTTCAGGTCTTGCCTTAAGTTCTCAGTATCAGAATGGTTGTACATGACTATTCAGTTAAATATTTAAATAGTTTTGCTCTTAAGGTGGCACTTTTGGTATAGCTGGAGGCTTGTCTTTGTATATTTTTATTTGGTAATTATCTAATATTAGAACAGAAACTGAGTACAAGACTTTAAATTTCATAAATACCTTTCATCTGCTGGGTACAGTTGATATTTTTTGCCGTGCTATGTTGTAAAATCCACTCTACCCACATTCTCTCTTTGATATTCTGCTTTTAAGCTATTGTGCTTACTTTTTTTTTAAACTCTAATTTCATAAACATTAAATTATTCATAGAAGGTAGCTAATTTATAGGCAATACCACAAGCATTTGCTCATTGTACATTCAGTCATCAGTAGGCAGGGTCTAATTCTAGGAAGCAATTCACACTCCTATCTATTGGAAGCCACTAGAGCCAATTTGTCTCTGTTGAGTGTTTGATGTTTTTGTGCTTCTGATTTACCAAAAAAAAAAATATTTTTGTGCTTCTGTGAGAGCCTATGGCAGTATAACTCTGACTGTTGTCTCGGTTGAGGCCTATGGGCGACTATTTCTCATGGTCTTGCATTTATCCCTCTTCTTCCAAGATCTTACATTTGTATACATGTGAAACATGTAGTGCAGTACTTCTAACCATTTTTATGTCTGATGCCAAGACAAGTTAGGGTGTTCATATCTGATGTTTATTTAGTTGTATCTTCTGATAATAATGTCCTCTGAGGTTCATTATTTAAACTTTTCTTGATTCAGTTTCATCATTTAATAGGGCTAGCTTATTAACATGGTCTCCGGCTTATGTATGATGAAGCATGTCCCTTCAACATGTTCCTTTTTCTTCACTTATGTATATTCAGTGCAAAATGGACGTAGAGAAGTCATCCTGAACTTAACTGATCCCTGTTAATTCGCCAAGTCATCCTTCCAATTTGTGATTTTATCTGCAGGATGTCTTGAGAGACACGGAAGACCATGATCTTGGAAATGCCATTGCCCATTTTTTTAACTGTTTGTTTGGAGATGTTGCCAGCCCTGTAAACTCCAAAAGCCAAAAGAAGGTATAATGGATGTACATCACCAGCACTTAAATCTTCCTTCGATTTAAGTCTTCTTGAACCTGATTTAAGTTTGGTGCGGATGTGAGCATCTTAGCTTTATGTGTTCTTTCTCGATAAATATCTGGAGAATAGAATTTTCACTCTCTGTGAGAGTGACATCCTCATGGGGCTACGATTTCTTGACATCTCTTCTTTAACTGTGTAATTTAGTTCTTTAAACATAGAACTGTATAGATTAAAGAATTGCAGACTTCACAGGATGGTACAAGCCGTGTAGATTCCTGGAAGTCTGCCAAGAATCAGGGGAAGACAAAGAAAAGAGCATCTTCTAGGAAGAACCAGGCCTTATATTCTAGTATTTCCTCTGATGGATTGTGGTCTGACATTCAAGAGTTTGCAAAATTTAAGTACCAGGTACCATGAGAAATTTGAAATGCTTTCTTTTTCTGTCCTTTTTTTTTTCGGGGTGGGGAGGTGGGAAAAGGGGGTCTTCATTCACTAAAACTTTATTCTTCTTTCTACAGTTTGAGTTGCAAGACAACGCAAGATTGCATGCCAAGAAAATTCCTGTGATTCGTAACCTTTGCCAAAAGGTATCTTTTTGTAGGATGTTGCTGTAATTTTTGTAGTTATTGATTGCTTTCTGCTCTTCTTTAAGGCTAGACTCCTTCTTCCATTTGCTCGGTTATGGAACCGAAATATTGCTAATATATTTAGTGCATCTTTCAAGGGTGATAGTTCTAGGCCTTTTTCAAGACGAGATTCCCTTCTTCCATTTCTTTGGGGGTTTTTGAACTGAGCTATTGCTTGTAGATAAAGAATTTATATTTTTTCCTGCTATTCTTTTCTCCAGTGTTCCTTGTTACCTCAGCCTGCTTTAGTGATTATTTTGGATGGCAGTATGTGATACTTATTCTGAAAAGCAATTCTTCAATAGCGAAATAAAACAGCATGTTTAAGTTGTGAAAATTTTCTAGAAGCTATAACGAGCTGTTGAATTCTTTTGAACGCTTATGCCCTAGGAATATGGTATTGTAGGAAAGTGGTTATGTAACCTTTTCCATAATGTAGAGAATATGTCTATTCTGATCTGCTATCGAGATTTATGGTTGTTAAAAAAGATCAAAGAAAAGTTGATACTAAAACAAAGTTACTCTATGCCAGATTGTTTGTCCAAAATACATTTTTTGTATGTCTGGAAGTGCTGTACAATAGTTTTAGAAGTATTCTTGTAAACTTTGATTAAGACAATACATTAATTATAATGGATCATAAAGTCACTGCAACCTGGTGATCGTTTTAATTTGGGTACAAGCTGAGAGTGGGTGATTATTTTAATGATCATATTATGAATTAAATACTATGCACTGAGTGATGGCTCTAGAGCAATTTAGAGTTTTCAAGTTGGAATAACAAAGTGAGACAAGAGTATCAGAAACCATAGAATGTTGCATCAGAAGCTAGCCTAACACTGCTAACACTGGAAGACATTTTTTTGATTTTTTTTTTGTGCAATACCTTATTGAGTTTACCCTATATATTCCTCATCTCTCAGCTGAATGGGAAATTTCTGCCTTTTCCATAACAGGGAGTATGTTCTTAGAACCTTCCCGAGCACTGATACAAGGGCTTCCATTCTGTGCTGCTCTATGTGTTGGATCCACTAACCCTAACCCTCTAAGAGACAACTTCAATAGTATGAATGAAAGTTAAAATTAGTTAGATTATTCAAGTGGTTGCAACTGAAATAGGATGGCCACGTCTTACGGTCAGAACACTCATCCACTTTATTTTAACCATGAAATAGCCGGATTCTTTAAATCTAACCTGTTTAACAACATGCAAAGGTTTTTTTGTGCGAAACTAGCATGCACAAACCTGCTCAGGCCCGATTTCCAACCCGAAGAGTCCTCTACTGTGAAATCTTGCATATTTGAGATAGACAAAGGTGAGAAGTTCATATCTATTTCATCACAAGAAGTCCACAATGGTAAGAAAAAATGGAGCGCCGTTGTTGTAGGTCAAGTCCTCAAAGACAGTTATAGAAATGTATTCACCATTAAGAATGTAGTGATATGGAGAAGATAAATAATTGAACAGAAGTATAAAGCTCATACGTAGTTAATGGAGACTGAAATCTCAAGATTTCAGATAATCATTTATGAGGCTATAGTAATCCTTTATATACACAGCAGTAGCCAACGGCTACATTGTACCTAACTTCCTAACAGTAACTTTCCTTTAAGTATATACAAGTAATTTGTATTCCTTTACAACAATATACAATATTCCTAATGTACAATACTTTCTAACTACTTTATTTTTCAATATTTTTACACTTTCCCTCAAGCTTGGTGTATATGTTTATACAGCCAAGCTTGACAACAGGTGTAAGAAATATATGAATAGATATAGACTTGGTAAATATATCTGCGATTTGATTGTTGGAGGAGACGTGTTCAATGATAGTTCTCAATCTTCTCTTGAATGAAGTGTCGATCAATCTCAACATGTTTTGACTTGTCATGTTGTGTGGGATTTTCAGCTATATTTATAGCTGAGATGTTATCACAGCAGATCCTTATCGTTAATGTCATGTTTACCCGCAATTCTTCAAGTACCTTCTTTAGCCATAATCCTTCACATAGTCCCACAGCAAGCACTCGTAATTCCGATTCTGCACTGCTGCGTGAAACAACTCCCTGTTTCTTGTTTTGCCAAGTCACTAAATTACCCCACACAAACGTTCCATACCCCGTAGTAGACCTCCAGTCAGTTTGTGACCCAGCCCAGTCTGCGTCAGTATAAACCAAAATATGCTTATCTGGTTGCTTCTTGAAGACCAAACCTTGTCCTGGAGCTGCTTTCAAATACCTGAGAATCCCTAAGGCAGCCTTAAGATGTTCGTCAATGGGATTATGCATGAATTGGTGACACATAACTAACTGCATAACAAATGTTCGGGGAAAGTATGCGATAAATAAATCAGTTTATCTACCAACTTTTGATATTGCAGCTTATCCTTGGGCTTTGTATCCCATAATTTTTCGGGTTTTCTCCTTCCATCGGGGTGGAGGCCGCTTTGCAACCAAGCATGCCTGCCTGTCTCATTCAATAAATCCAATACGTATTTCCGTTGAGAAATACTCAATTTATCCTTAGTTTTAGCCACTTCCATACCCAAAAAAATACCTAAGTCCCCCTAAATATTTTACCTCAAATTCAGCCGCTAATTGTTCTTTAATCAAATTAACGCCTTTAATGTCATTGCCTGTAAGAATGATATCTTCAACATAGACAATAAGTATGATAATGATGTGTAAACAAGAAAACCATACAAATAAGGTATGGTCACTATGTTTTAGTACAATCGAGGTAAATCAGTTAAACCAAGCCCTTGGTGATTGTTTTAATCCATATAATGATCTCTTCAACCTACACACCATATTCTTGTCTTTGCTTTGTTCAAAACCTGGAGGTATATCCATATAAACCTCTTCTTGTAGATCACCATTTAAGAACGCATTTTTTTACATCTAATTGAAACAGCTCCCAATCTAAATTAACTGCTAATGAAAAAATGATCCTAACGGTATTCAATTTTGCAACAGGGGCAAAAGTCTTGATATAGTCTAGACCATAAGTTTGGGTAAACCCTTTTACTACTAATCTAGCTTTGTACCTATTAATAGTACCATTAGCATTGTACTTGACTAAAAAAATCCATCTACACTCAACAGTTTTGGTTCTAGGCTTACGGGTGACTGTCCCAAGTTTGGTTTTTGAGTAGGGCTCTTATTTCTTCTTCAACTGCCCCTTTCCAATAAGGATTTTTTAGTGCGGTTTCTATAGATGTGGGTATGTGTTAGTGATCTAATGAACATGTGAAGACTTTGAAGTTCCCTTTTAATTTATCATATGCAAGAAAGTTGTATAGGAGATGTTTGGTACATTCTCTCACTCCTTTTCTAAGGGATATAGGCAATTCATCTATACGAGTATCCGTTGTAGAATTAGCTTCTGTAGGTTCTAATCCTGCTGGCACTTCGGATTCCAGTCCTGAAACTAATGTATGCCTTCGTGTGTACACCTGTGTAATGGGCAATTCCACTCTCTGCCTTGGTATTTCTTTACTGGAAACTGTTTCCAGAGCATCTCTAGGTCTTTCCCCGTTATCAAGAGATGTACTTGGATTGATGCTAGGCTCACTAGAAACAATGTCTAGGATACTCCAGAACTGGTCAATATTATTAACAGTCTTACCTAATGCTGTATTACTGGAGTAGTAGGAATTTTTCTCATCAAACACTACATCAAGAGACACAAATATTTTCTTAGTGACTGTTCAATAACATTTAAAACCCTTTTGTGTACTAGAGTACCCCAAGAATATACACTTGTATGTTTTCCTGTCTAATTTTGTACGTAAGTGAGGCTGGATATGCACATATACGGTACATTCAAAGACCCTAAAAGGTAGTATTTGGATAATATTCTAGTAATACCTCCTTAGGTGTTTTAAAGGCTAAGACACGTGTGGGTAACCTATTGATTAGATAGGTAGCGGTAAGTATGGCTTCTCCCTAATGGAACTTAAGAGTATTTGGAGAAAACATAATAGATCGAGCCACTTCTAATAGGTGTCTATTTTCCCTTTCGGCTATGCCATTTTTGTTTGGGAGTATATATGCAAAAGGTTTGATGATGGATGCCTATGCTTTCCAAGTAATCTTTGATATCTTTATTCACATATTCAGCGCCATTGTCACTTCGGAGTACCTTAATAGAGGTACCAAACTGATTCTTAATAAGAGAAATCTAGGTCCTTATAATGTTCCCCACTTCACTTTTGTGCTTAATAAGATACACCCAAGTTAACCTAGTATGGTCATCCACAAAAGTTACAAACCACCTAGCTCCATTTAAGCTTGCTACCCTAGAGGGGCCCCACACATCTGAATGTACCAAATTAAATGGATTGCTAGGTTCATAAGTGATGAGCCAAAAAATACCTCTCGTTAGTCAATAACGGTCAACGCTGAAGTAGGGGCATAAAAATGGCTAAGTATGGCGGGTCGGCCTGGAGGTTGACCAGGTCGCATGCGGACAAACAGTCCATCTCGGCCACAGGGCCCCACTGCCATCTCGGCCATACGGTCTCAGTGCCCCCTGGGGGCTAAAAATTTCACCTCGGCCAAAAGGCCTCATTTAGGCCTAAGGGTCGCATCTCGGCCTCAAGGCCTCATCTCGGTTTACAGTTCCATCTCGGCCAAAGAGTTGAACTCGGCCTCGGATTCGATCAACTTACTTATCTCGGACCACTTTCTATGGCGTCAGCTACGAGCATCATGAAAGGCCCATCAACGCTCCTTGAAGTCGGCCACTTTCATCTCGGCAAGCTGACCCCACATCATCAGCCATCTCGGGCACTTCTGAGAGCTCCTAGAGGACTTCATCTCGGTCTTAGGAGTTTACCGTGGGTAATTCTACCAGGTGAAACACCCAACCAGGTGAAACAGCTAGCCAGGTGTCCCAAGCTAGCTTACTCAGCTCAGCACCGAGCCACGTGGCGAGCATGCAAGAGCAAGAGTCATCCATATGACCTCCTTGCCTGTCACGATATCCGGGCTCTGCCCATGCATTGGCCCAAGTCGCCATATAAAAAGGCTGAGCAGCAGGAGAGAGAAGAAAGACAAGTAACAACAAGATCTGAAAAACTACACGTCAGTAACTCATCTTCCACACAGTGAAAACACAGGTTTACCAGAAAACCTCAATTTACAAAACCTTCATCATATATAAACCTCTCCTAAAATGGCCTTAGCTGACTTGAGCGTCGGAGGGTATTACCCGGGGCCATAGATCCCGGGTTCCCTGACCCTATTTCTCTGTGCAGGTCAGCAACTCGCTCACTAAGGACAACTGACGGAGTTCTAACGGCACCACATCAAATAAATACTTGGTGATATAATCCGACATCATCATATTGGCGCTAGAAGGAGGGCACCCGTACCTCCGTCATTTAAGTCTTCTTAACTACACTATTTAAAGCTTTCAAGTCAGTTCAAATGGGAAAGGAAGCCCGCGAAGTACCAGGGGAGTCCTCAAATCTGCACCGTCGAAAAGACACCCGCTCTGTTCATCCTGGACAGGATTCCAGGAGGCCAGAACCGGAAATGAAGAAGGTCCCGGTAGTAACCGCGGATGAGAGAGAAAAGGCCATGAAGTATGTGGCCGAGAATTTGGACGTGTTTGAGGCCGTGGTGGAGCGCGCTCAAAGAAAAACGTCCTGAGATGGAATACATGGAGGAAGACTCTACTTCCTTCCACCCAAAGGATAAGACCCAACGACAATCTTCTCATCACCCTCAGGGTTTTATGGCAGATGCAAGACGTAGTGACGACAGAGCCCCTACGGTGGAGTCGGTGCCTATACCTAGGCAGCGCCTGGGTGTAAGGTTTCGATCTTTCAAGAGCGTTCGTCAGGAGGCCGACCCTCGCAGGCCGAGGAGCCGACCTGAAGAACCCAGACCAAAGTATATAAGGGTGATCCAAGAAAGCCCGTTTTCTTGGGACATCGCGGAGTATTTGGCACCCGACAACTTTAAGGTGCCAAAAATGGACACTTATGACGGGACGTCTGATCCAACTGATCATCTTTTCCAGTTTCAGACGGCCATGAGTCTAAAGAATATTCCAGATCCGCTCCGCTGCAAGACCTTCCTTATGTATCTGCGGGGAAAGGCAAGAAGATGGTTCCAGGAGCTCTCACCTCAGTCGGTGGACTCCTTTAGACAGTTGGCGCAAAAGTTTAAATCCCAGTTCGTATCAAGTGCGCTGTTTATCAAGAACTCTTCACACTTAATGACTTTGAAGCAAGGTCCTGAAGTGTCTGTGCTGAAATATATGCAGCGCTTCTCGGACGAGTCACTGCAGGTCAGTGACCGGAACGAAGGAGTAAAGGCTGCTGCGTTCATCAATGGTCTTAGGGCGGGGCGTCTCTTCTCTCAGCTTGCGGAAGAAGGACCCACCACGTTGAGAGAATGCTTGAAGAAGGCGCATCAGTTTGCCCGCGGAGAAGAGGCAAACCGCCTAAAGAAAGAGGCTGAACAGAGTACTCGGCATGAGGCTCGGCCTAGTGTCAAAATGGACCGAAATGAGGACAAGCGTGATCGGCGCAGTGCGTTCGTTTGCCTTGGGAGCCGAGGTAAACGAGGCCGAGAGGGGCTGCCTCTTCTGGCCTCAAAAGACAGAATTTTAGCTGTCATGGAAAGAGATGGTTTAAGAACGGACCCGAAACCTCTGGCAGGTCCCAGAGATGAGAGGGATCCGAAGTTGTATTGCCGATACAATCGAGATGTCGGCCACGATACTGAAGATTGTCGGCAACTGGCCCAAGCAATTCGGAAGCTGATTGAGTTGGGGCACTTGAAACAGTTTTATGACCCACGCTCACGACTCCATAATCGTTTGAGTTTCCGAAAGAATCCTGAGAAGGATAAATGCCGACCTGAAACTCCCTCCACACGTCCCAGGTCGGACGATGATGGGGACAGAGATACACAAGAGGCTGCAGTGCAGCCACAAATTAACTCTATAATTTACACCATCTCTGGAGGTCCGCCTCAGCAAACTCGGGGGGGTGCCAGTATGTCAGGGGCGTAATCTGGGCCTCCCACAAAAAAGCGAAGGTTAGCTCGGGAACTGGTCTACGAACCAGAAGATTTTATTCCAATAGACTCTAACACGGGTCTAGTAATTGGACTATGTATACATATGGCACCAGATAGAATCGTAGAAGTACGAAGAGTTTATGTAGATACGAGGAGTGCTGTGAATGTTATGTACTATCATGTATATAAACAGTTGGGTTTGGCAGGCTCCCAAATGACTCCAGTAGCTTCTCCTTTATTTGGATTCACTGGTATGCCTGTTCGGCCAGCTGGCCTGATCACACTTAGTGTCAGCTTTGGTAAACCCCCGGCTTACCGTTGTTTGTGGATGGATTTCGTGGTGGTTAAAGAGAGGTCGGCCTATAATATTCTCTTAGGCCGACCAGCGTTGGTACCTCTGGAGGCCGTAATATCCCCCTTGCATGTCAGCATGAAGTTTCCTACCCCAGGTGGAGTAGTTACCTTGCAAGGGGATATTCCTATAGCCTAAAATTGTTATGCAGTGGCTACCCAAGGAGGTGGGGTCGTCCAGCAGGTTGTTTTGGATGATCTCATTCCTCCAACTGATGAGCGTTTACAAACAGATGACGCGGTTCAGGAATTCATCCTGGATCCAAGTCGGCCAGAGAACACAATCAAAATTGGGACCTGGATGTCCAGAACTTGCTAAGGGAGTTTGCAGAAGTCTTTGCTTGGACAACAGAAGATATGCCAGGGATTCCAACTTCCTTGGCAGAACACAAGCTTAATGTGGATCCTCAGGTCAGGCCCATTAAGCAGAAGAAAAGAAACTTTGCCCCAGAGAGGAACAAAGTGATAGCAGGAGAGGTCGAGAAACTCCTTGTGGCAAAGTTCATTGAAGAGGTCTTGTATCCGAGTTGGTTGGCCAATCCTGTTGTGGTCCCCAAGCCCGACAAGACCTGGAGAATGTGTGTAGATTACACCGACCTGAATAAGGCATGCCCGAAAGACTGTTATCCCTTGCCAAAAATTGACAGATTGGTGGATTTCACCTTGGGGTATGAGGTCTTTGATTTCCTTGATGCTTTTAAAGGCTATCATCAAATCATGATGGCAAAGGAAGATCAGGAGAAGACTTCTTTCATTACAGAGTCGGGCACTTATTGTTATGTCAGCATGCCCTTCGGTTTAAAAAACGCAGGGGCCACTTACCAACGTTTGGTCAATTTACTATTCTGAGATCAAATTGGCCGAATTATGGAAGTTTACATTGATTATATGTTGATTAAGAGGATGACTCTTGACCAGTATATCTCAAACCTCCGAGAAGTGTTTGGCATCTTAAGAGAATCCCGAATGAGGCTGAACCCAAAAAAGTGTACCTTTGGTGTACGTACGGGAAAGTTTCTTGGATATATGGTTTCCAAAGAAGGGGTACAGGCCAACCCGGCCAAGATAGAAGCCTTAGAAAGTATGCACCCACCTCGGAACATCAAAGAGGTTCAGGTTGACAGGCCGAATTGCTGCCTTGAGCAGATTTCTTTCTAAGTCAGCTGAGAGATCTTTACCTTTCTTCCAGATCTTGAAGAAACGAACTGCCTTTCTCTGGGATGACCAGTGCCAGAAAGCTTTTGATGACCTAAAGGCGCACCTGGCCGAGGTGCCCATGCTGACATCTCCTCTACCTGGGGAGACTTTGTACATATATTTATCAACCTGCCATGAGGCAGTGAGCGCAGTTCTGCTCAGAGAGCAGGATGCAGTTCAGAAACCCATCTACTTCGCTAGTAAGATTCTGCATGGAGCTGAGGTGCGATATCCTAATACTGAAAAAATCATCTTAGCATTGGTGGTGGCGGCAAGAAAGTTCCGACCTTATCTTCAAGCTCATCCCATAATTGTGGTGACGGATCGGCCCTTGAAGCAGATTTTATCTCGGCCACACTTCAGGCCGAGCTGCTAAATGGGCAATGGAGCTCGTTGAGTATGACATCAATTACAAGTCACGCACTTCTATCAAAGCTCAAGCTCTGGCCGACTTTCTAGCTGAAGGGATATCTGTTGAAGAAGATCCTCCTCCATCACAAGGATGGATCCTATATGTAGATGGGTCTTCTTCGAAAGACGGAAGTGGAGCTGGGCTCTTAATAATTAACCCAAACGAGGAAGAGATGGAGTATGCCTTGCGTTTTGACTTTGAGGCCACTAATAATGAGGCTGAGTATGAGGCCGTGATAGCTGGGCTGAGTTTAGCTCGTAAACTGGGGGCACAACAAATAACCGCCCGAAGTGATTCACAGCTCATAGTCTCTCAGATTAATGGAGACTATGAAGCCAAAGAGGACAACATGAAGCGGTATTTGGCTAAGGTTCAGCATTTGAAAGAATGTTTGAACGCTTTTTGATAGAACACATCCCCAGGTCGGCCAATAAACGAGCTGACGCATTATCTCGGTTAGCCTCATCTACCTCGGCCACAATTGGAAAGAAAATTGTTGTAGAGCTGGTAAAGCATCGTGTCTTTGATGGAAATGAAGTCTTGCAGCAAGACTATCATAATACCTGGATGGACGAGATAGTTACTTACCTGCAATATCAGACCCTGCCCGAGGACAAATCACAAGCTCGGCGTCTCCGCCTGAAAGCTTCCAGGTACGCACTCTTTAACGATCACTTGTACAGAAAATCTTTTTCTCAACCATGGTTACGGTGCGTACCTGAGGATGAAGGAGATTATATTCTCCGTGAGATGCACTTGGGCATATGTGGAAGTCATTCTGGAGCACGATCACTGGCCTGCAAGTGCTATTTGGCCGGTTATTACTGGCCCACTATTCGTAAAGATGCAGAAGAGCTAGTCAAAAAGTGCCCATCATGTCAAGCTCATGCTCCGACATCTCACTTGCCGAGTCATGAGTTGAAAAGTATTTCTAGTCCTTGGCCGTTTGTGCAATGAGGTATGGACTTAGTGAGACCTCTACCCCGAGCCCCTGGCTCGGTCAGATTCTTGCTGGTAGCGATTGACTACTTCACTAAATGGATAGAGGCCGAACCACTGGTCACCATAACTGGGGCTCAAGTCAAAAAGTTTCTATGGAAAAACATCATTTGCCGATTTGGCCTGCCCCAGATCTTGATCTTAGACAACGGTAGACAGTTTGCTGAGGATCCGGTGAAGAGTTGGTGTCTCGATTTACATATCAAGCAACGTTTCAACTCAGTAGCTCATCCTCAGTCAAATGGCCAAGTAGAGCTTGCCAACAGGATCATTAAGGATGGTTTAAAAAAGCGTCTGGACAAAGCTGGCATTAGTTGGGTCGAAGAATTACCCAGCGTCTTTTGGGCGTACCGGACAACTCCCTCAACTTCAACGAAGGAAACTCCTTTCTCATGGTGTATGGCACCGAGGCCGTTATTCCCGCAGAGATCGGTTCTACTTCGACTCGAGTGGATTATTTCTCAGCTTCTGATAATCATCAAGAACTACGACTGAACTTGGATGAACTCGAGCAAAAAAAGGACCGAGCACGTATTCGCATGGCTCAGCACAAAAACTTGATTTCCCAGCATTACAATTCTCGGGTACGTCCGAGATCCTTTCGAGTGGGAGATTTGGTTATGCGCGACAACGAAGTCAGCCATGCTGTTCCGACGGGAACTTTTAATCCTAAGTGGGAAGGTCCTTATCGCATCGTTGAAGTATTCCCAACGGGAGCCTACAAATTGCAGACTTTGGAAGGACGAACTCTTCCACGAACTTGGCACACTTCTCATCTCAGACTTCTGCATCAATGATGTAAATTGTAATCACCTTGTATATGAATACAAGTTTTTTCTGAGGTATCTTTCAAGAGTCAAGTGTCCAAGCAAGTTCTGAGCACTATGGAAGGCTCACATAAGACCTCGGCAGGTTCGAGGCAAATGCCCGCTAAAGGGTACATTAAGACCTCGGCAGGTCCGAGGCAAAAGACCTCGCAGGTTCGAGGCAAATGCCCGCTAAAGGGTACATTAAGACCTCGGCAGGTCCGAGGCAAATGCCCGCTAAAGGGTACATTAAGACCTCGGCAGGTCCGAGGCAAAAGACCTCGCAGGTTCGAGGCAAATGCCCGCTAAAGGGTGCATTAAGACCTCGGCAGGTCCGAGGCAAAAGACCTCGCAGGTTCGAGGCAAATGCCCGCTAAAGGGTACATTAAGACCTCGGCAGGTCCGAGGCAAAAGACCTCACAGGTTCGAGGCAAATATCCGCTAAAGGGTACATCAAAACCTCGGCAAGACCGAGGTGAAAGACCGTTAAACGGCAGATCAAGACCTCGGCAGGGCCGAGGCAGAAACTCACGTTGGAGCATAGTAAAACCTTGGTAAGACCAAGGCAAAAACTTAAAAGGAAGGTTAAGACCTCGGCAGGACTGAGGCAGGAACTTATCGAAAGTAAAAGTAAGACCTTGGTAAGACCAAGGCACTTACCCACTAAAAAGAAAAAACAAGACCTCGGCATGTCCGAGGCAAAAGTTAAAGAAAAGACTTGTGCAAGCAAGCCCCATGTTTTTCTTAAGAAAGCCGAAGTGAAGTTAAACAAGGCATAACTATAACCCAAGTCAGAGCCTGATTTGAACAAGGCAAAGTTTATATCAAGCTTACGAATGGTTTAGTTCAGCCCAAGAAACAGGTTTATTTTGACTTGAAGACTTAAATTGTTTTCAACAAAGTTGATCAAGTTTATTAAGGCTGATATGAAAAGTTAGCAATGATAGCATTGGAAAGTAAACTTAGTAAGGATGCTAAAGACAAAAGAAATAGCTGAGCCAAAAAGTTGGAAATTTCATTGATTTAAGCTTTGAAGTACATTTTGATGCCTGTTCTGCTAAAAGCTAAACAAAGAAGAACCCTAAAGCCTAGTCATCTTTGTCTTCGTCCCTCAAGTCAGCTCCGTCAACAAATTTTTGAAACAATTCTTCAAACTCTTGAGCCGCGAGAGGGTTGTAGAGTTCGGCTATGCGGCGGTCTTCTCTGTTCAGATCGGGATGCACTTCAGCACAGGCATCAATGGCTCTTCTTTGGCCGACCTCCATAGCTGAGCCTTGTATCAGGAGCATGTTCTCTTCAAAAAATTTGGATTTCCTGAAGTCCTGAAGAGTTTTGATCTCAGCCTCCATCAACTTTTGACGCAGCAGGTTAATCATTTCTTGATCAGTTTCGCCTCTCTGCGTCAACTCAGCTAATTGCTTCTTCAGATACTCAACCTCATTGAGAGATTGAGTGGAGGTCAGCTCTAGGTCGGCCACCTTATTCTCCAACTCATCCACCTTAGAGTTGGAGGTGGCCAACCTCGTCGCAGCATCTTCGGCCTTTTTCTGGAGTTGAGTGGTTCCCGCCTGCAAGTCAGTGACTTTCTGGGTCAGCTCGACTCTTCTTTTTTCAGATTCTTCAAGCTGTTTTCTTGTGGTCTCCAGCTCTCCAAGAAAATCTCTACTGCGAGTAACCAACTCCATCTCCTGGCCTCGGATCTACCAAAAAGATAGTGTTAGAAAGAAGTCTATTGACAAGAATAAGCAAAGTACTCAAAGGGAGACTTGCTTACCAGAGCAAGGTTAGACATGAAGGCGTTGGTCAGGGCCGCAAAACTAGTTGCCCTGAATCTGTGAAGATCCCGGGACAATATTGCTGCTCTGTTAAGCCTTTCGGCCACAACAGGGTCCTCAGCAGAATCCCCATCAGAAAACCCAATCAATATTGAGTCTTGGACGTTTCCCGGCTGAGGCAGGATTTCCTCAACCGGGTCAGCAGTGATCATCTCTGGGGGCTGAGATGGCCCCGGATCACGACTGCTAGAGCCTTCGCCCAGTTGTCTCTTTCAGGGGCGAAGGCTGGAACCTTCACCAGCGTCTGCTGGGACCTCTGAATCAGTTGGAGACTGAAGCTGAATTTCAGCCTCAGGCTCATCATCAACAATGGTGATTGGCAGAGCTGCAAAAAAATGAAAGCAAGTCAAAACCCAAACAAGTGTTAAAACACTTAGAAAAATTTCTACATATGAAGAAGGGGTTTACCTGGCTCAGGCTCCGCCACTTCGGGCTCAGCAGCAGCAACACTTGGGGTTGGGGGCACTGCTGAGGTGGAGGCTCCCCCAGAGCCAAGAGCTGCTAGCCTCCTTTCTCTCCGAAGCCTTTTTCTGGCTTGATTCTCAGCCATTATCTCAGCTCGGGTTGCGGGGCCAGCCATTGCGCCTACATCCAGGGTTAGACAGTTAAAACACTAACAAGAAAAAAATAAAAGTGCTGAGAACAAAAAAGCTGCAATGTCCACCTCGGATGATGGTCAGTTGGTCTGGAGAAAGAGCCCGATAATCATCACCAAGGGCCGAATGGGCTACATCGGCAGCCATCCAGACCTCGTAGTCCACCTTCTGCCAGTCAATGGTAATCGAGGCTGACCGAATTCTGTCTGCCTCATTGTAGTACTCCTGGCCCGGCAATGTGTTATGAACTCTGCCATGTTTCCAGACAGTCCCGTTCGGCAGTTCAGATTTTAGGACATAAAAGAATTTTTCCTTCCATTTTTTATTGGAGGAAGGGATGTTGATGGCAAAAGGAAAGTCAATGCTGGACGTTCGTTTACTGAAATAGTACCAGCTATGCGAAGTCCGGCATGCAAAAAGGGCTCGAAAAATAGTGGTATTGAAAGGAAACTCAATGAGTCTGAGAAGAAGAATATAACAAAGAATAAGTTTTAGGCCATTCGGCTGAATTTGGGGAAGCCTGAGCCCATAAGCCCGCATAACACGGACCACGGGCTCAGGAACAGGAAGGTTGAAGCCGGACTTGAAGTAGTCTTCGTAGACTGCCTCATAGTCCCTGGGTGGATCATAGGCAGTCTGACCAGGCAGAGGCAAAATTGGGCCGGAACGGTTCTTATCAATTTTGTAGTATTTACAGATCCTATCCAGGTCGGCCTCAGTCAAACTGGAGGTAGTTTCTTGGACCATTGGGGATGGCCGACCCCTTTCTATAACCCCAGATTAATAAGAAGGGCCCCTCAGGGGGGCGGAGGATTTACAGACGCCAGAGCGGGGGCAACCCTCACTGGCTCCGGCGAGGAACTAATTACAGTCAGGGCTCTGCTGGACTGAGCAGAGTCCCCGGTGGATTGAACTAGGTTGACGATGGGCAGATCATCGGCGGAAGAAGATCTGACAGACGGCGACGGAGAAGCAATAGCTCCTCCGGCTCCAGCGTCGTAAGAACCTCCCTCGGAAGGATTTTGGGAATCAAGGGAAGCAGAAGACATGATGAATAAGAAAAGGAGAAAACTTACAGAAAACTGGAGGAAGAAGAAGACCGGAGGAAGGCGGAGCACAGGCTGGACAAAGGCTGAAATTTGCCGGAATCAGGAAAACTCGCCAGAGAAGAAAGTAAATGCCGGAATTGAGAAATGAGAGCAAATAAAGGGTGAAAAAGATTTGGGAAGAGCTTATTTATAGGGCTACATCTCGGCAGCCCAAGGGTCGCCTGAAATAAATGGCCAACGGTTCGTGAAACGGCGGAATTCAAAAAGCTGCGCAACTGACGCTTTGTGCTCTGCGCGAACAGTAAATGCGCAGACCGAGCCAACCATAATCAGACACGTGCCAGAACAGAAAACGTGTCTAAGAATCTAGTCATAATTAACTGATTAGTTCGGCCAGAAGCTATCATTAGCGCTTCGTACATTGCGCCCCTAATAAGTACGTTAAGCGGCCTAATCAGATCCTAACACGACATCAAGGGAAGGATGACCCGGGAAAAAATACCTCTCGTTAGTCAATAACGGTCAACGCTGAAGTAGGGGCATAAAAATGGCTAAGTATGGCGGGTCGGCCTGAGGTTGACCAGGTCGCATACGGACAAACAGTCCATCTCGGCCACAGGGCCCCACTGCCATCTCCCCATACGGTCTCAGTGCCCCCTGGGGGCTAAAAATTTCACCTCGGCCAAAAGGCCTCATTTAGGCCTAAGGGTCGCATCTCGGCCTCAAGGCCTCATCTCGGTTTACAGTTCCATCTCGGCCAAAGAGTTGAACTCGGCCTCGGATTCGATCAACTTACTTATCTCGGACCACTTTCTATGGCGTCAGCTACGAGCATCATGAAAGGCCCATCAACGCTCCTTGAAGTCGGCCACTTTCATCTCGGCAAGCTGACCCCACATCATCAGTCATCTCGGGCACTTCTGAGAGCTCCTAGAGGACTTCATCTCGGTCCTAGGAGTTTACCCTGGGTAATTCTACCAGGTGAAACACCCAACCAGGTGAAACAGCTAGCCAGGTGTCCCAAGCTAGCTTACTCAGCTCAGCACCGAGCCACGTGGCGAGCATGCAAGAGCAAGAGTCATCCATATGACCTCCTTGCCTGTCACGATATCCGGGCTCTGCCCATGCATTGGCCCAAGTCGCCATATAAAAAGGCTGAGCAGCAGGAGAGAGAAGAAAGACAAGTAACAACAAGATCTGAAAAACTACACGCCAGTAACTCATCTTTCACACAGTGAAAACACAGGTTTACCAGAAAGCCTCAATTTACAAAACCTTCATCATATATAAACCTCTCCTAAAATGGCCTTAGCTGACTTGAGCGTCGGAGAGTATTAACCGGGGCCATAGATCCCGGGTCCCCTGACCCTATTTCTTTGTGCAGGTCAGCAACTCGCTCACTGAGGACAACTGACGGAGTTCTAACGGCACCACATCAAACAAATACTTGGTGATATAATCCGACATCATCAATAAGGTTTAGGAAGATATCTTCCTTTTGTCTGTTTTGCAAGTACACACATTTCACATTTGAGAGACAGATTTGAATATGACAAAATAACTGCGGCATTGATCTTTTTAAGTACATAAAATTAGGATGTCCTATTCTATCATGCCACAACAAAATTAGATCCTGCCTCTTGTTCATTGGATCAGTACATGAAAGAACTCTAGAACTATTACATACTGAGGGTTTTGGTTCCAAAACATCTTGTTTTTCCTTTGACTGATTGATGTATAATCCATTTAATTGTCTAGCATTTCCAATCATCTTCCACATATGTGTCTCCTGAAAGATACATTCAGAAGATGAGAACATTGCTATACAATTGTTATCAGAAGTCAACTTGCTAATTGATATTAAATTAAAGCTCAAGCATAGTATACATAACACATTATACAACATCATCTTATCGGTGAGTTTAACATTTCCTTTTCCCAACGCCCGTAAATTAACCTCATTAGCAATCTCTACTGCCTTTGGACTTGCAAAAGTTTCATATGCATTTAGAAGAGTAAAGTCTTTGGTCATATGGTTTGATGCTCCGGAATCAATGATCCAAGAGCACCAAGGACCATCTGATCGAGTACCTTTCATTGAAGCCATGGTGGCTCTGCTTGGAGGCTCGTTCTGTGGGCATTGTGCAAATCCATTACTTAGCTGTTGTTGAGAAAACAGTTGTACAAGGGCCTCCACCTGGTGAGTGAGACGAGAATCTGGTTCCTTGACATAATTGGCAACAGAAGATCTCCCTGTTCCCTAAGATTGTGAGAACCTTGAGGGAGTTGGTCCATTTTGTTGTTGAGCCTCCTTAAGTCTCTGAAGCTTAAAGCAATTATCAACAAGAGTGTCCAACCTTCTTACAATATTTGCATGTTGGAGGTTGTCTATATGGAAAACGTTGAGTAGGTGGCCCTGAGTTTCTTCTGGCTAAGAAACCAGATGCATTTGAGGACAAGATAGGAACTTTTTGCTGTGAACATTCAGATGTTGGAGTAGACTTGAGGGTTGTGTGAGTGAACAAACGGAGTTTGGTTTGAGGTTTTTGTTATTAAGGCAGTTACTTCACTGGATCGGTTGACGATAGTACCCATCACGACCTTAAGTCGACTTTCTTCTTGGCGAACGGCAGAAAATGCAGTGTTTAAAGTAGGTAAAAGTTTCACGCCTAGGACTCTACTTGTGACAGAATCAAGTTCTTTCTTTAGGCCACGCAAGAATCTGAAAACACGTTTGACTTCTATAAACTTTTTGAATGAGAGAGCATCAATAGGAGAAGTCCAAGAATGCTCTTCAAATAAATCAATCTGTTGACATAATCTTGTAAGATTGGAATAATATGTACTTACTGAGGTCTCCCCCTGACAAATGTCCTGTAACTGAGACTCTAGTTCATAAATTTCAGAGACATTGTCTCTTTTCGAGTATAACTCCTTTGCAGCCTTCCAGATCGCTGCTGCAGTTGGATAATAGGTGAAGTTATTACCTATGTCTGGTAGCATAGATCCTATTAACCAAGACATGGTCATGGAGTTTTCCAAACGCCACTGCTTATGACTGGTGTCAGATGGCTCTGGTATGGGTTGATGGCCATAAAGGTAATCATCTTTCCCCCGTTCGATTATAAACATTTCTACTTCCTTACTCCAAGGAAGATAGTTATTTCCTGTAAGTTTGTGATTGGTAATCATAATAGGATTACCATCAATTGAATGAGGTAGCGGAGATGGAACCCCTTCTACTGCTGTTTTACTTGGAACAACAGATGTAGTTTCTGAAGCTTCTGAGATTTCTGACATAAGAACAGTTCAGTGATAGTAGAGATGTGATATAGGAAAAAGTAAGGATGATGAAGTTGTGCAGACTAGAGGAAGAAACTAAGAATTTCTGGAATAAAGAGAGATGAAGGATGTGAAGGGAGATAGAAAGGAGAGAGAGAAGAGGATGATTCTTCCAGAAAGAAGAAGAAAAATAAAATAAAATGATAACGAACGCAGAAAGAAGATAAGACAAGGACGTGGAAGTGGCGTGAACAACAAAGAACCCTTGAACAATTGAAATGTCACCGTTTTTACGGGAAACGTAAACTTCTCCTTGGGAACGCAAATCGCGGAAACAAACTGAAATTAATTTGTTTTTTGAGATCCGCACTTTAAAAAATCGGGGGAAAAAGTAAGTGGTATTCACTTTACTTAAAAAGAGAGAAAGAACACGTGGTCTTTAATAGCAACACACGGACCGACTAGAATTGTTCACGTGTATATTGTTTTCCAGACGAAATCAGGAATTCTTTGTCTTTAACCTTAACCTTCTTCTTTGCTTAACCTTCTTCTTCGCTGAAACTTCTCCTTTATTCGAACAGTATACAACAGAAACATAAATGGAATTTCAGTAGAACGTATCTATGATTTTTGCAACAATTGTGCAGACAACAGTTGCTTATACCTCAAGCTCTGATACCATATAGAAATGTATTCACCATTGAGAATGTAGTGATATGAAGAAGATAAATGATTGAACAGAAGTATAAATCTCATACACATTTAGTGGAGACTGAAATATCAAGATTTCAGATTATCATTTTTGAGGCTATAGTAATCCTTTATATACACAGTAGTAGCCAACGGCTACATTGTACCTAACTTCCCAACGATAACTTTCCTTTAAGTATGTACAAATAATTTCTATTCATTTATAACAATATCCAATATTCCTAATGTACAATACTTTCTAACTGCTTTACTTCTCAATATTTCTACAACAGTGCTTCGTCTTACAACCTCAAGAACTTCGCAGAGGAGTAATGGCTCAGCAAAAGCCTCTTAGAAAGGCAAAAACTGGATGATGACCTGTTCCTATTCCGCTTCCAGTCTGAAAGCTTTAAGCAAGACATCTTTGATCTTTCACCCATGTCATTTGGTAACAGAGTGCTCTTTCTTCGGCCATGAGATCCAGAGAAAAAGATAGAATGGCTAAAACTTAATACCATCCCTGTTTGGGTCAGATTTCCTTTCGTGTCTCTCTAATATTTCAACACAGTTACTCTAGGACGATTGGGTTGTTTGATTCTCCAAAGTTCGTGGATAGACTTACAACTGCTTAAACAAGAGTTGCATATGCTAAAATTAACTTTGAGATTAAGGTAGTTGATGATCTACCAAGCAAATTGAAGATTATTGAAGAATATTTGACAAGCTGTGGAATATGAATGGATGCCTATCCAATACAAGACAAGCAAAACCTTTGGGCATGACTATGAAGTAACTCCTGAGCGAAGACCTGAGCAAAGAAGGAAGAACAAATCCCCAGTGGTTAGCTGAGCCACAATCATGAATGGGATGCAGGTCAACTTGCTATGGTCTAGCATCAGAAAACCATTGACAAAGGCAAGAATGTTCTACCAAGTGAAGAATGGAGCATACCAACCCAGCAACAGACCTAAAAGACAAGGATTTGGGAAAAGACACTGAATACCTCTCCACACCAAAGAGGAGGGAATCCCAGAAAGGGGTCTACTAGAAGGACAAAAACAGAATTGAAGAAACAAATCATCTTGGTTCTTCTTTATATCCTTTATCTAATAAAAGCATATCTAACAAATTTACTCCTCTTACAAGTCTGGAGGATGATTTTGAGTAGTTGCAAGGTGAAATTGACCAGGAAGACTACCTTCGTCTCACTGTGGAAAGCAACGATGACAAGAAAAAGTATCTTTCTTCCTCTCCTTTTGAAGAAGCAGAGTCAGAAGATTACTTTGATATGGAAAAAGACGTAGACCAAATGCCTAAAGTAGACCCATAGATACTATGCCCCAAAAACTAGATAAAGGGGGATCTTTAACCAGTAAGAACATGGAGACTACACAAAAGAAGGGGTAGGTGCTATTGTGACATCTAATAAGGTGAGCTCTAAAAGACCAAAAAAGGTTAGGAGTGAGGACCACTTTGGTGATGAACATATACATGTCCTAATACCTTGTGATATGGATATGAAAAAAGGGAAATCTCTATAGTTAGGGGGTTATCCCTGCTGAAGGAAGGTTTCTACCTCTTTTATATGACCTCCCAAAACATAATGGGATTAGAGTGAGGGTCACACGAGTTTAAGGGACAATGAAGAAGGTAGAAATACGGACAAAGGTCCACCACACATTAGCTAGTACAGTAGAGAAAGAAAAAGGGGTAGACTTATAGGTTCCAAATCCCTTAGATGATTAAGCAGCTTGTTGGAATATTAGGGGGCTTAACTCTCCTCTAAGACAATATGAAGTTGAGAAATACGTCAAGGAAAAGGGTATTGGTATTATAGGCCTTGTTGAAGTAAAGGTTAGACAAAAAGTAGAAAACATCACCATGAATTTTTTTTTGAATTGGAAGGTTATTCATAACACCCTGACCAACATAGTGTCATGGATTTGGATTGCTTGGAACCCAAATCTTTTTGAAGTAAAATCACTGCATTGTAATGAACAGTCTATTACTTGTAAACTTTCCTTAAACTCTTCTAAGGATGAAGAGTTTATCATTAGTGTAGTATATGGCTACAACAAGAGGAGCAATAGGAGAGACCTTTGGAGTAAAATGAGATACCAGTACCAACTATATGAGAACCTTCCGTGGCTTGTCATTGGAGATTTTAATATCATTCTTGATGGTCAAGGAAAAACAAAGAAAAAAGATTCACCAAAATGCAATCAAGGAATTTACTGATTGGAATAAAGATATGGATATGATAAAACATCCCCACAAGAGGGTTTGAATGCACATGGTCAAGCAATAGGGATGAAGACAAAAGAGTTTTACAAAAATTGGCCCCATGTTCTGTAATGAATAATAAAAAGGTCTAATTCCTCATTTCCAATTGGATTACGAATCCCCCATTACCTCTGACACTCTCTTGGTATACTTTCCATCCAATTAAAACAAAAATTTGGCTTTAAGTCTTTTAAGTTCATGAAAGGTTGGATGATGCACCCTAGCTTCAAGTCTCTTGGTCTTTAAGCCTTTTAAGTTCAGAGGTAACAAAAATTACCTCTGACACTCTCTTGGTATACTTTCCATCCAATTAAAACAAAAATTTGGCTTTAAGCCTTTTAAGTTCATGAAAGGTTGGATGATGCACCCTAGCTTCAAGAGGATCTTAAAAGAAAGTTGGGAAGCTGTTGAAATAGACAACCTCCAAGTCAGCTTGGTTAGGAAACTAAAGCGATTGAAAAAAAAGTTAAACAAGGAGGAATTCGGTGGCATCACTTGTAGAATTGAAAAGACTAGGATGAACCTGGAAAAGGATGAAACTGTATTTGTAAACGATCTTTTTAACGGTCAACTACAAAATAAGGTTAAGAGATCTAGGGATGCTTATCCTACACTTCTATCCTTTTGCTTTCAATAACCACTACCTCCTTCCCTATCAACTTAAATGCCTCCCTGATTGGTCATTTCAAAGGCACAAGGGAACTGAGGCAAGGTGACCTTTTATCGCTTTGCATATTTATTTTTGTTATGGTGGGTTCTACCTAACTGTTAAAAAAATAAAACTCGCCATACAACTTTCATCCCAAATGTGAATATACTAAACTCTCTTCTCTGCCATTTGATGATGATCTCTTCATCCTTTCTAAGACACGAACAATGACGGTGATAAAGGAGGCCCTGATAGAGTTCCGTGCCCTTTCTGGACTCCAACCAAACCTACAAAAATATGAGACATTCACATCTGGAATCTCCAGAAAAGAGTACCACTGGAGAAATTCTAGGAATGAATTTGGGAAATATGCCTATCAGGTACTCAGATGTTTCTCCCTTAGGTAAGAGGCTAACTTATTGTGACTATGGTTGACTTCTTGGCAAGATTGCTAGTAAGGTCCACAGTTGGGCAGCCTCTAAGTTTTCCTATGGGGATATACTACAGTTGATAAACTATGTGTTGACAGCCATTTGCAGGCATTGGTCAGCCTCCTATTTTCTACTTAGAAGAGTTATAAGGGAGATTGAGAATGTTTTTAAATCTTTTCTATGGGGGAGTTCCGGGAAAGCCAAAATTAGATGGTCAACTTTGTGATGCCTAAGGAAAAAGGTGGACTTGGTATCCTTGATTTGACTCTTCTAAATAATGCTTACATTATGAAGAGCATATGAAACATATATGAGCACAAAGAAAGTTTAGGGGTAAAATGGGTGTATACTGTTATATTAAAGGGAAAATCCATTTGGGAAGCAAAGCTAAGACCTTCTGATTCTTGGCTTTGGAAAAGGTCCCTAGGGGTCAGAGACAAATTTGTAGATTGCATTGGAATGATGATTGGGAATGGAGAAACCACATCCTTTTGGAAGAGCCCTAACATCCATGGGGTATACAAAGCTTAACTCACGATGAGTGAAAAAGAAAGTTGAATATCAATGAAGATGCAAGGGTGTCTATGGTGATTGAAGGCAATGAATGGAATCTGCCATATGGAAGAAGGTGGGATGACCAAGTCATCCAATTTAGCTATGTCTGTAGGAACATAAATATCAGACAAGGGGATGATTTTTGGATGTAGAAGCCCAACCTTCAATTTTTTATAAAAAATGCTGCAAATGCACTTCAACCACCTTTGTCTATTGTTGAATAGGGTAAAATTGTTGAGTATAAACATTTTCTTCCACGTTATGCAATCATACTATGGCTTACATGTTGGAAGGGAATGAATACATTAGACAAACCGTTTAATTGGGAATTGATTCAAAATAATTCAAGTGTCTTGTGTGACAGGTTCATAGAAGACTACGATCACATCCTTTTTCAGTGACCATACTTGGCTAAGATGTGGAGTGCAATCTTGAAGCAGATGAAATGTAATGATACAATCCTATCCTGGCAGAACACTCTTCTCTGGATGGATTCCAGTAACACTTGGAGTTCCAGTCTCCTGAAAAACATTGGCCTTTTTGGTTTCTTAGCAACTGTTTATTAGCAGCTGGGCAAAGACTATATGATAACAGTCAAAAATATTCTGAAAAGCATCTTTTTCTCTGCTACTTCTGAAGAGGTTATAAAAAGAGTAAGTCCAACTGGGAACTTACTCTAAACCTGAGAATCTCTGCTGAGTCCAACTGGGAACTTACTCTAAACCTGAGAATCTCTGCTGCTATCTTCTCATATATTCTGGTATATATTGCTTCTCTATTCTTTACATCTATCTCGGGGTGAAGGTGCCTCAGATTCATCAGGTCCTCATTTTGGTTAGAGATTGGTGTCTTTTGACTTCAAAAACGGAAGGCTCAGTGGAGTTTGTACCGTTTGGTTGTCAAGGTTCCAATCGCTTATTTTGATCCGATTGATGCTTTTTCTACTCCTTTTCCTTTACCCCCGACAAATTTCCAATAGCCTGTTTTGAAAGAAATTCCTCCTCTGTTCTGTCGCACTCAAATTCCATCTGATGTCTTGTTTAGTTGCTCTCCTCTATTATTCTCTTTGGAGGTCTTTGGAATCTTGGATGAAAAGTGGGATGGTTTTTTTTGGGTGTAAGAATACCCAGTTTTGCACTCTTTCTGATTGCCTCTGTTCTGGTTGGGACATGTATATGGCCTAACTACTGGTACTGCTTAGGAACCTTTCTGGCTGGGTTTGTCTAGATTGATGCTTCTTTTGTGGAAATTGTTCTTTGCTAATGCTCTGTTCCAGTTCATGATACTGATATGATGTCTTATGCCCTTAATTTTTCTGCTTTGCATTGGAGACTAAACATGTTTCCTTTGTTGCCTTCATGAATTTTGGTTACTCCCCTCCCGCAGAGTTCCCTTTGCTGTTATTGTCTACTCTTTGACGAAGACTTTTGTCTTTATTTTTGTAAGCTGTAAAGGGGACTTGCTTGGTACTAGATTTTGGTTAGACTATGCTAGTAAACATTTAGTGTCTCTGTATTTTGAGCAACTTGTTCTTGCTCTTGCCCTCCCTGGCAACCACTTTGAAAAGCTGAATAATTTGGCTTTTTATGAAATTTTAACTTACTAAAAAAAGATGAGAGCCTCATGAAATAAGATTCTTATCTTTTAAAGAATATAAGAATTCATTCACAACTTTGTAAATATGCCTAAATTCGTTTTGTTAATGAAATTTTAACTTAAAAAGATGAGAGCCTCGTAAAATAATAATATTATCTTTCAGAGAATATAAGAGTACCTTCACATCAACAATGACAACGTACTGAGCATTGGCAGATGATAGCTTTAAAACATATAACTAATACTCCTTCCGTTCCAAAAATATTGGCACAAATATTCAGAAAAGTAGTTGGTCAAACATCTTTTTTAATCAAATTGTCAAAGTAGTCTACACATTGTTTAGTAGAATTTGGTCATAAATGGTATGAAGACTATTTTGACAAACTATTGTGTTGAATACTATTACGATTTATTTTTAATAGATGTTTGACCAATTAGCTATGTTGACCAACTACGAATATTTTTTGGACGGAGGGAGTAAACATTGAGATCTTAACGTTGAATATATTGCTCCCAGTAATGCTTGTTGTTTTGTGAATATGTGCATAAATAATAAGATTTTTGTGTAAAGCTAGGAAGTCCTAGGCTTTGTTTTTCAGTTTTAAGGCAGTAATGCTTGTTGTTTTCCTACTGCATCTTTTGGCACTATGTAGCAAGAATAGCTTGCTGGTCCTAGCCGTGTGAACATTTTACTTTAATGAAAAACTTTAATTTAAAACAAAAAAAATGAAGGCTCCCAGTAGGCCAGTTTCTGTGTGCGCACTTTTGCAGTTTTCTACTAGAGAGTATAAAAAAGAGGGGGAAGCAAGGAAAAGAGCAGAGGTTATTGGTGAAAATTTTCTCCACATATATCCTGAGTGATAAGGTTTACTATCCAGGTAGAGTTGTGATATTTTGGGTAAGCGATTATGTTGGTGTTCCCGTTGCAATTTATGAGTTGTTGGTCAACTTCTATTCTTGGTTCCTTCATTACGCTGTGCTTCCTACTCAAGCTTGAATATTCCAGTGTGGTCTTCTGAATGTTTTAGCTGGTCCTACTCTATTGGTGTATTTTTTCCGGGAATCAGCGGCAAACACCTAACATCCCCCTACCTCCTCCTGCCTTTTTTTGTTGAAAGCATTTAAGTTTCTTTAACTGTCAGAATCGCTTGACTCCACAGGTTGGCATTTCTATTGCTGCTCGGACTTATGATCTTTCAGCAGCAGCTCCTTTTCTAGTTCCTGATATTTTGGATCTCCAACCAGTGGTAAAACATGCTATTCCTTTTAGTTCATATGCCAGAGATCTGGTGGAACGTGGCAAGGTTCATTTGGCTGAGGTATTTGAATTTTCCATTGTTGTCATGCTGTAGTAGTAGGCGTTTCTAGGTCCCTCTGCACGAAACATACTTATGTTAATCATGTCGAAGTTTTGGAATTGGGCTCTCTTTTGTGCCAGGGATTACAGAAATCAATTTGGCTGTTGCTCCATCCTTTTGTCAAAAGCCTCTTTGTTGTGATGAATTTTACTAGTCAAAACACGGGAGCATATTTCACAATGCACCTTTGGTTTTGGGTATCATGCCACTTTTAATCCAACAGCTTTGGCCTTTTCTCATCCATGTAAAAGTTTGGTTACCTGACAACTTTTTTGTTCAGTAAGTAAATTGAAAGGCGTAAAAGAAGTTAGGACCATAACTGCATGGCATATAAATTTTATCTGACATACAACTTTGGCTTGCATTGTCCACATAAAAGTTCGGAATTACCTGGCATCTTACAAATGGGAGTATCTTTCAAAGTACTCTCTGCTTTTGGTGTCATGCCCCTGTCTATTCAGTTGCTAAGTATGCCTTTGGCCATGTGTAATCCATCTAGATTTTTTCGCTTACCTGACTTCTTACAAGAAAATTATATTTGAACCATATCTTGAGACCACAATTTGGAAGGGTAGCAAATTTCCAACTTGATTGAACAGTGTGGGTAATGTAGGTCAGAGTAATGCGTCATGGTGTGATACATCATGTTCTATTTACTTGCTTTGAGGTGTTGTTGGTCCTTTTACTCTTATCTCAGGGTATGCTCAGCGAGGCATATGCAACATTTTCAGAAGCCTTCACCATGCTTCAGCAGGTCTGGTAACCAGCTACTAGTTATGTGCTTTTCAAGTTTCGTGTTTTTTCCCCCTTCTAGGATATGGGTAATCTAGTCTTTTTTGTGTGTATTATTTTGCTCCCATATCGGTGCCTCCTGTATGATTAAGACGTCTATGTCATCCATTTTTAAATGGAACTCTTATATCAGCTCGCTCTGGTGGGGTAGTTGCACCACTTAGCTGTTGATAATCATAAATTTACTCTAAAATTGAACTTTTCTGAATTTTAGGCCTTCCCCTCTTGTGTACATATCTTTCGGTGTGCACTGTGTTTTAAGTGTATTTTCATGGTAAATGCAGGTTACTGGTCCAATGCATAGGGAGGTTGCTAATTGTTGTCGGTATGTCCTTGCTACTCGAGCACTAATGTATAAGGTTACAATGTTCAGTTCGATAATTCGTTTACTCGTTGCTGGTTAACAGTGTAGCAAAAATAGTGCCCCTCTTTACATCCATCTCTCTCTCTCTCTCTCTCTCTCTCTCTCAAATGATATTCCTCTCATATCAACCAAGGGTATAGCAAAACAGTTATTACGAAAGTAGGAGGTGAACTCTACTACGCATTTCAATGCTGGCTAGACAAAGATCTCTGTCACCAGTCCTCTCAACAAAAAAAAAATAAAAACTCCTCTCTCTCTCTCTCTCTCTCTCTCTCTCTCTCTCGTTTGCTTTTTTCTCCCCTGAACATGTTGATACTTTTTGGAGATTGAGGGGATGTGTATGCATCTTTTCTGCTTGCTAATCCATAATTCTGGTGGTTCTTATCTTTGTAGGTTTTCCTAAATTTTGCTGGAACATCTCTTTATATTTTGTTCAAGCAGTTCGTTTTTGGCACTGTTTATGAAATCTACTAAAACTGTTTTGGGTTTTCAGCTACTTAGCCATGGTATTGTACCATGCTGGAGATATGGGTGGTGCAATCATGCAACAACAGAAGGAACTTATCATAAATGAACGCTGCCTTGGATTAGACCACCCTGATACGGCTCATAGGCATGGAGTTTTTTCCTTTGTCTTCTCTATTGCTCCATTAATTATATTTTCTGAAGGTCAAAGTTACTGTCAGTGAGAATGTTTAAGCTACATTATTATTTCCAATGTGTAGTTCAGAAACAGAACAACGTAAAATATATACTTTTTCAAAATTAAAATATTAGCTTAAGCCTTTTGTCTTTTCCTTGGACGTTATTAGGGGTGGAATTTATGTCTGCCGTGAAGATTCAAACTTCTTGTGATCCGTTCCCCCCTCCCCCACCCCACAATTGGCAGTTGTGCAAAAAGAGGGTAATGGTCATGTGAAAGATCCAGTACAAGGGTTTTGAATTGGATAAATTCCTTGTTTGATTTTAGATGAAGAAAATGTTCTGTTATGATAATTAATGAATGCTATACAAAGTTTTAATTGTCCTGGTATGAACTTTTTGTTCTATCTTATTTTCTTGTTGGATCTCTATGAGCTTCATGACATGATCCATATTCAACTTTTACTGCAGCTATGGCAACATGGCCCTCTTCTATCATGGTCTGAACAAGACTGGATTAGCACTGCAGCATATGGCTCGGGCTCTACTTCTGTTATGTCTATGTTCTGGCCCTGATCACCCGGACATTGCTGCAACTTTTATAAATGTTGCTATGATGTACCAGGATATTGGGAATTTGACTAAAGCTCTTCAGTTCTTGAATGAAGCATTGAAGAAGAATGAGAAACTTTTAGGAGAGGAACATATTCAAACTGCGGTGTGCTATCATGCCCTGGCGATTTTATATAACTGCATACCCAATTATACACTATCTGTCCAGGCACGTCTCAAGCTGACTGATTTTTTGGAATTTACAGAGGTCTGTTTTAGATAGTAGTCTGTTTGATTGACTTTTACTTTATGTTGAGGCAGAATGAGCGGAAGACATATGACATACTCGTCAAAAAACTTGGACAAGATGATTCCAGGTCACGCGATTCTTTAAATTGGATAAACACCTTCAATAAGCGTATGGCACAGGTATTGCACTTCGTCGCCGTTACTGGGTCTCAAGATCTTTCTTTTTTAAGAGCCTTTTTTTAATGTGGTAGTATATTGGTACTGTGACTGCATTATTTCCCCCCCTACTCCTTTTCTTTTTGGTTGATTTCTTGGTTCCATATTCTCAGGCTCAGCAAAGTTCTACAGAAGCACACAGCATTTTGCAGGTAGATAACTGATAACATGCTTATATCTCTCCATTTTGCAGGTAGATAAGTGATAACATGCCTTTTATCCCTCGAGTCATCTGGCAACTGGATAAACATTTGTCGGGTTACCTAATTCTTCATATTTTCTGGTTCTTCACTACTTCTATTGCCCCAAGGGATGTGCTACACGTTTTTTTTTTGTTTGACTGCATATTCTGATGGTTATCATCAGAATTGTAATGGATACCTTCCACACCCCCCCCCCCCCCCCAACAAAAAAAAAAAAAACCAAATGGTTAAAAACTTTGCTACATGGAAGTTAAGATTTGCAATTGAAGGATAAGCCCTTGTCCCCTGACAATCTCCCTGTCACTAGGAGAAAGACTCTGTCCTATCACCGCAACATAGTTGATTGAGATTCTTCTGAACAAACTCAGTGTTCTGCTTACAGTTGGACTCACTGCATCATAATCGATTGGGAGGGGGGGGGGGGTAGAGAGCAAGACCTGATTATGATTATCGTGACTCTTGTGCAAGCACCCCTTTATAGAAAGAAGTATATTTATGGCACATCTGTTAGATAAATCGAATCCATATCCAGCCTACTGCAGCTTCAGCCGAGAAAAGTTTTTCATTAGTTCATATCATTTCACAACCTAATGCAATCTCTAGATTCTTCATCTTTTTACTTACCTCTTGGTAGTGACTTAAGTCAACAAGATGTTAGTCCATTCTGTTGTGGGCAAGCCTGATACCAGATGCGGGAATCTGATCTCGTAAATTGCAGGTTATATTAGGGGTCTATTTCATTCTCACAGATTGCCGCTTAAAGCATTTTCTACGTCCTTTTTACGAAGCATCGTATCTCTAGCGCAATGATTGCCCTGGTACCTAATTCACTGCTAGCAAGTTACTACATCAATGTGCCAACCATAATGCAAAAGCAAGTTGTCATTTAGTTTGAAAAACAAAGCTACTGCAATTTAACAGAAAGGTGCTGCCCTCGAGCAATGCACTCCACTTTCAGAGCAAAAACTCACTTCTAGTGTGGGTGCTTATACCTTAACAGAGTAAAAGCCCTTCAGGTCTGTCAACCTCTGAAATCATGTCTTTGAGCTGCCATTTCTGCTGGTAGGTGAGAATTTAGAAAAGAGAATGTGATTGTTCAATTGTTCAGTCACTACAACAAAGGTAGGGGTAGTACTGGAAGATTTTCCTCACTTCATTGAACATCACTTGGTGGAAGATTCCCTGCTAAATCTTCACAATGAGAAGCGGGGGCGGAGTGAATTTATTAAATATTGCAGACAGTTCCAAAACGTCAAATGGCCCCTTTGCTTAGCGGTGTGTGTTTCAGCTGTTGTAACATATAGCGTTTTGCATGTTCACAAATAGATGAAAAGCCTAACATTTACCACAATTTCTTATGCTAATTTTACACTGGCGACTGCTGGTAGTACTAAAGATGCCTTTCTCACATGTATCTCGAAGGATTGTGTAACTATGATTGTGTTTGAGATGATCAAACTGACGCAATTTCCCATCGCAACCAAGAGCATTACATTCTTTTTCTTTTTGATGCATGGTGTAATACATGCATGCAACACAAGGTGGAGATACATGGTACACAACAATTCATGAGATATGTGTGGGAGATACATGGTATACAGCACTAGTATATGTAGGAGATACGTGGTATACATGACATGCTAGGTACGTAGAATAAACCACCACTGTAAGGTGGATAACCGCTATGGAAGTAGGAAAAGCCTTGCATTTGCAAGGGTTTGAACCCCAAAATATCTTCGTGTTGAGACCTTAACCTAACCACTTAGAGCTAGCCGCATTAGCTACACTCTTCAACGAAGCCCGTTAACTCTTGCAATCTCCTTGTGCTGGAATTGTCGGTTGGAAATCCTGGTTCAGCTATGGGTTTACACTTCAATACATGGATAGATGTCCATCAAAATTTTGTACAACTGATTGAACATTTTGAATCCCGGTCCTGTAGTAGTGCAGGCTTCCTAATCATTTTTCACCAGATTGGGATACCCTTTGTGTGCTGGCCGACAGCGTCCTACAAAAATAATTCTATTTACATCAATGATAATTAATCTACCCAAAGGGGAAAAAAAAAGTACCTGGACTTTTTTGAGGCACAGGTTTCCTAGTCATTAAAGCAGTAAAACCTCCCCCTTGTTGGATCCCCTGGTAGGTATTAATTTTATAGCTTGATTGATGGCCGCCGAGTTAACACTGCTTTTCATTTTTGGGTTGAAAAGGGAATGAGGAGATGTACAAAGATATCTTTACACATTGCACACATGACATGCTCTAACGTCTTTTTAAACTATTTCGTCAGCTTGTCTTCTTCTCACCCTCACTTCTATGTTTAAGACCACTGCATTAAATAACCTGATGTGGTTTTCTGGAATAATTAGTTTAAGCAGTGAAGTAGAAGAGAAAGGACTGTAGATTGATTTCCCTTCCTTTTCTCCTCACCATTTGGAAGACATGTTTTAAGTCGTCTGATGCGGTTTTATACCTGAAGAGAGGGATTTGCTGGGTGGACAATAAGGCTGTTCTCAGCCTTATGTATGATGAGATCTTATGTACGACAGTTAATGGAGGGAACCATGATCTAAGTATAGTTGGCGGCAGTGGATTTTGAGTCAAAAATGAAATTTACTGCTTCATAAAGTGGTAAAAAGGTGAAAAATAGATAAGCCAACACAAATGACGCAACATTGTCACGACATTTATCCTGTAAAAATGTCAAATCGATTTAATTATCTGCATTGATACTCTGGTTTTATTTTAGAATGATTATACTATTAACTAATTTTTGTCATTACCCCCCCCCCCCCCCACCAGAAGGTAAATGTGTGTTGATTCTTATTTTCTTTTATTTATCCATGACTCTGTTTTTCTTGCCAAAGGAGTAATCCATTTTACAAGGCAGAAGAAAATTTTATTAACGAAAACAGCAAAACACCTCACACACCATAGAAAACACTAGCAAGCTCTGAACAAGTGAAATTTATGTTATAAGAGAAGAATTTTTCCTTTTTTTCTTTACTCCCCATATGTCTATACACGCTTATCTACTCCGTTAGCTTTTGTATTGAAATGGTGGGATAATCATCTTTTGTGTAGGAAATGCCTACTCTAGTAACAATAATAACGTCAGAAACAAAATCGCTGCATCACTACTTGGTTGAGAGTGGGCACTCTCTGTAGAACTAGTTCTGTTCACTAGCGAACTGAAGGGAGTTTCTATAGTAACTGATCTTGGCAGAACAAAGGCACTAGTGGATTGATTTCACAAAAGTCCAATCACAAGCTGCACTGTACTAGCAAAGCTTCTATGTTCTGCAAGAATTTAGTATGACTGTAATTTTGCATATAAAGTTTAATAAGGAGGTGGCATCTCTGTAGAAACTTGTGGGATTGGATCTTATCCGGTAAATGTTTGTCAGTGATGTTTGACCTGTTAAGTCACATTGCACTGAATCTAGCCTAAGAATAGAGAATCAGGGTTGTATCTATTTAGTGGCAGGATTTGTTGGTAGCTCCTGCTTCTGAAAAAAGGGGGGCCAGAGTTATATTTATCTGCCTTTATGCTTGCTTGAAGCCTTTAACATGCCCACGTAAGCTTTTGATGAATCAATTGTCTCAGTACTCACTTCCAATTAGACACACTGCATCTATTATCAAGGGTATCTCATCAAAGGTAGCAACACCCTCGTCTTTATCGTTGCTCTCCTTTAAGTCCTGGAAGAACAATGCATGTAGATGGAACCATTATGAAATTGCTATGGTCCAGTCCAGCCAAACTGCAGCTGCTTGAAAGAAAACCTTTTAGATCATCCATCAGAGGTTGCAACTCAAAGCAATCCCGGCAGCGCTTCAACAAAACAGCCAACCTGTATCTCTGCACAATGTGATTTTTACGTTTTCCGCATCATGCTAACATTTATGTGTGGGCCAACCAGTATGCAAATGGATGTTTAAGTTGGAATGTGACCATGACATTCGATGTCATCGGACTCCCTCTGCTTTGCACTCAAGCCATCTACTTTTGCTTTTTTTTTTTTTTTTGCAAAATGATGAGCTTGTTTTAGGACTCTCACCTCCAAGTCATGAAACTGTATTTGCCACAATCTGCATTGTACACAAAGGTCCCTTTTTGTTCTGCTGTATCCATGGATCACCAGAGATCTGTAGCTTGAATCATCACCCATTTTCAGTAAATAACTGTATTTTCTCCTGAATATAATTCCTGGAGCAATTACGGGAACCATTAATAAGGCCATTTTCTTTGTCCATATCTAGTAGATGATTTTTCCTGGTCGTTTAGGAGATTTAGCTGCTAATTATGTTGGATGTACAATTCCTGATCTTAAGCGTTTATTCCTAAGGCCTTTAAGAAGGTAGTGATATATCTTTATCAAAGCGAGGTATCGTCCAAGATGAAGCTTAGCCAACCTCTTAGCTCAAAGGTCCTCTTGATAGCATGGTGGTGGATCTCTTTCGTCCTTTAGTCTTTTTCAGTTGCATATGGTAGCATGCGTTCTTATACAAAAATAATGTGTAAATCCCAACACCTCCTTCCATGTGCCTTCAGTGGTTTTTTTACATGAATTGGCGCACTATATCTTCAATTTGTCCTCAAAGAAGGGTTTTGAACAAGAATCACAGGTTTGCCTGGGAGTATGTGAAACTACTTAAACAATTCATATTACACAATTTAATCTTAATTAGAGCTCTCTATCTCAACAAAAATGATAATTGGTTAATGTGATTTATGTTGGATATTCCCTGCTAATGCTTGACCACAAAGTAACTGAGTGCATAAAAATTTATTTGGAGACATTCCAGGATCTTGCTTTGTCCTCTTGCATCATCAGCTTAAGTCACTGCTGCATAAACATTGTCGTTTTCTTCTTTACCTGGGCTGCCAAATGTTGTCTTTTAACAGCCAAAATTCCTGATGCTGGCTGCTGCTATTAGAAAGTACATATTGCTGTCCTGATGTTTGACTTGATGATAAAACCAAAGGAACCTCACATCATTAACGAGAGTGTTTACATGCTTAGAAGGAGCCCCTAAAATAATGCAGTCTCCTCTTTGAGAACTGTTTATAAGAGTTTTCCATTGCTACTACGTATCGTCATCATAGTATCTAAAGAGAGAGAACCCTTTTATTAGAAATTGAAAATTGTAATAATAAATGTATAAATAAGCTAAAACCTGCTTGAACGTTGGTGTTCTGTTTTGAACTGCAACTCTACAGAAGCCCTGACATACACTGTTAGACACTGTAAGCAATCTCTGCTTCCTGTTTAAGTTTTTGGCAGTTTGGAATGCCACTGGTGTGCATGCCTACAACAGTCCAAGAAAGCCCTGTAGAGAATACTACCATACCCATTGCTTACTCTTCTGGACCTTGTATGGTTTGCAAGTTCTTTATATTTGCTGTATTCGTATTGACTTCCACATGTGATGAGACATCCAAGTCTATGATTGTCAAAATGCTCCTCTCTCTAATAACTTTTAGGTGAGATGGAACTTAACAGCTGTTTACACGAATAATTTTGTAGCCAGACATACTTCAAAATATGTAGTATAAAAAACATAGTAAGGTAGCACTAATTGACCTCATCCTAGCATATGGCATTAACAAGGCCTTACAGTCCCAGACCTGTGGGGCAGATTAAATTAGGCTGCAACTCCACCCATTCCCCCTCTTCTCTTCCCCTGCTGCCCTTTGTTTAACTTTTAATCAAGTACCTTTCTTGTTGTCCTCATGGATCAGTTGTTTTTAACTCTTGAATTTTTTATGGCAGTCACACCCTGAGTTGATTCATGCTTTGCAAGCAGCTGCTAGTGCTGGAGGCGTTGCGAATTCAAATGGCTCAGTGAATAAATCTCTTAATGCGTCGATTTTGGGTGAGGCCCTTCCTCGAGGAAGAGGAGTTGACGAACGAGCTGCCCGGGCTGCTGCAGAAGCACGAAAGAAAGCTGCAGCAAGAGGCCTAGCAGTACGACCTCAAGGTGGCCCTGCGCAGGCTTTACCGCCACTCACTCGTCTTATAAACATAATAAATTCAGGAATGACTGCTGAGACAGCGAATGGCGAGGGAAACAGTAGCAATAAAGGAGCAGAAAACGATGGCCATGCTTCCGGTGTAAATGGAAATTCTTCTATTAAGGAGTCCAAGAAAGGTGAACAGAAACAGACTCCGATTGGATTAGGCGCGGGCTTGCAGCAGAAAACAAAAACCAAGGGGAAATGATTGAAGTTTTTAAAACAGATTGTTAATGTGGCTCACATATCCTATTATGGCTCTTTTTGACTGGTGGAAAAGAGGAGGTTCGATGCTAAGGAAGCAAGACACTGTTTACTTGATAAGTTGTTAGAATGTTTAGCACCCTCCTACTCTTGGAAGTCAGAGAGTGAGAAGGGTTGCTGGTGTCATTCGATTATTTAATAAAGTTATGACTTCTACATATTTTCAGTGAGAAAGGTGTGAATCTAACCTTGTCTTTTATTGAGTGGGAAATTTTGTTTGTGGGGGTAGAGATAAAGGGAAATGGTAGGAGTAGGGCTGCATGAAGTGCTTGTAATATTCGTTCAATATTCACTACCACTCAGTTTTGCAGTATTCTTATTGTCCTCCTTATGTTGTTGGCCACTTGTTCTCTTCTTCCTTGTGTTTTTTATGAGTCTACTGGAGGTTGTTTGAGTCCTAATCAATCATGTTCAGAGGCCAACTATTGAGAATCATGTAACGCGACTTGGGCTGTTCTTGTATTGTGTGGTTACAGAATGCTTTCATGCTGATCTTGGATGAAAATAGCCAGTGTTCATCAGCTAAAACTCAGTTCTCGATTCATGGTGTGTTACTATAGAGCACACCTTTATTCATCTTCATAATGAGGGAAAAATTTTGCATGTGGAGTTGTTATATTATAGCATGCCAACTCCCAGGGGAATGTTGATTCTGCAATCAGGTAGCCACCAAGTTTTTAGTTATAGTCATGATGGAAAGTAGCGTGTTAGTTGTACATTAACTGCTGCTGGAGGATCACTCTTTACCCTTTGAGACCTTAAAAATCTTCCATTTTTGGTCTTCAATCTACGGAATTAAGATGATCAGAAACGCTGGGCATCTGTTAATCATTGTGTTTCAATCTTTTGCAAAAATAAAGAACTTGATCTTCCAGGTCTTTGGACGTGTATATTGCATTTGTTTTCTTGAATCAAAAATTGCTTCTTGATTTAAGAAAACAAATGCATTATTGCTTCTGGTCCCATTTTTAATGGAGTGACACATTTTTCCTTGGCTTTGGAATGTAATAGAATAAAACAAAATGAATTACTAAATTGGTTACGTTGGTGGCTTTGGAATGTAATAGAATAAAACAAAATGAATTACTAAATTGGTTACGTTGGTGGAGTAATAGTTGATCAACACAGTTTAACGTAATTTTCATTACGGTTTATCGAAAAATAACCTCGGTGTATTTTTAACACATGGTTACGTACATTTGACTCCCTATGAGTTTTTAAGACAATATGAATAATGTTGTTGAATCAAGAATGGCTTCTTGTGGTTGGTCTGTTATAGCAAGACACTTAAACTATCGTTGCGTATTTCAAGTGTTCGGTTCAGTAGTAATAGCCATTGTATTTTTTGTTATCAATAAAGATTCGAATCTTATCCTTTTTTTATTTTCCTAGTTTTTTTTAATAAGGTATTTTGGGCAAACCGGTAACGTCTATGGAAATTCTGAATTTGAACAACAGTAGCAGACATTCTTAATACCGAGTGTTTACTTTCTCGTAGGAATTTCATAAACAATTTGTCAGAATTTCATAAGAAAATATTCTACAACGTACTATAGCCATGAGAATGAATTATGTCGCAGTAGTGTTCTTAAGTACCTCGTTCGCCAATATTTGTTCCTTTTTCTTTTTTTAGTGGACCAATATTTATTCCTTACATAAATATTTTCTCATGGGAACTTCGTTCGATGAACGACGATTTCATTGGGCCACCGAAAATGTAACGTATTAGGCAGATAATAGAACACAAGGAAGATACGAGAACTAACGTGATAGAATCCTTTCTCCTGCGACAGACGGCTGCTCGATCCCTCTTTCCCCGGCACCTCGCCGGACCTTTTCACCAGCGACAACCATGCATCCGGAACAAAGTGCTGAAGAAGCAGATCAATTTCATCGAAGTGTGAAGAAATTCAAATGGCCAGCGATGGATGATTTATCCTCATCCTCTGCACAATCAATGAAACAAATGAAGGTATGGACAGATCTGGTCCGCAATCCTCTACCGGCGACGATGTTGCCTGACGGAGACCTGTATATTGGTGAAGTCGAAGAAGACGAAACAGATATGGAAATTGAACGAACTGCGTAACTACGCGTCCGGTCTCGATAACCCGACAGGTATTGGTACTGTTTATGTGGAGGTTCCACCTTCAGAACTAATTGAACTGTGGCGTCCAATGGCGGCGCGCATTGATTGTGAAACCTTTAGGCCGTACTATTTCTTTCAAGGTTTTGTCTCAACGTTTGACTGACATGTGGGCTTTGAGCCGAAAAATCGACATTATTGATTTGGAAGAGGGATTCTATGTTGTCCAATTTTACTCATCGGAAGATTATCAACACGTATTGAATGAGGGGCCATGGACGATTCAAGGACATTATTTGACAGTGAGTAAATTCCGGCCAGGGTTTCTCCCGTCATCTGAACCAGTCGCCTCGGCCCTGATCTGGGCCAGAATACCGAAACTTCCACTTGAATTGTTTAGTGAAACTGTGCTCATGCGCATTGGTGATAAAATTGGAAGAGCAGTGAAAGTTGATGACAATATGTCTGGGGCTTCCAGAGGGAAATATGCACGTGTTTGCGTGGAAGTCGACCTCCGCCGGCCTCTGATCTCAATGGTAATAGTCAATAATCTCCAGTTAAAGGTAGAATGTGAGAATCTCCATATGATTTGTTTCAAGTGTGGGAAATACGGACACCAGACAGAATTATGCACCGATGGAATACATGACACAAATGCCCCTGTCTCGCAATCTGATGCTGCCGTCCTGATGCACGCTCCACCTCCTGCAGAATCCTTTGGCCCTTGGATGCTGGCAAAGAATAATATTCGTCGCAGGCAGGTAAATCCTAAGCAAAATACTGGTTCCTCCAATCTGTCCAAGGATGTACCCGTTGAAGCTGACTTCTCAGCCACGCCCAGAGGCTCACGGCAGGAAAAAGGCCCGATTGGTGGCTCTCGGTTTGCCCCTATAGCGGAGGAGGATGTGGACGAGGCTCACAATGTCGAAGACACCAGGATTCCTCACGCCATTAGTCACCTGCCAGATATGGGTCCTCCGGCGACCTTTACAGCAGTCAACAAGAATGCCATGGCACTACCCAAAACAAGGAGAACAAAGGGTGTAGCCATAAAGGAATCTCCACGCATGTTCAAACATCCCACGGAGAAGGCCCATCTAAGACCAGCACCAGTGGGGGTAATACAACTATAACTTCAACTGCAGCTCTGACTAGACACCCCACAAGCTCCCCAATTACTATCCTGCAGAGACCTTTGCAAGAAATTACCAATCTCAACCAAGGGCCAGATGGTTCGAGAGGCCCGATCATTCCCCCAGACAATCCAGCTGCAGATATACGACATCCAAATGATATGCTGATTGATGAGTAGATGAAAAGTCATCCACCTGATGCTACTCATAAGTACGAGCAGATCCGCCAGAACTCGGACATAGACCAAATGGCTATGGAGATTTTCGGGTCCCCTTCACCTGAGGATGCAAATGATCAGGAGGCCCAAACCCCTACAATAATCAAATGAAAATTCTCTCATGGAATTGTAGGGGTGCAGGAGCACCACCGACCAGACGATACATTGGACGTCTTGTACGAGATTATAAGCCTGATGTCCTGTTCTTGATGGAGACGAGAGTCTCAAGTAACCAATCGAATCACATTCAACATGCTACGCCGTACACCAACCTTGCTGCAGTTAAAGCGCGGGGATTCGCATGAGGGCTTTGGTGTCTTTGGGATGATAACAATATTAAGCTACAGGTTCTTTCCTATACTGCTCAGGTTCTTAATTTTATTATGCTCGATATCCATGGCGATCCACATATCTTATCCTTAGTGTATGCTTTCCCCGATGATAGTCTACGAGAACGACTCTACGAGTACCTTGAGGGTATGGTTGGGCACGTATCCATACCATGGTTATTTATTGGTGACTTTAACATTGTCACTAAACAAGAAGATAAGAGGGGTGGAAGAGCTGTAGGGGGATGAACTGTCGAGCGGATGAATCGTATGACTGCAGTTTGTGATTTGATGGAATATGATTTTACTGGTCCTTGTTTTACTTGGACAAATGGGCAGGAAGACCGATTACTTATCGATCAACGTCTAGACCAAGCCTGGGCAAACCGTGAGTGGCACCTCAAATATGGGTCTTCTCATCTGCAACATTTAACTAGACTGCATTCAGACCATTGTCCTATTATGCTAGATACCGAAGCGATACAAACCCAACCAAGTTCCAGGAAAACATTTAAATTCTAGGCGTGCTGGATGATGCATAAAGAGTTTGCTCCGTTTATGGCACATGCATGACAACCAGTCGATGGGGATTTTCATATTACAGTAAAAAAATTTAAGTCTCGGCTGGAGGAATGGAGGAAAACAGTTTTTGGGAGCATCCGAGGACGTCGTATGAGGTGTGGCGCTAGACTTGATGGAATCCAACGTGCCCTGTCCTCTAGATCATCGTCTTATTTATCACGACTGGAAAAAGAATTACAAAGGGAATATGATGACATTTTAATACAAGAGGATATGTACTGGCAACAAAAGAGCAACATGCAATGGCTTCTGGATGGTGAGCGGAACATCAGATATTTTCACCTTTCTATGGCGATGAAAACACGTAGAAAAAATGTAACCCGGCTGAAAAATACTACGGGCGAATGGGTGGATAATCCGAGTGAGTCGAAACTGAAGTGCTAAAATATTTCACTCGGATCTTCTCTTCCGAAAGCGATGTGACAGTGAATGGTGAGGACATCTCCATTCCAACACCAACTCGGAATGACAGAAGATGGTTAAATAAACCAGTGAATGCAGCGGAGGTTGAACAAGCAATATTGCAATTGGGAGCATATAAAGCACCGGGACCAGATGGACTACCACCAGTATTTTTTCAGCAGAATTGGCATATTATTAGGAAAGAAGTGACAGCATTTGTCTTGACTGCGTTTGAGCGACAACATTTTCCGGAGGTATGGTCCGACACTCTTATTTCGCTAATCCCCAAGAAACCATATCCGGAAGAACCATCCCATTTCCGCCCCATAGCCTTGATAAACGTAATAGTGAAGGTGATCACCAAAATAATTGCGAATCGATTGAAGTCAGTTATAGAAACGATCGTATCGGATACCCAGTGCGCCTTTGTCCCAGGGCGACAAGCTGCAGACAACATCATTATAGCCCAAGAACTGATGCATATTATGAAGACAAAGCAAGGATCCAAAGGATACATGGCTGTGAAGATCGATCTGGAAAGGGCATATGACAAGGTGTCTTGGAGATTCCTGGAAGCAATTCTTAAGAAAGTCGGGTTCAGTACTGAGATGACGAAGATGATCATATATACTATTTCGTCCTCCAAACTGACAGTGCTGTGGAATGGAAGATGCCTTTCCAGTTTCCATCCACAGCGCGGTATCCGCCAAGGTGATACATTGGCTCCCTACCCTTTCTTATTATGTATGGAAGAGCTGTCACAGAAAATCCAGCAAGCCGTTGACGAGGGACAATGGAAACCAATCAGAACATCCCCAAGAGGCCCCAATATATCCCATCTTTTCTTTGCTGACGATCTCATTCTATTTGGAGAAGCAACAACCCCGCAGGCAGCTGTCATGACGGATATTGTTCGGAAGTTCTGTTTCATATCCGGCCAAACAGTAACTGTAGCGCCCTGCTCTCGAGCTCCATCCTCGGTAACGGTGCACCCGCCGTATCTCACTAAGGAGAATACAAAGCGTCACATCAACCTGTTATACGTCAGTGCTGACAAAGAAAATTTTTCTTTTCTTTCCGCGGAAACGATAAATCATGACACTAAGTTGAATTTAATGAACCTCAAGAGAAAAACGACATTGGTTCTAGGCTGACCATGCCTTACAATTCAAAGTCAAATGTCTAAGCTTAAAAGTATGAAATTATTTTCAGAGTAATGCTGAAAATAAAATGTCCGCGACCCCCAAGTACATCATAAAAAGCCCATCTCCATCCTTGCTGCAGACACATCTACGAGTCACTCAGCCCATTCCACGATGTCAGACTCATCCTCAACGAAGATATAGTCATACTCCGTCTCGGCTCCACCTGGAATAGTAGGGGGTGAGTGATGATAATCACCCAGTAGGTGTCTCTCAAAACAATACAGAGCTTACATATCCAAAAAGATATTGCCACGTAATCACATAAGACAAGGTAGCACGGCTTATTCAGAAAAGTAAAACACTCCACATAGGTATGCGCAAGTACGTGATGCATGCTCAAATAACGTGTCACGCGCAACGAGAATCATGTCAGGCCGTATGCTCCTAGATCTATATGCAATGCATGCTCCCAGGTCCTAATTCCAGCGTCATGGTCTCTAGCCACCACTTGCTGTTTTGGACACCCACGCCCTATAGACGCTGCATGTCACATGACACCCACGCCCTATAGACGCTGCATGTCACATGACACCCACGCCCTATAGACGCTGCATGTCGTATGACACCCACGCCCTATAGACGCTGCATGTCGCATGACACCCACGCCCTATAGACGCTGTATGTCACATGACACCCACGCCCTTAGACGCTGCATGTCACATGACACCCACGCCCTATAGGCGCTGCATGTCATCCTGGTACCCACACCCTATAGACGCTGCATGTCACATGACACTCACGCCCTATAGACGCTGCAGAGCCGAAGTGGAGAGCTACTTCTTCTGGGAAGTTTACCGTTGCTAGTGCTTTTACTTGCTGCCGGCCATTCCACTAATAGTACCTCTTGCTGGGATAACATTTGGACCATGAAGGGGCCATGCAGATTAAATTTCTTTTTGTGGAAGATTTGCCACCAAGCGATTCCGGTTAACGCACGGCTACAAGACCATCACTTACCGGTAACTGGCGGTTGCCATTTATGTGGAGCAGCAGATGAAACTATATTACATTCCTTGCGAGATTGTGCTTGGGTGCAGCAGTTATGGAGGTATCTGGTAAGACCAGCATTTATGCAGCATTTTACCCACCCAATGAATCCTTTCCAGTGGGTGATGTCAAACTTGGAAAATTCGTGGGGATGGCCACACATGAATGAAGAATGGAGATACACTTTCAATGAAGCAGTGAGAGCGATCTGGTATTGGCGGAAGCAATATGTTCATGGAGGTACTGACCATTTGCCCCACCCGAGTTCTGTGTATGACGAGATTTTCCTCCGAGTTCGTCGCTTACGAATAGCTCATAGTCTTTATAACACGTCTGATGTTGAGATGGTGGACATCATGTAGCGTCTTATAGCCGATGTACATATTTTTCATTCACAGCATGCATACTATACAGTTTTAACATTATGACATTTGAGATATCAATAAAGATCCCCATTTCGACGTAAAAAAATGTAACGTATTAGGTTTTTTCCCCTTTCTTTTTTCATACACATATATGGGATATCTATCTGGCTCTTGATAATGGCTATTAGAATTATGAGTGCTTGTCTTACATTATCCATCTATACCCACATCAGTGAATATGAGTGTTAAACGAACCAAACAGTTTGTGAACTGTTCGAGTTTGATTCGTATTTGGTTTGAGTTCGTTCGTTAATTTTACTTAAACAAACCAAATTGGAACACCTATTTGGGTTTGTTTAGTTAAACGAGCCGAATTATTTGCGAACTGTTTAACTCGTTTAAACAGTTATAATGTTATCGAGCTGAACTCGAACCAATTTTGAAGCTTGTTTAGCGAAACAAACCTAGCCAAACAGTTCGTTTAGCTAAACGAATCTAAATTCGAAAACCTAATATTCGGCTTGGTTCATTTCATTTACACCCTTACCGGTGAATAATGTGTTACTTCTAGGTGGTTTTTACCGTGATTAAAGTAAAATATACCAGTTATTCTTTAACCAATACAATAGACATAAGTAAAAGTGTCACATTAACGAAGTAGCTTAGCTTAAAATACAAGGGTTGTTTCATTTCTTATTAGTTAAAAAATAACTATTAAATCTCATAGGAGTTATTCCTTGATTCGTTGGAACATAATGCCATTTCTTTATGTTTAAGACGCCTAATGCGCGTAACGTTTATATCTAACTTTTGTGTTTAACAGTTTTACCTAGCAACAACTTGTGTTGTCGTTGAGATATACTGGGTATAGGGCTGTAAATGAATCAAGCCGTTTGGTTTTTCGGCTCGTTTGGCTCGAGCTCGAACTCGAGCTCGGCTCCGCTAAAAGGTTAATGAACAGAGCTTGAACACCTTTTTCTGTTCGAACTCGGTAAATGACACCGTTCGTTTAAGGTGTTCGTCTCGTTAATGTTGTTCGTGAGTTAAACGAACCAAGCTTGAACAATTAAATATGTTCGTTTAAATAAACAAACAAGCTCGGCTCGTTGCTAAGTTAAATGAACCGGGCTTGAACAACGTAATACTCGGCTCGTTCTGCTCGTTTACGGCCCTAACTGGGTATGAGTACAACTAAATCAATCTTCGTTGTCCTAACCTTGTCACAGTCCCACAAAAATGCAGATATTACTTTTGCTTTTTTACAGGCCCATGTGCATTCGTATCAGAATTTATGCCATCACTTAGTCTTTTGGAATGTCTTCTATTTGGTCTTTCTATACACATGTCTAGATGTACGTGTACGTATATGTCTATATATGTGTGTGTATAGATCTATGGGCTCTTAGTTTTTTTTTCTTTTTTTTTCCTGGACAAGTATTTCAGGAATTTCAAAGCATGATACAAACTGGATTGTAAGATCCCTAAATTTGTAAGGTTTTCCATTTCCATGCCCTCGGTCTAAGCTTATTCATTTAGTACTAGTCCAACTTTATAAACAAAATAATTATTAAAAGAAATTCTAAAGCATGCATATGCTCTCCAAGAAATAAAATATATGTATGTAATTATGTGTGCTGGTTATTTAAGGGTAAAATACAACCGTAAATCAAGATTGGCAGTTTCACTGGGAAAAAAAGACTTGGTATAATTGAGTACAAGATATTCAACCGAACTTTATTCAGAAGATCTTATTATAGGTTTACGTATTATTCAAGTACCACACAACTGAAATTGTTTTCAATGATATTGGATATGCATATTCTAATTTAACTACTATAAATAAAACCCACAAACTTGAGCAATAAAACTGTAACCTCGAGGGACTTTTTGTCTTATTTTTTCATATTATCAACCAAACTCAGTACCATAATAACAACAAGAAGATTACCTTGTTGTTGTTTTTATGAGAGCGAATTTGGTAGATAATTTGAAAAAATAAGACAAAAAGGTACCATGAGAACAATGTAACTGATTTTGTGTTACATAAAATTGCAGACACGAATAAATTTATTGGCTAGACTAAATCTATTCAGAACCTCATACCCAAAAAAGAAAAAAGGGAAGTTATGATGTAAAATTGTCCATCAAGAGATTTGCATGACCATACTCTTATTTGGGTGCACAAAAAGATTAAAATCAAGTCTTACAAAAATACATGTCAAACATATAAATCTATGGTCTTTATACATATTTAAAAAATAATAATACATTAAAGATACAAATCTAGAGATAAATAAACTTGGGGTTGGGTGGGGGTGGGGGGGTTACCGAAGCCAGTTTCTGTAAGTAACAAAGATTTGACAGCATAGAGAAGAAGATCTTTGTTCTATTCTAGTGTCTCCAGAGCAAAGCAAAGCATAATGAAAGCTCTCATTTGTCCTCGAACAACTTTTTAAACACCACACTGCTTTATAAACCTTTTTTTTTTTAAATCTTTCTTCCAAAGATTATACCTTCCCTCCATTTCTTCATTACAAAATATAAAAACTACACAGTACAAAGCTGACAGCTTCTTCAACAAATCATTCTTTGCTTTCTTCAATGCATTTCCCTTTTCTCCCTCTTTGCTTCTGCTTTGAGTCAAGAGATTTCTTGAGGAAAGTTTCATTCTGTGGAAGCTTCATGCAGGAGCAAACAGCTAAGAAAAGGAGAAATGAAGCTAGTGATTGAAGTAGTAGATGCCCATGATCTCCTGCCTAGAAATGGTGAAGGCTCAGCCAATGCATTTGTAGAGGTTGATTTTGGAAATCAGATTAGTAGAACCACCACTATTCCTAAGAATCTCAACCCCATTTGGAATCAGAAACTGATTTTCAATCTTGTTGGAAGTGAGAGCTACTTTGACCAGTCTATTGAGGTCTCAGTTTATAATGAAAGAAGGCCTGGAAGAGATTTTCTTGGAAGAGTGAGAATCCCTTGTTCAAATTTTGTCAAGAAAGGTGATGAGGTTTACCAAAGATTCCAATTGGAAAAGAAGAGATTGTTTTCATTCTTCAGAGGTGATATTGGCCTCAAGATTTATTATATCTCATCAGATTCTGAGTCAAAAATCATAGGGGGATTATCTCCAATAAAGTCAGCTCAATATCATTCAAGTTCTCCTAATCTTCCTGTTTCAGGATTTGAATGCAAGAAAACAGGTGTTCCTGCTCCCAAGATTCAATCTTTCACTGAAGAAATTGAGATTGATAAAACTTCAATCACTTCAGATAAAGGAACTACTAGCATTTCATCAATCAGCCAAGAAGATAACCAGGACTTTAAAGTAGTCAAGGAGCCAGTTGAAGATACAAAATCTGCTCAGCAAATTTGCAGGCAACAAGTTTTGCATCAAGGAAGCCTCTCAGTTGGAATGAGACCAGAAAGAGTAGAAGAGTTGACCATGCAGCACCAGACTAATAGTCCACAAGCTCATCCTCCTGGTTCTGTTGATGAGTATGAGGTAAAGGACACTAGCCCCCAGCTTGGCGAACGGTGGCCTAATCCTACTGGAGTACCATATGGTGCAAGGGGTTGGATGGGCGGCGAGAGACATGCAAACACTTATGATCTTGTAGAGCAGATGTTTTATCTTTATGTTCGTGTTGTCAAGGCGAAAGATCTTCCACCAAACTCCATAACAGGTTCCTGTGATCCATGTGTGGAATTAAGGCTAGGTAACTACAGAGGAAGGACTAAGCACTTGGAGAGGAGAATGAATCCAGAATGGAACCAGGTATTTGCTTTCTCTAAAGAGAATGTTCAATCATCAATTCTTGAAGTTTTTGTCAAGAATAAAGACATGATAGGAAGAGATGATTATTTGGGGAGAGTGGTTTTTGACTTGAATGAGGTGCCCACAAGGGTTCCCCCTGATAGCCCTTTAGCTCCTCAATGGTATAGATTGGAGGAGAGGCACGGAGGAGGGAAGGTAAGGGGTGAAATCATGCTTGCAGTTTGGATGGGAACTCAAGCTGATGAAGCATTCTCTGATGCCTGGCATTCTGATTCTGCTCTAGTTCATGGAGAGGGTGTACTTAATGTTAGGTCCAAGGTTTATGTCTCGCCAAAACTGTGGTACCTAAGGGTGGATGTGATTGAGGCTCAGGACATCATTCCAAAGGACAGAGGCCGTTTGAATGAATTGTTTGTCAAAGTCCATGTGGGAAATCAGGTGCTGAAGACCAAGATATGCGCAAACCGTACAGCAAATCCCCAGTGGAATGAAGACTTGGTTTTTGTAGTAGCTGAGCCCTTTGAGGAGCAGCTAGTGTTAACTGTGGAGGACCAAGTGCACCCTTCAAAAGATGATGTTCTTGGAAGACTAACTCTACCCATCTCTGCCTTTGAAAAGAGGCTTGATCACCGACCTCTCCATTCGTGTTGGTTCAATCTAGAAAAGTTTGGCTTTGGAACTCTAGAGACAGACAGGAGGAATGACCTTAGATTTTCCAGCAGGATGCACCTTAGAGTGTGTCTTGAAGGAGGATACCATGTGTCAGATGAATCAGCAATGTACATCAGCGATCAGCGTCCAACTGCAAGACAGCTTTGGAAGCCACCAGTAGGCATATTGGAAGTGGGAGTATTAAGAGCACAAGGATTACTTCCAATGAAGATGAAAAACGGTCGAGGAAGCACAGATGCATATTGTGTGGCTAAATATGGGCAGAAATGGGTAAGAACAAGAACGATCCTCGATACTTTTAGTCCTAAATGGAATGAACAATATACTTGGGAAGTCTATGATCCTTGTACAGTTATAACATTGGGAGTTTTTGACAACTGCAACTTGGGAAGCGAAAAACAAGGTGCAGCTGCAGCCAGGGACTCACGTATTGGGAAGGTACGCATAAGGCTATCGACACTGGAATCTTATAGGCTTTATACAAATTCATATCCCCTACTAGCCCTGCATACATCAGGAGTAAAGAAAATGGGAGAACTCCAATTGGCAGTCAGATACACTAGCGTTTCTCTTTCAAACACAATGTATCTTTACAGCCACCCTTTGCTGCCTAAAATGCATTACTTGCAGCCTTTTACTGTAAACCAACTAGAGAATCTGAGGTACCAAGCCATGAACATTGTTGCCACGAGGCTTAATAGAGCTGAGCCACCCTTAAGAAAAGAGGTAGTTGAATACATGTTAGATGTTGATTCCCATATTTGGAGCATGAGAAGAAGCAAAGCAAATTTCTTTAGGATCATGTCATTGGTCTCAGGACTTCTATCAGTGAACCACTGGTTTACCGACGTTTGCCATTGGAAGAATCCAATCACCTCAGTGTTAGTCCACATTTTGTTCCTGATCTTGATGCTTTACCCTGAGTTGATCCTCCCAACTATATTTCTCTACATGTTCCTCATTGGACTATGGAACTATCGGTATCGCACAAGGCATCCACCCCACATGGATCCAAGACTTTCTTGGGCTGAAGCAGTGAGCCCTGATGAGCTTGATGAAGAATTTGACACCTTTCCTACCTCTAGACAGCAGGAAGTCGTGCGCATGAGATATGATCGTCTAAGAAGCATTGCTGGAAGAATACAAACGGTTGTAGGCGACGTAGCAACACAAGGGGAGAGAGTTCAGTCACTACTTAGCTGGAGGGATCCTAGAGCTACTAGCTTGTTTGTTGTGTTTTGCCTGTCTGCAGCTGTGGTTCTTTATGCCACTCCTTTTAGGGTGGTGGCTTTAGTTTCTGGATTATATTTGCTTAGACACCCAAGATTCCGCAGCAAGTTGCCTTCTGTTCCTAGCAATTTCTTCAAGAGATTGCCTGCTAGGACTGATAGTCTGCTCTGATACTATTTACGTTCTTTTTTAACCTGTTTTGTGTTTAGGGTGCGTGTATTATACTCTAAAGGACGAAACATCCTATGTTTTAATATGCTTTCTCGCGTAATAATATATTGTTGACATTTGAGACATAGATTAGATACATGTAATAAAGCAAGACATATTTCGTGATTATGTCTTGATGGTCTGAGGTTTTCCTTATTAAAGACACTTTGTTTCCTCCTTTCATTTTCACCGTAGAGGTTATGACCTTCTATTGACATATTTAACGCTTTGTTCAAGATTTCATATGCATCCTGGCCGAATGTTCTGACTGAGCAAAGGTTGAGATCACCATGGTTATCATAAGATTGAGTGGGGTTCTGTCTAATCAGAGAGCGAGCATGTGGCAAAACTTCAAGAAATTTCATAAAATATTGTAGTTCTAATAAGAAATTCTCGAAATACGGTACGTTTTGAAAAAAATTCTTAAAATAATTACGACACATTTGGCAAAGCTCCTGGACGCACTTGCCAATGCCGTCCAAGAAGCTACCTGCCGTCCACAAAGATAGGTTGTTTTCGGATCAGAAAGACCGTTTCTAGGGGTGTAAAACCATCCAGGCTTGGATGGCCTTGGCAGGCCCGTCCAAGGGTATGGACGACAGAAGGGTTCATTTATGACTATTCCATCGCAATGATAGTGGAATGAAAAAACCAACTAGAAATTCTATTTAAAGTATTCACACATCGAAAATGATTACAAAAATCCCAATTGGTTTGTATTACGGAGGCAAAACTACGCATGTACATTATGGAATATCATATAATAGTGGGCTCACGAAAATGATGAGGGTGTCAAGTGATATCATATATAGAGAGTTCAAAGAGCGAGTCGAGTCAAGACTAGAGCTGGATGCAGGTATTGATGAAATCAAGCTGGTCTGCCGCTATCCCTTTTAGTCTAATGCGGCTGATTACATTTACAACTTGACTAAGATTCCTGACCTAGAAGACTTGGAAGCCGCTATACTCGTTGTCAAACTCTTACAGCAGTGGAGATGTATGTGATTGTGAGTGGTGTTTTACCATCTGTTGCAACTATTGCTGATGCTACCGTGAATACCGATGATATCGTCAGATCTATGAATCATGTGGCTGGAAGCTACTCATCGTTTGCAAATGTAGAAGATCAAACAAATAAAGAACACAGAGAAAACAAAGATGGCGAGGACGATGATGAAGATGAAGAATTCGAGGGCGATGAAGAGGATGGTAAAGATGAAGAAGATGATTTGGAGGACCTTGTGGATGAAGAGACCGAATAATAGCTGCCTCTGCCAGAGGTACCTCATTTTGACGAAAATGATTTATTTTTGGAAGACTACGGACGCCTAGAAGACACGCTCATTCATGGTCGCGGTAGGCTTAGATATCTTCTTCGGACGGAGAGTAACCTAATCACATAGAAGAGACGATGTTGTTCAAAACCAAAGAAGACATGCAACATGCTATACAATTATGGTCTGTTAAGCATAATATGTACTTTAAGGTTATGGCAAGCACAAAGAAATATTGGTACATTAGGTGCGCACATTGGACGACCCAAGGTTGTTAGTGACGTCTTAGAGAAAGCCTGAGGCAAACAGATCAACATTGGGAGATCGGAATTTTCTGTGAGCGTCATAGTTGTACAATATTAACATCACGTCGAATCATAGGAATGTCAATTTAAGAATGGTTGGACGAATGATTAGAGAATACATTAGTCAAAATATTGACTTTGGAACTCAAGATGTGTGTGATTCCATAAAAGAGAGCTTGAATATGGAGCGGTCGGAAAAAAAAAGCTTACAATGAAAATGGTGTAAGGTGATTGCTTAAATCTTTATATGACTTGCCTCGCTACGTGGCAGCAATTGAGGCATCAAACGAAAGAACCAAGTCTGGTGGAGGCATGATTCAGAGTTGTGCAGTGTCAAATATAAGGTATTTGGTTCGGTTTTTAGACATTCAGGCCATCAATTTTCCAGTTCAGACACTGTCGTCTGATGATATCAGAAATTTTATTGTCTCTCTGGCACCTTACCAGCTATGCCTCGGACTGGTCGTGTCTGAAAGATGTCTCCATTGTACTTATACCAGAGGTGGAAGTTTGTCAAAGCCAATCTGATTCCTACTCAATAGAAAGATAAGCAGACGTTGTAGGCTAACTCAAATGGATGCTCTATCAGAGTACGTGTTGTAAGAAGAGGGGCAGGAAAGGTTCTGAACATGCATTTAGCAGGGAAGATCAGAAATGTGAAACCTTTTACTCTCCCACTGTTGTACTACAGTCACTCCATCTCATCTTGTTGGCCTTCTGGGAACTTTTCATGTAATTCGCAAAAGCCCACTAGGGTTCCCTTTTGATTAGAACTTGTTAACCTTACATATTTAGGCTTGTGTTAGCCTGTAACAGCTAACACAACCTCTGTGTGTTTCTAACGTATAGATATGGTTGCGTACATCCGACCATACTTTGTTTATAGCTGCTGTAAAATAGTCCTCTCTTATTCATAAAAGACCAAGGATGTACAGGTGAACAAGTTGTTGCCTCTAGGTAGCCTTTTATTAAAAATTTGAAACCATTCAGTTAGAGTTATGCTCACTTTTGACGTTCCCGGTACACTAAGCTCATGCGTTTGAACAGAATCCAAGAAGAAATCGTTTCGCGATCTGATACAAGCTTACCTTGCACTTTGTGCAAGAAGCTATTTTCGCTGCTCGAAGCCGTAACATCAAAGTCACAAAGCAGCAAACTTATCAATTGCTTCAAAACCCACCCTCGTCCACTTTCTATTACATGGAATGAACTTTCTGCTAAACTTTTCCTGCTTCCTTAATAGGCACTGCTTAACTGTATAGTGAGCGTTAAGCCCATAGATTCAGTTCATTTAGTCAAAATCAATTTAACAATCCATTTATCTATTCGACGATTCGTCGAAAACTAATCATTTCTGAGATAAAGGGAACATAATAGTGAAACAAATTGCAGTATACGATTACATTCAAGGAACATGTCAAAACTTTTCTTTGTATAACTGCAAATTTAAAATTTAAAAAAAGTTGGCTTGCAGATGCAATGCCTTTTACCCAGTGCACTCAGCAAGACCATTTTCTATTAGGAAAAACAACTTGGATTAGTAAGGAAGTAAATATCCCAAATTATTAAGCACTGTAATTGTGCTTCAGCAGCGAACCCTACCCAAAGGAATTGTCCATGGCTTCCACAGGATTATTTATACTACGTCTTGTGTTCTTATACAAACATAAGGTAGTCAATTCAACTACAGATTAGATACTGCAGCAACAAGCGCATCAATTTTGCGTTCGACATGTGCTTCATGGTCTTCAAGACGGCCTTTGACTGTATTGTTTTCCCAACGGATCAGCGTAGGGACTCCTTTGAGCTTGAAATCTTGATCCACTCTCCATGGATGCTGAGGGTTTCTCCAAGTTGGTCTGTCTCCAACATAAGCTCTTAGCAAGGCCACGTCGTCAGATGACGCTTCCAGCCTTTTGTATATCACAGGCTCAGCTCTCACACAATCTGAATCATAAGTAGTCCACATGAAAACAACACGAAGTTGGTAAGAGAACAAAAACTGAAAGGCAGTTCGTAGGTCAATAGTGGATGTATCCGTTGTTATTCTAAATACAGACGAGGATTCCATATTCCCATCAGGAACTAAAGGTTAAAAGGTTAGAGAGAAAAACATGAGGAATTAATGAAGGGATAAACAATGTGTTTTAAACAAAATCAACATAACGGGAAACCATGATAAAATCACAGGCTGGGATATCATGAAAAAGAACCATGCTGAATATGTTAAGTGTAAGAACAAATGTCTCCGACTAACAAAGGCAGAAAACAAAGATGCAAAGTAGTATTATAACTCCACTGCTTCCCCCTGTATACCATTACAACTAACCCAAGGAAGCACATCACTGGAGTTAAAACTCAGTCACAACTACATTGCAGGTCCAACAATGCCAAGGTAGAAACACGGGGCCATTTGTTTTGGTACTATAACATCTATGAGGTCAAAAAGCAGTTGAAGGCGCACCTGTGCATCTTTTCCTCTACACAGCACATTTCTAAGCTGATACTAACTTTTGATGGTTTTTGTTAGTGTCTGTGTCCTAGGCCATGATTTGGATATTTATGTTATACATTTATTATTAATAAAAGAGGTTTTATTATCATTATTGTTGGTTAGTATGTTACACAATTTTGAAATATGTCCCTGATTTATTATTGTTATAGAGATAAAATAATTTATAATCAGTATGAGTATTGATTTGATAATCATGAGATGATTATGTGTATGGTGATACAAATCAATTTCATAGATACTTGTTAGAGAACAGTGTATTGGATAGACCCATCATGAGATTACTACATGGATTAGCGTCATAAGTAAATCTCATGATAGTCATGTTTTAATCCTTTGACCTGAGATTGTCATAGTTTCCAACATACGGACTATTATATTTTGACATGATCAAACATTATCCGTAACTGGATAATAATAAAGGTCATGATTGAATGTGATAGAAATTATGTAGAGGATATTGAACAATCAAGATAGAATTTGTCCCTCTCTTTTGAGAGAGATATCTTTGGGCCCCTCGATTAGTGAGACTGTGAAATGCATGGCCGTGCTCAAATGAATTGATAGTGTGATCAATATCATTTGTTTTATCAGTCTACTTAGAGATCGAGTAATCATATGTTTGAACAATATAAGTATGACGCTGACCATGACTTATGTTCAAACTAGATATCGTGTGACAAAGGGATTAATGTATGTGCTATTATTAGGCTAGTTGGACTGTACTCGTATTAATTGGGTAGTCGTAATGCCTTGCTAGAGGCCAATTACGACTTGTTGATTTAATAGAGATTTAATCAACTATCAATTAATATGGGCCTATCGGGTCACACACAAGAATGCGTATGGCTGAGATTAATAATATTAATATTGGATATTAATTATTATTATTATCGTTTTTAATATTAATGATATTAATGTTGGATATTAATATTATTATTATTATTTTCGTTTTTTATGTATATATTTATATAATCGGATAATAACAATAGAATCCATATCTGATATGGATTTTGATTGGTTTTTATCTAATCCTAATGGAATCCGTATTTGGTGCGAATTATGATAGGCATTAACCAATCCGATCTGGAATCGGATTTTGATATCTATATATATGTATATAGCATGGTGTATCTCGTATACTAAGCAATCAACAGAAAACGAAACCCTAGAATCGTTTTTGAGAAAAACCGAGTTCTTCAGCCGCGCCGTTTCAAGAGCTAGCACTCCGGGCGGAATCATTCGTGTGGATACCGACAGAGGTTGATCGTGTCATTGCACCTCCTACGTTCGCACGTTCTACGTCTGCAGATTTCGAATCTATAGAGGTATAGTTTTTGATTTCTTTCATTGAATTAAGCGAACAACATGGATCCTTGGTAGGAAATCGGAGATCAAGTTTTCCGCTGCGCGTTTTTGCAGTGATCTCGTCGGATTTCCTAACAGTTTTCACTCCTCAACTGCTTATTATTTCACTCCCACCCACAAGTACTAAAGGCAATCCAAATGAGCCAAAGAAATCCAATGTTATCCGCCACAATCAGTTTCCAATACGATGAGTTTGGTTCTAAAACTCGTCAGATGGTGAGGATAAACATATTTTGCGCTGTATAACAAGTGGTATGAGCACTGAAGAAGAAATACCTCCCCAGAAAAGAATTAATAAAAGATAGCACAAACTCCGGGTAATCAAAGCATTCGTCATTTGTTCTTCTGAATAATGTGGAATATCAAAATGGTGTAAAGGAAAATTAAAGAAAAGATGACACAACTTGAAGATGTCTAGCAGTGTAATCTTGATAATGGAGAATATTAATCCACGACTCCATCCTCCTAATCCATATTAAGCAGGATAACATGATATAAGGTATATAAAATAACATAGGATAGGAAAAGAAGTGGCAAAGGTCATAGAGCACGTGTAACTAGCTCAAGGATGTTTGGGGGTGGGGGTGGGGGTGGGGGGGTGGGTTCGCGGGTTGGAGAAAGAGAACAAAGATGGAAAGTGGCATGACTAGACATGTAACTAAAACAGGAATGGAAGCAGATATAGGACATGCGAAAATAATAGCGTCCTACTTAATAAATCTGCAACTATGCAGTGGAAGACATCATTTTTGAAATTAGCGTTCAGTTTCTCATAATTGAAACTGTATTGGATTTCATATTACCATTCCTCAATCTCACATCAGAGTCTCATCATCATAGTTATCAATTCCAATCCAAACAAGGCCACAGCTCTCATATTCCCACTAGTCAGTTTTTCGAAAAATACGTTATGGTTATGATTCTATAGCTCAGATAACACTAGAAACAAGAAAAAAAAATCACTTTGCTCCACATTCAACAGCAATTTCGCTCCCCTCCACCCCACCCCCCTCCAAAAATAAAAAAAATAAAAAATCTATGCTCTGTCCTTCTGCAGATCATGGGATATAAATTCAATACAAAAAGAAAGTACACAAATCAATCATCAAAATCCATATCAAACAGAAAGCATAAAATCGAAGCATGAAATTACACATATATAAAAACCAGAAAAGAAACCAAATTATCAAAAAACTAAATAATAAAAACACGGGATCAGGGAATCTACCAGGGCACCAGGAAAGATTTGTGGAGGGATCTTTATCAGCCAAAAAGAGGATGAGATTGACTTTGTTTTTGGATGCTTCGTCCTTGAATCTTTTGAGGACCTCAGAAAAGTCTGATAAGCTTGCATCTAGAATCTTCACCGGCATTTTTTCGATCAGGTTTTTTTTTTTCTGCTTTTCCTTCTCTGAAGATGATTTGGTATCTTGTTTCGACTCCCAATATACTTTCAGTTTTCAAGAGCGATGTAACGGGATGGGACTAGATGATCCCATCCCATTCAATCCTCTTATACAACCGATGATCAAGCGACACGTGGTAACAGTATGTAGTGGTGAGACTAGATGTGAGTTAACCCTCATCTAGCCTCATCATCCCTTACTGCCACCTCATCTAGCCTCATCATCCCTTACTGCCACTTGTCGTGCAGTGAGAGAAAATGGATGAGGAGATTATATCCCCGTTGTAACTGCAGTTTTGGAGCAAAAATATGGATCGGGAGTGCACAGCTTAGTGAGATAGAGATCGTGGAGGATGTAAATCAGAAATCTAACGTCATTTAGATAGATAAGACTATTTACACAAAGAGTCTACTATAAGGTGGAGTTATAATTTAGTATTCAATTGGATCTGGTTCATTCATTTGGCGTTCAAGCTCAGATAGTAGGTGTTACCAGATAATCTAGACAAAAAAATCTACTTTAAACCGGATATATAATTCACCATCCAATTGGATCGGATTCAGGCATTTGACCTTATATAGAATGCGTACCAAACAACTCAGACAAAGAAACCACTACGAACTAGAGCTATAACATAGTACCCAATTAGGTCGGATTCAAGCTTTTGACCTTCATGCCCAGATAACAGTATTGACTCTACACTGCACGTTTCCTGGTTTGAACATGCACATTTCTAGAGTAATGTTCAAACCCAAATACCAGTTAAGTTATATTTTAGAAGCGCTATAACAGCGTTTTTGGTTCTACAAGTTGGTGTATAAGATTAATTACACTTATCTCCCTCTACATTTTGAAATTCACTACCGCCCCCCAATCTCCCCTAGTCTAAATACAATCATTTTGAAATTCATTATGTGTCCCCAAATCTCCCCAGTCTACATACAATCTTATAGTCAGAGACGTCTTTAAGGCATAGTTCAGTTGGTACTCGGGTTAGAGATTTGTTCCAAGAAGTCAAGAGTTCGATTCTATGGACACGCACAGAGTGAGTGTTCCACGTTGCTAGGCCAAAGACCTGGTTTGCGAGGGACACTTTGTGTGGGTCACTGCGTAAGTCCTCACCCAATATAAGAAGCCGCTGTACTCCTGATTTACATCTTCTACAATACTCATTGAGACTAGACCGGTAAGACCCTGATGGTCCAAGGCCGAGAATAGCCTTTTGCTCTAATCTTTTAGTTAGAGACTTCTAAAAAGGAAAAAAAAAAGAAGAGAGAGAAAAAGAAGGGTGTTTATTTTTTCACCCGAACATACAAAGACTGTTATACATAGGTTGAAGTGAGTAGGTTACAAACAAGTCAGGATGCTTTTTGTATATTTTGAAGCAGCTAAAGTAATTAATGATATGTACTAGGTAAACAGACCTATAAATAGCGAATGCCCTTAACTCAAAGTATAACGTGTCATTTATATTTATAATGATTTGGCATCATTCGAGAATGAAAGACAAGAAACTTAAACAACATTTCTCTTTTACACCATTTATCATGTTGCTAATAGAAAACATGATTTTGCAGATATCATCATCATCTGAGTATATTCTAACGATATCAAAAATATAATTTTGCATATACTGTTGGTAATAAGAGTTCTATACAATAACAACGGTGAGAATTGGATTTAAGATCCATAATTTTCTCTTTTATATCATTTATCATTAAAAGGAATCAATGTCTTGATGATTTTCATTCATGTAATCAATAGTATAAATACAATTATGAGTATCCTATCTAGTCGTGCCTCCAATCATGTTACAATAATGATGAGTATCTCTAATCATGCCTTCAATCATGCTACAATTATGGTACAAGTATAAGGAGTATATTTGGTATGAATTATCTATGGTACAAGAATATATCGCAGTATATTCGCTATTACACCCCCGCAGTCGAAATGGGAGGTTCGCGGATGTTGAGACTGGTACGAAAATCGGTAAACAAGATCCGTGGTAGACCTTTCGTGAATATATCGGCAATTTGATGGCGGGAAGGAACATGATGAACACGGATATGGCCTTAGGTGACTTTTTCACGAACAAAATGGATGTCCATTTCAATATGTTTAGTACGTTGATGTTGGACGGGATTACTAGAGAGATAAACAACACTTACGTTGTCACAATAAACAAGAGTGGCCTTGGATAGAGGACAATGAAGCTCCAAAAGAAGGTTGCGGATCCAGCAGGATTCGGCCACCACATTGGCTACACCGTGATACTCGGCCTCAGCACTGGATCAGGAGAGAGTTGGCTGGCGATTTGAGGACCATGAGACGAGATTATCACCTAAGAAAATACAGTAACCAGAGGTAGAACGGCGAGTGTCGGGACAGCCATCCCAATCTGCATCAGTGTAACATACAAGATTGGTGTTGCGGGATTTAGATAGGTGAAGACCATAGTGTAGAGTGCCTTGAATATATTGCAGTATGTTTTTGAGAGCGGACATATGAGAGTCATGAGGAGCATGCATGTGAAGGCAAATTTGCTGGGCAGCATAAGAGATGTCCGGTCCAGTGAAAGCGAGATATTGTAGAGCACCGGCTAATCTACGATAAAGTGTAGGATTGTCATATAAAGCACCAGAGGTGCTGCTGAGTTTGGAAGACGTATCAATAGAAGTAGAAATAGATTTACAAGTTGACATGCCAACGCGGTCAAGGATATCCTTGGCGTATTTATGTTGGCTGAGGAAGAGACCATCCGAAGTGCGAGTAACTGCAATACCCAGAAAATAACTCAGTGGGCCTAGATCTTTCATAGCAAATTCAAAGGCAAGAAGAGCCATGAGACGACGTCGATGTGTCTCAGAAGAAGTAGTGAGGATAATGTCATCCATATAAAGAAGCAGATAGATGACTTCTGAGCCATGATGATAGATAAATAGAGAATGATCACAGCGACTGTGAGTGAATCCAATAGATGTAGCATAATCTGCGAAACGCTGGTACCATGCTTGAGGAGCCTGTTTCAAACCATAAAGAGACTTTTTGAGCAGACAAACATAATCAGGATATGTCGGATCGCGGAAACCCATGGGCTGATGCATGTAAACAGTCTCTTGAAGCGTGCCATGTAAGAAGGCATTTTTGACATCAAGTTGATGAATGGGCCATGATTGTGAAAGGGCCAGATAAAGTACAATATGAATAGTGGCGGGTTTAACCACAAGACTAAAAGTCTCAGTGCATTCAATGCCGAGTTGTTGGGAGCGTCCATCACCTACAAGACGGGCTTTATGCCTCTCAAAAGAACCATCAGAACGAGTTTTATGACGAAAAATCCACATGGAACGTAACACATTAACATAGGGTGGTTGGGGAACTAACACCCACGTCTTATTTTTAATAAGGGCATTAAATTCGTCATGCATGGCAGCTTTTCAATTTGAATCAAGAAGGGCATCAGTAGGGGTCCGGGGTAGCGGAGATGGTGTAGATGCAACGTGAAGGTTAAGGGGTCGTTTGGGTTTGATAATGCCATGCATACTGCGAGTGGTGATGGTCCGTGATGGAGGGGCGGAAGGGGGGCAGGAGGCGAACAAACTGATTGTGGAGGGGAGGAGGGCGGACGAGTGGGAGGACAGGGGTTGGGATGTTCGGATGCTGTGTCGGGATGAAGTAGAAGATGATGAAGGAGGGGTGAGTAAGTATCATCGAGAAAACGATATGTGTCGGTAGAGGGAGGCGATAACGTAGAGTAGCGAAAAGTGTGTTCATCAAACATGACATGGCGGGAGATTAGGATTTTTCCCGTGGAGAGTTCATAGCATTTATAACCCCGTTGATAAGGCTGAAAGCCAAGAAATATGCATGGGGTGGATCGAGCATGAAATTTGTTAATGGTAGTAGATGGGAGTAGTGGATAACATAGACATCCAAAAACGCGAAGATGTGAGAATGAGGGATCTTTGTGATATAGCATTTGAGTAGGGGAGAGATTATAGAGTTTGTTGCTAGGGAGAATGTTGAGTAAGTAAGCGGCCATAGCCAGGGCATGAGGCCAAAAGGATGGTGGGAGAGAGGAGTGGATGAGTAGAGTACGGATGATATTGTTTATAGTGCGAATGGTGCGTTCGGCTTTACCGTTTTGAGAAGATATATGTGGGCAAGAGAAGCAAAATGTCATACCAGTGTTTTGACAGAAATTGTGGATTTGAGAATTGTTGTATTCACGACCATTGTCACACTGCAGGCATTTAATAGGAATCCCAAATTGTGTTTGAATATATTTGTGGAGGGTGAGAAAATTAGAAAACACCTATGATTTGTGTCCCATAGGAAATGTCCACAAGAAATTAGAAAAGTCATCAATAAACAATACATAATATTGATGGCTAGTTGAACTCAAAACAGGCGAAGTCCATACATCACTATGTAAAATATCAAACGGCATAGTTGTAAAATTGACTGAATCAGAAAATGGCAATTTAACTTGTTTGCCGAGTACACATGATTGACAAAAAGATTTATTACACGGAGGAGTGCAACTGATGAGTTTCTTATTGCATAAACTTTGAAAAACCGGAAGACCGGGATGGCCTAGTTTGTTATGCCACATATCTGCTGAAATGGAAACAAGAGCTGAAGGGGAAGGGGGCATCAAGGTGAGTGGATAAAGATCACCAGAACTATTGCATCTCAGTAGTTGTGTGCTCGTATGACGATCCTTCACAGAAAAACCAGAGGCATCAAACTCAATTGCAACATTATTTTCAGTGGTGAAACGAAGAACAGAGATAAGATTTTTGATAAGGTGAGGTGCGTGAAGAATATGAGATAATTGAAAGGGGGTAGAGGTGGGGAAAAACGTGTATGACCGACACCATGAACTGGAATAGACTGACCACTGCCAACCATAATCAAATTTGAATGCTGCTTATTATGATAAGACGAGAACTACCTGAGTTTGATGTCATATGGGAGGTGGCGCCGGTGTCCATGTACCAAGTAGGGTCAGGGGGATTAAGGGTTAGCGTGTGCATGGCTTGGTCAATATCAGTAGGGGCATAGGGTTAGCGTGTGCATGGCTTGGTCAATATCAGCATGGGCTTGTGTGGGTCGGGGGCCTAAAAGACCCGGTTGATGGGGATGGGGATGAGAGGGCGGGTTGGTGGGGTAGGGACATGGAGGGTTAAACCATAGTTGAGGTGGCCACCATAGTTGAGGTGGCCAGCGCCATTGTGTGGGATAAGACTGCCATTAATTGAAGGAAGGTGACCAGGGTGGGCGGGAGGAGCGGCCACGGCCGCGCCCGCGCCTGCGCCCGCGCCCGCAGGTGGATAGGCCGCGGTATGAAAGGCGATGTGGGTGGGGAAATGATGATGGAGGTCGGACGGGTTCAGGGGAGGGATCGGGTGGTGTGGTGTTGGTGTTTAGGGCAGTGTCAGTTGTTTTTACGGCAGTGGCAGTTTGTTTGGCTTTTCTGGTTTCTTCGAGTGTGAGACGGGAACGTGCTTCATAGAAAGTGGGTAGAGGATTACTTTGTTGAATGATAGTGGCTTTGTTGAATGATAGTGGCAACACCGTCACAATTTTCATTCAAACCACTCACCAATTGAAGAACAAGACGTTGATTAGAGACAGGAGAACCAACGTTAGATAATTAATCTACGAGAGTTTTCAATTCTTGACAATAAGAGGAGATATTAGAGAAATTATCAAGACGGGTATTTGAAAATTGATTTTCAAGATAGACTGCACGAGAGTGTTTGTTATCCTGAAAAATGTTATGAAGATTTTTCCAAGCATTCTTAGCAGTCAAATCGGGAGCAAGAATGGTGTGTAATAAATCAGTAGAGATGGTACCATAAATCCATTGTAAGACAATAGCATCAAGACGATTCCATACTTCTGCATCCGCGGAAGTGGCTTTGTCTTTGGCCGGCGATGCATCAGAGGAGGGGGAGATGATGTGATCAAGAACCTGATAAGCACGGCAGTGAATTTTGAAGAGTCCAGCCCAAGAAGAGTATTGACTTTTCTCCATTTCAAGAGTGATGGGAATGAAATTTTTAATGTTGGTGACTGCCAATGCAGGACGAAACTTTGTGTTAGCCATGTTTGAGGGAAGCAAAAAACGAACAGAATGAGGGAGGGGGAATCGGCCAGGAGAAGAAGCTCTGATGCCATAAAAGGAATGAATGTCTTGATGATTTTCATTCATGTAATCAATAGTATAAATACAATTATGAGTATCCTATCTAGTCGTTAATCATGCCTCCAATCATGCTACATGTGAGTATCTCTAATCATGCCTTCAATCATGCTACAATTATGATACAATTATGAGGAGTATATTTGTTATGAATTATCTATGGTACAAGAATATATCGCAGTATATTCGCTATTAATCATGTTGTGAATAGAAAACATCATCTAATTCTCAAAGTCAGCATACATATATTTTTCCTTCAGAACAAAATGGTTTATATATATATATATATGTATATATATATATATATGTATGTATGAGCTTTACATTCTAGTAACTAGATTTAAAAAAAAAAAAAGCAAAAGCGAAACCCGTTGTTGCAAAATTCAACCATTTTCTCATCTTGCTCCAAATATTTTCCCGCAAACATGGGAACCAAAATATTGATAACCTCTTATAAAACACATAGGAGAAAAAAATGAAATAAAAAGTATGAGATAATAAATCTAAACTCTACAAAAAAAAAAAAAAAAAAAACGACCGCTCTAATTCAGTTTAATTTTCTTCGGTCATACTACGATGAATCAGTTATTTTTTCACCTTTTCCACTTGTAATCATTTTTTAATTTTACATTTTTTTTGCTTATGACTGGCGAGCGAACTAAGAAATATTCAACTATAAAAATAATCGGGGTTATTTAAACATGAATTTAATGACAATTAGAGATGATGATTGTTGGAATTTGTCATCCTAGTACTTGAATTGCTGTTGGCTTTTCCTTTGTTGCATTTCTCATTTCGTTCACATCATTTGTTGTAGATAACTCTACAATATTACTGATACGTCCACATTGAACTAGACTCTCGCCTTTATGCATGGTCTAAGAAGTGGTTGCATCGCTTCGTGATCTGATGTATGCAACCTTATCCTACACTTTGTGCAAAAGACTGTTTTCCGTGACCTCAAAGTCACAAAGCAGCAACCTTATCAGTTGCTCTAAGACCCGACCTCTACGGCGGATCAAAACATCTTTTAAGTAACTGGTACTGTAACTGTTTGAATGCTTGCCCTTTGACCAAATTATGTTTTTTATAACAATTTTGCAAGAGGACGCCATTAGTAAGTAAATTATGTTCATGGGGTTAGATCTCATGGAATCAGATCACCTGACCCCTTTTTAGGGGTATTAAATGACCACCCGCCACGTGACACACAGGGGGTGGTGAGGCTAGGTACGGGTGACCTCCACCCAGTCTCACCATCCCCCTGTGTGCCACGTGACAGACGGTCCCAAGAAAGGTGAGGGGCGAAGGGGTCAGAGGATCCCGATGCCGATCTCATACCTAAAAACTGAAAGGTCTTGAATTTTAAGCTCTGTAAATGTAAGTCTGGACATGGGTTTTACTTTCGGCTTTGGGATGCTTTGGACTGATCTCCCTAGTAACCCGGTGAAAGAATAGGGTTTGAGAATTATATTTTTCATTCATGTATTGTATTTCCTTTACATAGGATAATATAAGAATCTACATCAAGAGTTTGATACAAGTACAAAGTCAAACTACATGATAAGGTTAGCTACAACTAAAAGTATCTATAACCACAAGTTGTTGTAACAAAGATTGTTAGGGTTGTAACAAGAGTTGTTAGACTACCAAATCCTAGCTTAGAGGTGGCGGCTGTGACTTGGATGAGACGATTTCCTTAACACGCCCCCGCAAGATGGATGTTCTGTCGGAAAGGCCAATCTTGGACCGAAGTTGAAGAAACCGTGTCTTAGGCAGGGGCTTTGTGAGGAGATCCGCGAGTTGTTGCTGAGTTGAGACGTGCGAAACCGCTAGGGTACCGGAGGCGATTTTTTCACGTACAAAGTGATAGTCCAAGGCAATATGCTTCATGCGGCTATAGAAGACTGGATTAGCACACAAGTAGGTTGCACTGAGATTATCACAGTGAATGATGGGGGGCCGTGAGGGCGAGACGCCAAGTTCGGAGAGAAGATTAGAAACCCAAGTAACTTCCGCAGCAGTAGCAGCAACCGCTCGATATTCAGCTTCAGTAGATGAGCGGGCGATAGTACGTTGCTTTTTGGAGCACCATGAAATCGGATTACCACCAAGAAATAGAAGAAAGGCCGTAGTAGAGCGAAACGAATCATGATCACCTGCCTAATCAGCATCCGAAAAAGCGTGTAAAGTGAGAGGTTGGTGGCGACGTAGTAACAAGCCATGATGAATAGTGTGCTTAAGATAACGAAGGAGACGCTTGGCAGCAGTCCAGTGAGATTGTGTGGGTGCATGCATGAACTGAGCGAGCTTATTGACAGCAAACGCAATGTCAGGACGAGTAAGCTGCAGATACTGAAGACCACCAATAAGGCTGCGATACTGAGACGCATCGGCAGAGGGAGACCCATCGGAGAAAACGAGCCGGCTCGAAGAAGACATAGGTGTAATCGAATCCTTGATACCGTTAAGATGAAACTTAGCAAGTAGATCACGAATGTACTTATCTTGAGAAAGATAGAGACCGTCCTTGGTAAAAACCGCTTCAATACCCAAGAAATAATGCAGTGGGCCGAGCTCTTTGAGAGACAACCTGGCACTTAATGAGTCCACAAACTTACGAATAGTTGTATTACAGTTGCCTGTAACAAGTAGATCATCAACATACACAAGGAAATAGATAATAACATGATCAGATCGATAAATAAACAAGGATGTATCAGACTTAGAGTTGCAAAATCCATACTGAACCAAGAAGGTTTTCAACTCAGTATACCACGCCCGCGGTGCCTGTTTGAGCCCATATAAAGCACGACGTAAATGACAAACATGATGAGGCATAGCCGAATTCACAAACCCTGGTGGTTAAGTCATATAGACATCCTCAGTTAATTGACCATTTAGAAAGGCATTGTTAACATCAAGATGGGAGATAGGCCACCCACGAGAGAGAGAGCGATCGAGAGGACTACACGAACCGTAGTGGGTTTGACTACGGGACTAAATGTGTCATGATAGTCAATGCCAGGATGTTGGTGAAATCCTTTGGCTACAAGACGAGCTTTATAGCGGGCAATAGAACCGTCAGGATTCTGCTTAATACGAAACACCCATTTGCACCCAACAATGTTATGGTCTTGCGGAGGAGGAACGAGCACCCAAGTGCCATTACGGGCAAGGGCCGTAAGTTCGTCATCCATCGCAGCACACCAGTTTGGGTCACGGAGTACCTGCTTTACTCTAGATGGTTCAAGAGAGGGAGGAAGCGGATGTTTAGTCGTATGGTGGAGGGTAACATAATCAGGAAATTGTTTAAGGCGGTGTATATTGTTTCGGGCACGAGTGACCATTGAATGACCAAGGGGAGGTAGGGCGGCAGCCGCAGTGGGCGGACTGCCGGGTGGTACCGTGGAGGACTCAGCCGAGGGAGGGGAGACCGGGGAGCTGGACTCAGGGGGAGCGGGAGAGGCCGAAGCCGGGGAGGTAGGAGGAGAAGCATACCTCGAGTTAGTGTCGGCCGGCGCACTAGGTGGAGCCAAGGGAACTGCAGCAGCTGGCGGGTGAAGGACAGCAGCGAGAGGAGGACCTGCAAACCAAGAGGACGACACTGGGGGGAAGAAGAGATAGAGTCAGAAGCATATGGAAATTGATGTTCAATAAATTGTACGTGACGAGATAGATGCAGACGATTGGAGGAAACATCTAGACATTTGTAAGCATGATGAGTGTTAGAGTATCCCACAAACACACACGGTTTAGAGCGTGGAGCCAATTTATGATCCGAATAGAACTTTAACCAAGGAAAGCAAAGACAGCCAAACGCACGAAGAGAATGATACCGGGGTGGCTTAGAGAACAAACATCCATAGGGGGTAGCGCCCCGAAGAACGGGTGTAGGCAACCTATTGATGAGATAGACAGCCGTGAGAAAAGCATACGACCAAAACGAGGCAGGCATGGACGTATGATGAAGCAAGGCGAGCCCAGTTTCAACGACATGACGATGTTTGCGCTCAGCAGAACCAACATGTTCAGGAGTATAAGGCGGAGAAACACAATGGTTAATACCCTCAGAATCAAAAAAAGACGTAAGCCCCTTATATTCAGTCCCCCCATCGATATAGAGTGTGACAAACGTGTGTTGAAAAAAATTTTCAACCATGCGCTTAAACTTAGGAAAAATCATAGATACATCAGATTTGCGAGCCATGGGAAACAACCAAACGTATTTAGTGAAGTAATCCACAAAGATAACATAATAACAAAAACCATCAATAGATTCAACTGGGGCGGGGCCCCAAACATCCGAATACACTACATCAAGGGAACCACGACTGACTAAAGAAGAACGCGAAAAAGGTAACTTGTGACTTTTACTGCTAAGACAGGACTTGCAGACAAATTTATTTAGAGACACACTAGAAGAAATAGACACATCTTTATTGCGACTTAACAACTGAAACACTCGTTGAGACGGATGTCCAAGCCGATGATTCCAAGTGGCGAGTGAAGAGGTGATGGTGGCGTTGATGAAGGGAGAAACAGCTTGCGAAGTGGACGACATGGAGGTAGTGACTGGAATACCGTCCGGACTAGGTACATCCCACTCATACACATTACCCTTGGTCCGCCCGTGAGCCAGCTGCGCCCCCGTGAGAAGATCCTTCACAACTTTTATTTTTTATTTTTTGTCTCATACTTTTCATTATATTGAAAAAATAATTTGTTTAACGAAATAATTACACTATTTGTAATAATCGATTCCATCATATTAAAAAGTTTGTTACGAATATTAAAACAAGTATCATATTAAATATTTTATTTAGTATAAATTGATAATTCATTGTACAAATATTTTTCAGTAATGCTCTAAAGATCAATAACACCAAACATATAATCATACATAAATGGTCAAACAATCAAAACTACACGTGAAAGAAAGTTGGAAGGTCCTGCGACACCTGCTTTTACTTGCTCGCCAAGATTATGAGACCACATTTTATTCAATGTTTCTCTAACTATAAATATCTCAGAGGTTTAGCTCAAAGTCACAAATCATTAAACTTGAAGCTCCCAAATTGATCCCTAAAGCGTAGAAAACACAGAAAACCTCCAGCAGAAGAAATGGTGTCCTTTTCAGATATTCTAAGTTGCTTCCTGCCATGCTCATCTTCTAAGAGAGTCTCAGATGAAGACCATGTTGCAGACAAAGACGGTGTAAGAGTGAAGGCCAAGGGAAGATCAAAATCGTCTGCTGCTCCAATTGTTGTTTCTTACTTTCCCTTGAATTCACATCTCTCTCGCTTATAGCCATAAACTCCATTTCTTGCAATTGAAGAGCCTTGCAATATTTTTCTTCTTCCCGGTGTACTAGGTTCTTGTGTTTGCACATAATCTATAGAAGAGACAGATCGTTTCGCAATCTGATATACGCAGATTTACCCTACATTTTATACAAGATGTTGTTTCTACTGCTCAAATCTAACATACAGTGGGCTTAGTCCTAAAGTACATTTTTTTTGGCGTTATGTTGGTCATTTAGAGAATGCACTATTACAGCTAGTTTTGATTCTATTTTGAAGTTTCCTCGTTCCCTCTTCAAAACTGGACAGGATATACATTCACAGACTCTTTGACTCGTATTTTTGCTGACCCAATTGATCCGACCAGATGATTTGCTCGACAAAGAATCTGAAGAATCGTATAATTTAACTTATGGGAAAAAGTGTTTACAGAATGTACGTATGTATAGGCCCCATCAACCAACTATGCCTACAATAAGGAGATAGGAGATAAGAGTAAATCACATCCTAGCTTACAAGATTATCTACACACAAATAGTGGATATATACAAACTAAATATACAAACTAATTGTCTTATAATGTGTATCTTAATACTCCCCCTCAAGTTGGCGCATGAATATCAAGAATGCCCAACTTGCTCAAAAAATGCCGAAATTTGTCAGGACCAAGTGGTTTGGTGAATCCATCAGCTAACTGTAAAGTACTCGAAACCTTGCAAGGATGAATTAGCCGATTAAGATAATGTTGACGAACAAAGTGACAGTCAATTTCAATGTGTTTGGTGCGCTCATGAAAAACAGGATTAGCAACAATATGCAAAGCCGCCTGATTATCACAATGAAGAGGAACTGGGGTAGTAACCGAAACACCAAGATCATGCAAAAGTTGACGCAACCAAACAATCTCACTAGCAGCATAGGCCATAGCACGATATTCTGCTTCAGCCGAAGAACGAGAAACAACGGGCTGTTTCTTAGAACGCCAAGAAATTAAAGCTGAACCAAGATAAACCATATAGCCAGTAGTCGAGCGACGCGTAAGTGTACACCCTGCCCAATCAGCGTCACAGTAGGCCTGAAGACTTAAAGAGGATTGAGCGGGAAAGAAGAGACCCTGGCCCGGAGCACGCTTAAGGTAGCGCAACAAATAAAACACAGCATCCAAATGACACTTACGCGGAGCATGCATAAATTGACTCAAAGTATTAACAGCAAAGGAGATATCAGGCCGCGTAACAGTAAGATAAAGTAAACGACCAACAATGCGACGATAAAAGGCAGGATCATCTAAGAGGGGATCCAACTCTGAAAACACGCCCTTCTGATCCATAGGCGTACTAGTAGGACGACTGCCCAGGAGACCACATTCATTGATAATATCAAGAACATACTTACGCTGATTCAAAACCATGCCGTCGGGCGAACGTGCAACTTCAATACCAAGAAAATACTTAAGGGGACCAAGATTCTTGATCTTAAACTTGTGATCAAGATAAGCCTTTAGAGCAGAAATGCGATTGAGATCATTACCAGCCACAATGACGTCATCAACATAAATCAAGACAACAACAACCGAAGATGATTCAGACAAGAGAAACAACGAGGAATCAGCATTAGACTGAACATAGCCGAGCGCAACAAGCGAAGCAGTAAATTTAGCATACCAATTACGAGAAGCTTGTCGTAAACCATATAAAGACTTGCGCAACTTAAACACCCGATTCTCCCCCTGACGCGCAAAACCAGGAGGAATACGCATGTAAACATCCTCAGTGAGATCACCATGTAAAAATGCATTATTAACATCTAATTGATGAACATGCCAACGACGAACCATCGCAACTGCCAACAAACACCGAACAGTAACAAGTTTAGCAACAGGCGCAAAGGTTTCATGAAAATCTATACCCTCAACCTGAGTATAGCCGCGCGCCACTAGGCGAGCTTTATAGCGTTCAATGGTGCCATCAGGATTATATTTGACCTTGTAAACCCACTTAGAATCAATAGTACGTTTGCCAGGAGGCAAAGACACGATATCCCAAGTACGATTAGCCTCAAGAGCCGCAATCTCACGTTGCATAGCATCGCGCCAATGAGCATGTTTCACTGCCTGCTTAAAAGAAACAGGCTCATCCCCAGCAGTGATGGCCGCCACAAAACCATAATAAGAGGAAGATAAACGCGCATATGAAAGATAGCTGGATAAAGGAAATACCGTAGAGTTCGCTGTAGGAGTGGATGCGACAGCAGGGGGCACAAGCGATGGAGGCAGTGCGATATCAAAATCGGCAAGACGATGTGACAACTGACGAGTGCGCAGACTGCGCGAAGGAGGTAAGACGGGGGGTGCAGCAGAGGCCACCAGCGGCTCAAGAGCTGCTGGCCGAACCGGATTGGACGAACCAGGCTGGTCAGGTTCGAAGGAACCAGCACTGGCCGACTGGTCCTCAGCAAGTGGCCGAACAGCAGGCTGGTCTGGAGTAAATAACTCAGCACTGCCTGGCCGAACATCAGAAACAGAAGGGGCAATGGGCTCAGCTGGAGCTGCGGCCGTAGGAGGAACATCAGGCGCAGACATGTCCCAGCAAAAAGACTCAGGCGCGGGAAAAGCTGGAAGAGAGGTATCAACAGGCCGAGAAGAGACAGAAAAGGGAAAAATATGTTCATAGAAGGTGACATCCCGACTCACATAAATACGATGACTAGACAAATCATAGATCTTGTAACCCTTTTGGGAATGGGGATAACCAAGAAAAATACCCGGTGCAGAACGTGGAGCAAATTTGTCATGCATGCCATGATAGGTATATCCATAACATAAACAACCAAAGACACGAAGATGTGTATATGTAGGTAAACGACCCATCAAAAGTTCATAAGGTGTTTTAGTTTTGAGACTAGCAGTAGGCATGCGATTAACAAGGTATACAGCAGTAAGAATACATTCCCCCCAAAAAGCAATAGGCAGATGAGCATGAAAACGAAGAGCACGAGCAACCTCTAAAAGATGTCTATGTTTACGTTCAACGACACCATTCTGTTGTGGAGTGTGGATACAAGATGTTTGGGCATCAATTCCATGTTCAGTATAATAATCCCGAAGTTGTGCACTAACAAATTCTAACCCATTGTCACTACGAACACATTTAACAGACCGCCCAAACTGAGTAGAAACCCAACGCAAAAAATGCAACAAGAAACGACTAGTTTCAGATTTAGCTTTCATCAAATATACCCAAGTGCTACGACTGTAGTCATCAACAATGGTAAGAAAATAACGTGCACCAGAAAAGCTGGGTGTTTTATACGGCCTCCAAATGTCACAGTGGATAAGATCAAAAGCATGCTTAGTAACACTAGTACTAACTGGAAATGGCAAACGAGTTTGTTTAGCCCGATTACAAGCGTCACAAAATACATCTTTATTGGAAATGACAATAGACGGAATAAAACGAAACTGAGATAAAGGAAGATGACCCATGCGGCGATGCCAAAGAGACTCATCAGATTTTATCGCAGCATGGACAACAGCAGCAGGAGGCGCCACTAAGCTGTAGAGACCATCGTGCTGTCTACCCACTCCAATCAGCTTCCTCGAGGGCATCTCCTGCACAACACAAAAATCCGGACCAAAAGTCAGCGTACAATGTAAATCCTTCACCAAGCGACTGACCGAAACCAAATTAAAAGCAAACTCCGGAACACCCAACACGTCTCGGAGAACCAAAGAATCAGACAATTTGACAATACCAACAGCACGAACGGCGACATGTGTACCATCCGGAATTTGTACAGTGGCTGTTACTTTGTCAGTAATAACCGAACTAAAAAGAGACAAATCATTGACAATATGAGCATTGGCTCCACTATCCAAAAGCCAATGAGAAGACGAATCAGAAGAGTGCAAATAATACGCAGATTTAGGATCAGTGGTGACTATCACTGTGTCTGCCATAATGAGACGCAATATGCAGCTACAATGAGACGCAATATGCAGCTACGAAGACAAAATCGACTAAAAAGAGTAAAACCAAATGTTTTTTTTTTGTTTTTTTTTTGAAATTGCAATCGCAATATGGAAAACAAGGAACTGGAACCGCAATATCAAGACAGGGACAGCAGCGATTTGGAGACTACCCAAATCGAAACAAACCGCAGTGAACTGAAATCGCAATATTGCGATCGATCGTTTTGGTATAATAACCAAGAAAATGCAAACTGACAAAAGAATGTTACTTGGGTTTGCAAAAAAAAAAACGAACGGCGCTGAATTTTGTTGAAGCCGCCGAAAAAGAAAAACCGGATATCGCAGGAATCAGCGAAGAAACGATGAACAATTTGATGAATGGATCAAGTTTGCTCTGATACCATGAAGAATCGTATAATTTAACTCATGGGAAAAAGTGTTTACAGAATGTACGTATGTATAGGCCCCATCAACCAACTATGCCTACAATAAGGAGATAGGAGATAAGAGTAAATCACATCCTAGCTTACAAGATTATCTACACACAAATAGTGGATATATACAAACTAAATATACAAACTAATTGTCTTATAATGTGTATCTTAATAGAATCAAAACATTTAATTGGAATGGATTCCCTGAGACTTTATTATTATTATTTTTTCAATTGGAGAAGCATTCTGTTAAAATTGTTCCATAAGCTGAATCAAAACATCACATCAACATAATCACAAAGCAAAATGAACAGAATTGCAATAGAATTTTGAATATTGCAAAAATGGCTCCAAGAGCGCAACATGAAGAACAGAAGCCGGTTTTGGGAGACATTTTTTTTGTCTTCTTCTCACTTTTCATATTTATAACATTACTAAGTATTTATATAAGCTATAGAAACAACTACAATCTAATTAGCACGTGTAAAATGAATTTTGGCTTGCTGCAACCACTGTGCGGCAATTATACTTCAGCCGCCTGCGTGCCAAGCCTGCCAAACGTGTGAAGCGTGCCAACTCCCTCGTGCCATCGAGCTAACTTCTTCAGCAATCCACCTATGCCAAGCTGAAGCATCTTTTCTTCCCAAACTTCTGAACTGTCAACCCAACATCTTCAACACCCCCTTCAATTCTGACTTCTTATAAATGTTGCACACCCCCAAAGCTGAAGTCAGGAATTGCAGTCTGTGTGAGCACAATGCCTTAGTGAATAAATCTGCCACTTGATATTCTGTCTTAACAGGCATTGATTTAATTACTCCTTCCTGAAATTTATCTCTAACCACATGACAATCCATTTCTATATGCTTTGTCCATTTATGAAATATATGACTCTCAACTATATAAATTGCACTCTTGTTGCCACAGAATAATTCCACAGGATGATTTTGTTCCACTCCCAGATCTTTCAACAAATAAAGTAACCATTGTATTTCACAGGTTGCTGCACCAAGTGACTTATATTCTGCTTCTGAAGATGACCTAGATACAGTGGTTTTCTTTTTAGCTTTCAGAGATACCCATGCATTGCCAAAGAACATGCAATATCCTATAATAGACCTCCTGGTGTCTAAGCATCCACCTCAGTTTGAGTCTGCATAAGCCTTGAGCAATTTTGACCCTGTACTAGGAAATAGCAAGCCCTGTCCTAGATTCCCTTTCAGGGATCTCAACAATTTATAAACAACTTTCATATGTAACTCTGTAAGAGGGCCCAAAAATTGACTTAGCTGTTGAACACTATATGATATGTCAGGTCTAGTGATAGTAAGATACAACAGTTTTTCAATTATTCTTCCCTAACAAGACACATCTGATATTAATGGTGAATCATTATGTTCCAATTTCAGATTTTGCTCCATAGGAGTCAATGCAGGTTTAGCAGCCAGAAATCCTATTTCCTCTAATAATTCCATTGTATACTTTCTTTAACAAATATGATCCCCCCTGAGACCTTGCCACCTCCAGACCTAGAAAGTACCTTAAGACTCGTAAATCTTTTATCTGAAATGTAGAATGTAAATGAGCTTTAAGTTGCTGTATCTGGAGCAGAGAATCACTTGCCACTATGATATCATCAACATAAATGAGCAACACTACAAAAGAATCTGAAGATTTCTTTGTAAACATAGTATAATCATTCTTAGATTGTTGGACATTCCACTGTCTGCTTGCCTGTTTAAGGCAATATAAGGACTTTTGAAGTTTACAAACAGCATTGAGGACAGATGAGTGGACTCCTGGTGGTAAATCCATATAAGTCTCCTGATATAGATCACCATGAAGAAAGGCTTTATTGATATCCAATTAATGCACATGCCAATTATTCATAGAAGCCAAAGCAATAAAGAGACGCACAGAAGTCATTTTTGGCACAGGAGAAAAAGTATCAGCATAGTCTATACCTGGCTGTTGAGTGTATGCTTCAACTACAAGCCTTGCCTTATAACTCTCTACTGAACCATCAGCCTTTCTATTTTACTTTGTAGACCCATTCACAGCCAATAGGTCGTTTTCCAGGTGGCAAAGGAACAATGGTCCAGGTATTAGTGGCTTGCGATGCTGCTAGTTCTACTTGCATAGCCTGTTGCCAGGCTGCTACTGATGCTGCCTGTTGATATGTCACAGGTTCCTACTCAATATTTATATTAAGAATGTAGGACTTGTATTCAGGAGCCAAAGCATCAAGAGAGTGATAAGATTGAGTAGGCTAAAGTAGAGAAACTGTAGGAGATGGTTGACAGAAAGAAGAGTAAGGTGAATAGTAAGATTACATTAGTAATCCTGTACGTAAGATGGAGCATGTCTTGGCCTATTAGGTCTATGATTAGTAGGCTCAGGTGATGACAAGACAGATGATGATAATGGAGGCAAATAGACCTGCAGTTGTGTAATAGGTATTTGATCATGAGAAGAGAAAGAAGAATTATCATATGACAAAAGAGGTGAAGATGATGATACCGATGACACTGGAGATGACTCAAGGCTATCTGAATGTGTGAGATTAGGTGTAGAGGGAAGGATATGTAAAGGTTTCAATTGAGGAGGAGTTTGAGATGATGATGATGTGTCATCTGTTAAGGTAGGAGCTACTGGCACTGATGTTGCTGGTAAAGAAGTAGCATCAGAAAAAGAAAAGAATTCTCATGAAACAACACATCTCTAGATACAAAGACAGATTTGTTATCTATTTTCTGAAGAATGTATCCTTTCATATTCATGCGTATCCCAAGGAAGATATAAGGCATGGATCTGGGTGCAAACTTTGATTTATGTGGAGTGTTATCACAAGCAAACGCTAAGCATTCAAACAACTTAAGATGATTATAGGTAGGCTGTGCCTGATGCAGTATTTCATATGGAGTTTTATGTTGAAGAATAGGTGAAGGTATTAAATTTATCAAATATGTGGCATGCTGAAGGCTGAATCCCCAATATGTGATAGGCAAATAAGCATGGAATCTGCGTGCTCTAGCCACAACAAGAAGATGCTGATGTTTTCTTTCTACTCCCCATTCTGTTAGGGAGTATAGTTACATGTAATTTGGTGAATAACTCCATGCTGCATATAGAATTCAGACATTTTAAACTCAAGCCCATTGTCACTTCTAACCACCTTGACATGAGCATTAAATTGAGTAGAGGCATAATGAAAGAAACGACAGAATTTGCCTAGATTCAGATTTTGTTTTAAGATATATCCACGTATAGTAGAACAACCATCCACTATTGTCAAAAAATATTTTTGATTATACATAGGGAGATGTCTGTAAGGACCCTATATGTCAACATATATGACATCAAAAGGAAGTTTAGAAGCTGTAACAGACACAGGGAAAAGAGTTCCCTTTAACTTTGCCGAATGACAAACTGTACAATTATTCTCTGAACTATAAGAAGAAACATCCGGATGCAATCTATGTATTTCTTGAATTCTGGCTGATGAAGCATGTCCAAGCCTGGTATGCCAGAGGTATGAATTAGAGTCTAAGCTTGTTGAAGAAAGAACAGAAGGTAATAAAGAGAGATTTGAAACTTCAGACTGAGCAGGTAGGCTGGAACCATACAGTAGTAGAGTTCATGATGCTTCATAGCTGAACCAATCATCTTCCTGGATAACTGATCCTGCATAAAGCAGCAAGAAAAATGGAATGAAACAAGCAGATGAGGGGAGTTAGTAAGTTTACTCAGTGAGACAAGATTAAAAGAGAATGAAGGCACATGTAATACATCCTTTAGGACAAACCCAGTGTGAATCCTAATCATTCTTCTATGAGTTGCATCAACTGTGATATTATTTGGAAGCTTAATGGTAGCATGATCAATGTGATAATAAGAGTGAAACAAGGCCAAAGAACAAGAGATATGGTCAGTGGCACCTGAATCCAGAATCCATACACAGTTAACATTTGTAGAAAACTTACCTGAAGGCACATCAACCTGCTTAGTCATGACAGCACCCTGGGACTCTTTGCTCACAGCCGTCCCTGAAACAACATCATCAACATTTAACAATTTTAAAAGTTTACTAAACTACTTTGGTGTAAGACAAGGTGTTGGCTGTGTTGGCAGGCAAGTATGATTTTGAAGCATCTGATCACTACTGTTGTATTGGGCCTTCTCTTCCACAGCCTTAGACACATTCTCCTGATTTCTGAATTTAAATCCAGGAGGGAAACCATGTTTTCTATAACATCTATCACTTGTATGCCCAATCATACCACAATGAGTACACTGCAAACGTTTGTTCCCTTCCTGATTGAATCTCCCATTTCTTCTCTTATGACTGGGGCCTTGTCTTCTATTTACATGCATATTGGCTACAAAACTTTCTTGTTTGTAATTAATACTCATCAAAGCATAGCAGCATTGGTGAAATTAGCTGGTGCACTGTTATTAATAAGATTCTTTTCAAACTTTAGAGCCAGTGCAAACAGTCTTAATGTCTGGCAATGGTGTCATCAAAAATACTTGTGATCTCACTGGATCAAATTCTTCGCTTAATCCTTTAAAAAACTTTATAACATAGTCATTTTCAATGAACTCACTTACTTTTATTGTAATATCACAAACACATATGAGACAATCGCATTTCGGTATGGACCTCAAGACAGTTAACTCTTCCCACATGACTTTCAATTTTGTAAAGTAATCGTTAACACTGACATTTTCTTGTTTTATAGCATAAAATTCAGAGAGCAAATCAGACAGTCTAAATGGATCACCTCTACCATATCTTATAGTCAAGTCATTCCAAACATCTAAGGCACTGTCATACCACATTATGCTATATGCAATAGAAGGAGAGACGCAGTACATGATCCAGGATTGGGTCATAGTGCTTACCTGTCTCCAGGCTTGAATTTGAGGATCATTTGGTGCTGGTTTAGGCATAGATCCATCAATGAAACAAGTCTTATCTTTACCAGCAACGCCATCTAAAAGGTCATGCTCCATGAGTGAAAGTTATGCGGATTGAGTGGTGGTTGGACCAGCACAATTGCTGGACTTTGGATGTAAGTAATATGGATTGTTTGCTGGATTATCATTGATTGTGTGATTGTTACGAGAAGCTGCACTCAGGAATTGTGAATATTGCAAAAATGGCACCACGAGCGCAACATGAAGAACAGAAGCCGGTTTTGGGAGATATTTTTGTGTCTTCTTCTCACTTTTCATATTTACAACATTACAAAGCATTTATATAAGCTATAAAAACAACTAGAGTCTAATTAGCACGTGTAAAATAACTTTTGGTTCGCTGCAACCACTGTGCGCCAATTATACTTCAGCCACCTGCGTGCCAAGCCTGCCAAGCGTGCCAAACGTGTCAAGCGTACCAACTCCCTCGTGCTATCGAGCTAACTTCTTCAGCAATCCACCTATGCCAAGCTGAAGCATCTTTTCTCCCCTTTCTTCTATAATGTCAACCCAACATCTTCTATAAATTCGAACTCGAATTTTCAAAATAAAGTAAAAGTTAATCCACCGTTACACCAAATTTTTTATTTCTATTTTTCTATATAAAAGTTAAAAAAGTATAAACATATAACTTGAATAAAATTCGCAATTTCGGCAAGGTGAGGTTCACGGACGACTAATTCAACATGCGTTGGAATGGATTCCCTCAGACTGTCAAATGCAATTCTTTGGCAACCTGTTCCTCTGAAATAGAAAGGGTTTTGTTCATTGGATTATGGGGATCAACAATAACCTTCTCAAGGCCAGCATTCTCCACCAAATCCATGATTAGTTCAACATCACTAACACGCCCATAGTAACCCAATATTTCCATAGACATCTTCTCACATTTCTTTAAAGACATCTTTTAGTCCGTTCAGGCTTGAAGTGCCAAATCAACTACAAAACAGGAATTGTCACTGTTGGAAAGTCAGATTAACTTATGTATAGTAGTGGCTAACCTGCCGAGTTTAGGGTAGGCTGGATCAATCTGTCAAGTCAAGACAGTTCAGATAGCGCAACTGAGTTTACGTTCTGAACAGTCAGCCGACCTGCGACGTGAACTGAATAGCACTTCAAAGCAGTGGTTCTGTGCTATCAGCCTTCCAGCCAAGCTAAACTAAAGTCAGACAGATCAGATCAATCCAGGTAGGGCAATTGTATTTATGTTCTGGGCTGATCACCGACATGCCGACCTCGTCACCTTAGCACAACAACTAACAGTTGTGCTATCAACCGCTTCAGCCGAGCATAGCTCAACACGGCAATGCTACAAAACAACAAATGTTCTTAGCCAATACCAGAGTTTAGCACAAAGCATAGTTCAGCACTGTAACATTGTACAACAACAGTGCTGCGATATCCTACGGTCAGCTGGGCTCAGCTCGGCATTAACCTTCACAGCTCAACTGAGTAGAGATCCAAGGTGAGTCCAGGACTCTGTCCTTAAGACGTATTTTTCTGGTATATTGTGTCCAACCGGATGGAGCAATTGTCTTCCAGGATTCAACGAAAGTAAGTTCAGACGAGCAGCACTGCTGTATTGATCTCTACGAACCCGTTAAGATGTCCTGAACTTCTCGGTGTACTGATGCAGAAGTGTATATGAGGGAGTGAAAGAGGCAAAAGGTGATTGCGGAGAAAATACAGAGACTTCAGATTTATCCTATGTGTTCGATAGAGGTCAGATAGGCCACTATTTATAGAAAAATCTGAGGTCAGTTGGTTACAGTCAGTTCGATCTCAGCTGTAGGATCAGATACCAGTTCGGCATGAACCATTAGATCAGTTAACCACACCAGGTTTGCCCCCAACCATCAGATCAAGTACCTATTCAACTTGAGTCGTCAGATCATAACATATTCAGCTCAGCTCGGCCGGTTAAGGTTCTAACAACTTTCCAAAACTTAACCTTAGCATATCTTAACAACTTGGAGAGTTTGAACTGAAACAAACTTCACCCAGCTGATAAGATCTGACCCGGTGCTACAGGACCCGACCTGTAGTTTGCATCCCCCAGCCTGGCCTTTAGCCCAATCCGCAACCTAAGCCCATCAGGTACGCAGCTCATTCGCTACCTAAGCCCATGCCCAGATATGGGCCAAGCTGAGCTGACTTTCCCTTTACTTTGAGCATTAATTTCTCATTCACCCGGTGTCGGAATCGAGTGATTCAAAAGCCTAAAATTATCTGCTAATTGTGTGGATAATTAAGGATTCATTAGTTTTCACTTATCATTAATTAAACTAATCATAATCTTAACTCAAAGTACGTTGTCAAACACAAGTTGCAACTTGGCTCAATTTCAATTTCTTTCCATTTTCTCCAACACTCCCCAACATGAATGAGAATTAATGCTAGTGTGTATGCATACTCTATGGAGATTTCAGACAAGAAAATGTTGCATCAGACAAGGTAGCTTTTGCCGTTGAACTTTTCTTAGCAAAATACTATTGGATCCACTGGGCTAATTAGTGAACTTAATGTCTTGAACTAACCGGCCTTTGTTGTGAACCTAGACAATAGTACTCATACAACATTTCCTTTAACACATTTTTGGTTCTCATGATTGTGTTCGTTTTGGCCATGAACCGCCTGGTTTCAGAAAGTGTGTTAGAGAACTTTGGCCTTACAAAATTCTCATAGAAGAGGCCACACTTCACACTTACATTGATGTTTCCTATCAAGAGTATTCTGCCATACTCCACTTGAAAATATCAAGATATAAGAACCATTAAAGCCTACCATCATTCCTCTGCAGACAACACTTTTATTCAACAGAATGAGTAAGTGCTTACTGAACTTCATAGCTTAGTTGTCCCATTGAACCAAGATTCTCGGATCTCCGGTCAACAAGGTTGGGTTACCGTTACAATGATTCATGCATTATAGGTTTTAGTCCCATTTCGTTTGTCAAAATTGACATCCGATCTATAGGCAAGCCTTTTGTAAGAGGATCCGCAAGATTTTCCTTTGATTTATATAATCAATGGAAATCATGCCATTAGAGATCACCTACTTAATGGTATTGTGTCTCTGACGCATATGTCGAGACTTACCATTATAGATGCTATTTTGTGCTCGTCCTATAGCTGACTGACTATCACAGTGTATGCTTATAGGAGCAATTGGCTTAGGCCAACAAGGCACATCTTCCATGAAAGTCCGAAGCCATTCTGCTTCTTCCCCAGCCTTATCTATTGCTATAAACTCCGCTTCCATAGTGGAACGAGCTATGCACATATGTTTCGTGAATTTTTGTAACACAACACATCCACAAACCGTGAATGAATATCCACAGGTGGACTTAGGGTCTTTACTGTCAGATATCTAGTTGGCATCACAGTAGCCTTCCATCACTGCAAGATATCTTGAGTAATGTAATCTAAGATTCATTTTATACTTTAAGTATCTATCACTCTATTCAGAGCATTCTAATGATCATCACTTGTATTACTGGTAAACCTGCTCAAGTTGTTTACCGAGCATGCTAAGTCTGGCCTTGTACGATTTGTTATGTACATCAAACTTCTGATTAGTTGCGAGTACTTCAATTGAGCTATTGGCTCGCCTCGATTCTTCCTTAAGTGTGTACTTAAGTCAAGTGGAGTCTTCACTGGTTTCACATAAAGCATATTGAAACCTTTTAGAACAGGCTCAATATATTGAGTTAGTGACAACACGAGTCCCTCAGTTACCCTAGAAATTTTAATTCCTAGAATAACGTTAGCAACTCCCATATCCTTCATGTCAAAGTTCCTCGTTAACATCTTCTTAGTATTTAAGATGATATCTCGAGTACTTCCAATGATTAGCATGTCAACTACATAGAGACATACTATCACATATGCATTCTGTGTGTTCTTGATATAGACGCACTTGTCACATTCATTGATTTTGAAATCATTAGCTACTATAGCTTGATCAAATTTCAAGTGCCACTATTTAAGCGCTTTCTTAAGCCCGTACAACGACTTTACGAGTTTATAGACTTTCGACTCTTGTCCTAGAACCACAAACCCTTCGGGTTATTCCATATAGATTTCTTTATCCAACTCACTATTCAGGAAAGCAGTCTTTAATCCATTTGATGGATTTCCAAATTATAGGCTGCAGTAATAGCAACTAGCATCCTTTTAGAAGTGATTCTAGTTATTGGTGAGTAGGTATCAAAAAGTCAAAGCCTTCTTTTTGTCGATGGCCTTTAGCTACAAACCTGGCTTTGTACTTTTTGATAGACCCATCTTCTTTCATATTCTTCTTGAAAATCCACTTACACTCGAGTGGTTTACTTCCAGGTAGAAGATCAACCTCTCAAGTGCGATTCTGAAGAATTGAGTCTATCTCACTGTTAATTGCCTCTTTCTAGAAAGGAGCTTCTAGAGTTGACATTGCCTCGGAAAAGTTCCTTGGCTCATTTTCTACCATATAGGTTAGAAAATCCAGACCAAACAAAGCTGGTATTCTGGCATGCTTGCTTTGACGAATTTTCTCATCTCCTTGAGGAGTCACCTCATGCATTTGCTTACCAGTTCTTATGTCTTCTTCTAGTTTCTTGTCTTTCTTCGGGAAAAAAAATCTTCGAAGAACACTGATTCCTTGACTCCATGAAAACGTTTTCATGTATACCAGGACTATCTGACTTGTGCATCAAGAACCGATATGCACTACTGTTTGTTGCATATCTGATGAATATGCAATCAACCGTTTTAGGCCCAATTTTCACTTGTATTAGTTTAGGTACAACAACCTTTTCTAGACACCCCTAAACTTTCAAGTTTTTGTAACTAGGCTTGTTGCCTTTCCAAAGGTCGTATGAGGTTTCATCCAGCCGCTTGGATAGAATTCTATTTAAAATGACGTTAGCTAAGAGAACGGCTTTCTCTCACAAGTGAGGTAAGCCCGAACTTATCAACATAGCATTCATCATCTCTTTAGAGTTTGGTTTTTGTGTTCAGCAATACCATTCGATTAAGGTGAATATGGTGCAGTCGTTTGATGAATTATGCCATTTTCTAAGCAAAATTCATTAAACGGTGCATCATATTCGCCAACTCTATCACTGCGAATTGCTTTAATTTGTTTGCTAAGTTGATTCTCAATTTCATTTTTATAGTCTTTGAAAGCATCAATTGCCTCATCTTTGCTACTTAACAAATAGATATAACAGTATTGTGTGCAATCATCGATAAAAGTTATGAAATACTTTTTACCACCTCTTGTTTACACAAAATTTAAATCACATATGTTTGTATGAATAAAATCCAAAGATTCATTGTTCCTTCCTATTGAAGGAAATGACACCTCTGTCGTTTTTGATTCAACACACATTTGACATTTTTTCATTATCAAAATTTAATTTGGCAAATAAGTCAAGATCATGTCCCAAATAAAAATGCCATAAACAAGAAAACTCGAGCATGTAAACAGAACAGGAAGAATTATCATTAGCCTCTGCAGACAAATCATTCTTTGGTACAACAGTGATGACATTTAACTTGAACATCCTATTAGTCAAGTATCCCTTCCCCAAATATATGCCATTTTTCGAAAGATTAACCTTATTGGACTCTAACACTAGTCTAAACTCATGCATGACTAGAAGATATCCAGATACTAAATTCTTCATAATGTCGGGGACGTGTAGCATATTCTACAGAGTCAGATGCTTCCCTGAGGTGAGCTTCAGAACAACTTTTCCATCGCCTTCGATCTTCGAAGAGGCCGAATTCCCCATATAAAGCTGTTCATTGTTCCCGGGCTGGTACTCCATGAACATCTCTCTGCTGGAGCAGACATGTCTTGTGGCACCTGTATCGAGCCACCATCGCGCATGTTCCCCACAACGTTGCACCTGAGACCATTGCACAGAGGTTCAGATCGTCCATGACATCAACGATGTTCGCCTTTGCCTTAGTCTGCTTCTTCTTGGGCTTTCTGCACACATTGCTGAGATGCCCCAAATGCCATAGTTGTAGTATTTTATGGTGAACTTCTTGGCGATCTGCTTGCCTTTCTTGTTCATCATGAGTTGGCCTTTCTTTTTCTTGGCCTCTATAACATGGGCCTTGGTCTGACATGCACTGGAATGTGGCTTCCTTTCAGATTTGTGATTGTCTTCCTCTATGCAGAGTTAGACAATCAGATCTTCTAATGTCATTTCTTTTCTATTGTACTTAAGATAGCTTCTGAATTCCCTCCATAAAAGAGGTAGCTTCTCAATCACTGCAGCCATGACGAAAGATTCACTGAACAACATACCCTCCTCTTCCAGCTCGCCAACCAACATTTGAAGTTCCTCACCTTGAGAAACAACAGTGCGAGAATCTGACATTTTAAAATCCAGGAATTTACTGATAATAAATTTTTTAGTGCCAGCATTTTCCGTACGGTATTGTTTTCCAAAGCCTGTCATAAAAACTTTGTGGTTTTGTATGTGCTGTACAAACTATACAAGGAGTTGTCCAAGTATCCTAGAATATGGCTCAAGCAAACATAGTTGTTGAAGTTTCATGCTTCAACAAAAAGTTTGTGTTCCATACATTGGGTCTGGTCCTCCTCAGGACCCCCCACAGGTGGGTCCTCGGTTAGGAACGAAGCCAGCCCCATGGCAGTCAAGAAGAACAACATCTTCTGCTGCAAGCGTTTGAAGAAGCTCCCACTGAACTTCTCGAGCTTCTCCACTTGGGCCACTGCAGGGCCCTGTGCAGGAGGAGCATGCTTCGACACCCCAGTATTTGGTGCCATTGGAGAAGAACTGTGTACGTCTGCGCCTTGAACCGAGCTTGAGCTTGCATTCTCTATTTAGTTTCTGTTAAGATGTAAGAAACAAACTGGAATCAGTATAGAATCAAACACATACGTCTTAAGAATTGTTGGAAAATTCAAGTCAGATTGACTTTTGTACAGTAGTAGCCGACCTGCCGAGCTCAGGGTAAGCTGGATCGATCTACCAAGTCAAGACAGTTCAGATAGCACAACTGAGTTTGCGTTCTGAACAGTTAACCGACCTGCCGATGTGAACTGAATAGCACTTCAGAGCAATGGTTTTGTGCTATCAGCCTTCCATCCGAGCTGAACTAAAGTCAGACTTATTAGACAGATCAGATCAATCTAGGCAGTGCACTTGCATTTGCGTTCTAGGCTGATCACCAACCTGCCGACCTCGGCACCTTAGCACAACAACCAACTGTTATTCTCTCAGCTGCTTCAGCCGAGCAAAGCTCAGCACAGAAATGCTGTAGAACAACAAATGTTCTTAGCCAACAATAGAGCTCAGCACAAAGTAGAGCTCAACACAGCAACATTGTACAATAACAGTGCTGCGATATCCCATGGTCAGCTAGGCTTAGCACAAAGTAGAGCTCAGCTGGCCAATAACCTTCATAGCTCAACTGAGCAGAGATCCGAGTGAGTCCAAGACTCTATCCTTAAGACTTATTGCTCCGTTATACTGTGCCAAACCAGATGGAACAATCGTCTCCTAGGATACAACAGAAGTTAGTTCAGACGAGCGAGACTGCTGCGTTGAACTCTATGAACCTGTTAAGATATCTTGAGCTTCTTGGTATACTGATGTAGAAGTGTATATGAGGGAGTGAAAGAGGCAGAAGGTGATTATAGAGAAAATAGAGACTTTGGATTTACCTTATGTGTTCGATAGAGTTCAGATATGCCACTATTTATAGGAAAATTCTGAGGTTAGTTTGTTACAGTCAGTTCAATCTCAACCGTAGGATCAGATACCAGCTCGGCCTGAATTACTAGATCAGTTAACTGCACCAGGTCTCTCCTCAGTCGTCAGATCATGTAACTGTTCAACCTGAGCCGTCAGATCATAACATATTCAGGTCAGCTCGGCCGGTTAAGGTTCCAACAACTTTCCAAAAGTTAACCTTAACCTATCTCAAAACCTGGAGAGTTTGAACTGAAACAAACTTCACCTAGCTGATAAGATCCGACCCGGTGCTACAAGACCTGGCGTGTAGTCTGCAGCCTGCAGCTTATCCTATAGCCTAGTCTGCAGCCTGAGCCCATCAGGTACGCAGCTCATCCGCTACCTAAGCCCATGCCCAGGTACATGCCGAGATGAGATGACTTTCTCTTTATTTATAGCATTAATTTCTCATTAACTCGATATCAGAATTGAGTAATTCAAAAGCCTACAATTATCTACTCTTCTTGTAGACAATTAAAGATTTATTAGTTTCCACTTATCATTAATGAAACTAATCATAATCTTAGCTCAAATACGTTGCTACAACTTGGCCCAATTTCAATTTCTTTCTATTTTCTCCAATAGTCACCACGTTAATATAAATTCTTGACCCTGCCATCTTTTACAAGTGACACTGTTTGACTAAATAAATTTTCCATTCTTAAAAATATTATTATATTTGACAGTGTAAATCATACTATATTGAAAAACAATAAATATATATAATCTCAGAGTTACACAAATGTAGCTCAAGAGTGTTGCAGTGTGCACACTCAAGAATGTTGCAACGTGTGAAAATACACTAAGTGGACAACAATTTGGAAAGTATGAAATTAATTGAGATTGAAGGCATATCACATTTCCGGAGGCTAGTCCAACCAAATATTGATTCATACAGCCTTACTACAAATTGCTCAGGAGAAATTAAAAACTCAGGTACAATATCACATTCTACTAAATCATTTCTTCCATTTACTTTATGTAAAGAAACATGTTGGCAACCCAAAAATCTATCTCTTCTCATTCAATCGGTCCAAATTTATAGGTAGCTAAAAGGTAAGCTCAAATACTATCATTTATGTATACATAAATTTCAAATATTTGATGAGATTATGTTAATTTCCTAATGAATAAACATATCCAATCATATCCACAATCACGCAATCTTCGCAATCTCTATCTGCCATGCTCAGCCTAGCTTAGCAGGTCAAGTCAAGTTGGACCAAGTAGAGCAAGTCAGTTCAAGGTAGCCTGGACAGGTCAGACGAGCGCAGTGCAGCCGACCTTCCAAGCTCAACGTATTAGCTCGGCAGAACAACAGATCAGCGCTGCGCTAACACCCCCCTAAGTTGGTGTATGGAGATGGAAGACGCCCAATTTGAACATCAAGAAACGAAATTTGTGGGTACCAAGAGACTTGGTAAGGAGTTCAACAAGTTGTTGAGAGGTAAGAACATGTGTAGGACAAATATCACCAGCCAGTATAGCATCGCGAAGGAAATGATAATCAACTTCAATGTGTTTGGTCTATTCACGATAAACTGGGTTATGAGCAAGATGTAACGCAGACTGACTGTTAGTCAAGAGAGTAACAGGAGCATTATTTCAGACGTCAAAAAACCGAAGTAGACCGAGAAGCCACTTGATCTTGCAGGTAGTGTAAGCTATGGTCTGATACTCCGCCTCAGCCGAAGAGCGAAAGACAGTGTACTGTTTCTTGGTCTTCCAAGAGATGGGCGCATTGCCCAGCTTAATGTAGTATGCTAAAATCGAGCGTCGAGTAAGAGGCCAAGTAGCCCAGTCAGAGTCACAATATGCGGTTAGGTGCAAAGAACTCGTCGAAGGAAAGAGGATGCCTTGACCCGGATGGCCTTTGAGATAACAAACAACTTTCCATGCAGCCCGCCAATGGTCAAGACATGGAGGGTGCATGAACTACGCCAAAGTGTGAACCACATATGAAAGTTCAGGATGGGTAATGGAGAGATAAATCAAGCAGCCAGCAAGCCGGTGGTAGGACAAGGGGTTATCCAGCAAAGGGCTGTCAGACTGAGCTAACCGATGCTGCTGCTCTAATGGAGTATAAACGAGTTTGGCTCCTAATGATCCACAGTTAGAAATAATGTCAAGAACATATTTTTGTTGGGAAACAAAGATGCCAGTAGGGCTGCGTGCAACCTCAAAACTGAGAAAATACTTTAGCGGGTCAAGATCCTTCATATAAAAGTATGTGATGAGATACGACTTCAGCACCGTCATGGCCTATGCATCATTGCCCACAAGGAGATCATCGACATATACTAGGACGTATATCCGAATATGGGCATGAATGTAGCGAAACAGAGACTAGTCGAAATAGGACTGCACAAAACCATAAGTACGTAGAGCATCAGAGTACTTGACAAACCAACAACGAAAGGCTTGCTTGAGACCATACAAGGATTTACAAAGATGACAGACTTTCTGGGAAAAGGGTGCAGCAAAGCCTGGAGGAAGCTTCATGTACACCTCTTTGTCGAGATCACCATGAAGGAATGCATTGATGACGTCCATTCGCCACAAACATGAATTCTGGGTATCCGTAAGAGCGAGCAAAACATGGACGATCACCATCTTAGCCATCGGAGCAAAGGTTTCGTTCTAGTCAATATCTTCAACTTCTCGATTCCCATTCACCACCAGCCAAGCTTTATATCTTTCAATATTGACATCAGAGTTATGTTTGATTTTATGCACCCACTTGCAACAAATGGTGCGTTTCTCGGGAGGCAAATCCTCAAGTGTCCAAGTTTGATTATCTTCAAGTGCTTTGATCTCTCTTGCATAGCAGCCCGTCACGGTGGATCCTTGACAGCTTGGGAATAGGATTGTGGTTCTGAACTTAGATTGATAGCAGTGAGAAAGGCTCGGTGGGCCGAAGAAAATCAGTGAGAACTAAGAAAGTTGGTGATAAAGTAAGGATTACCTGAGGAAGCGGATATGGTGGCAGAGTCGGCCGAGGGGCTATACTGTGCGGCATGGAGATCATAGTCTGTAAATTTTGCCGGAAGGCGCTTGATTTGATAATCATGGCCAAGTGAAGAGGTGGAGGGTTAAGAAGGGGGTGAATTACACAATAGTCTTCTGCTATTGTATCACTCAGACAAATGGTTTTTTCGTTTGTTTGGCTCGATAATACACTTCACATGAAACATCACTAATTTTATTGAAATAAGAAGGGGGTGAATTACACAATAAACTTAACATTCTAGTTGACGGATGTCCCAGACGATTATGCCACAATGCCATATTCGAGACCACTCCAAGAGCACATAGCCGAGCATATGTGGGTTTTGGCAACCAGTATAGCCCATCAGTCAGCTCACCCACTCAATCCGAGTCCTGGTACTCTGGTCTTGTATCACACAACCATCGTTTGTAAACTCAACAATATAGTCATCTTGGCTTAATAATTATGAAACAGACAACTGATTGCAGGTTAAATGTGGAACAAAAAGAACTTTATGCAAAACCAATTGCGTATCGAGACGAGCAGCACCTTGCTGAAGTGCCTGTGTTTTTGTTCCATTGCAGCCGAATAGTGCATCGAGCAATAGTGACACAATATGTAAAAGATTTAAATTTTTCGTCATATGATGGGAAGCTCCAGAGTTGATAATCCAAGAAAGGTCAGCACACTTACCACTGAGACGTTCAGTTGTTGGGTGCTTACGTGTGCTAAGCGCCCAAAGCAGAATGCCCGGATCATCATCAGATAGTCTGGCCAATACCTCCAAGGTACCAGCCACAGCATTGGGTGGTGTCAAGACAGGCTTGTGGGGGCCGCCATATGCACAACCCTGCTGGACTCCTCAACCGAGAGGGTGATGTGGCCTTTGTGTCTTTGACTCGTGGTGGTCCTTATGGTCGATCACCCCACCAGTTTGAATAGCTAATAATTTGAAAACATCCACTTGCTTCATGGCCTTTACGACGGCAATGTGAGCACACTAATCCTGTTTTGGGCGGTCTGCGGTCTCCACCTGTCTTTGCCACCAACGTGAGTGCAAAGCCGGCTGGTTTGCTGTTGCTCCTCTATTCGTAAAATAGAACCAAGGATCTCCTATTGAACCACCATATAGTAGACGTGAGTCAAGGTGGGGAGAGGTTCTTGACTGAGAATAGAAGATTACACCATTCTGTAGTCGCGTCATCGAGTCCCATAAGAAATTGATGAACTCGGTCTGTTTCCTTGCGTCAAGCAAGGATCTGCCGCAGGTCGCATCGACGACCAGTGCAAAAGCACATGGGGATGTCGTCATAATCTTTAAGCTCAACCCACATTTTCTTCACCTTGCCATAATAAGCCATCACTGAGTCACCATTCTGTTTGCAATTCGGGAGTGCCTTTTCAAATGTACACTCGAGGAGCATTCATTACAGCAAAGCGCTGCTTAATCTCATCCCGCAAGTCCTTGGCATTCTCTGCATAGGAAATGATGGAACGCAGACTGGGCTCAATCGTGTTCAATATCCAAGCAACTATCACGGAGTTGACGAGTTCTCAATCAGCAGTGTCTGGGGACCCGTCAACTGGCTGCTCAATGGTTCCATCAGAAAACCCATACTTTCGGCGGGCAAGAAGTAAGCCCCGTGCGGCTCGTGCTCGTCCTTTGTAGTTGGATCCTGTTAATTGTACAGGAGTGATAATTAATCCGCGATGATCGTTTGAGTGTAAGTCATAGGGGAGACTATTTTCTTTTGATGAGAAGTTTCGACTGCCATGTTGGATGGAAAGTGGCCGAGATGAAAAAAACCAGCAAGATGGGGATGCTATTGGCTCTGATACCATTTAAAGAAACAAGTTGGGAACCGAAAAACCTATCTCTTCTACTTCAATCGATCCAAATTTATAGCAGTACAATTGACATCTCTTACAAAATTATAGCTAAAAAGATAAGCTCAAATCCTATCATTTATGCATACAATCAATTTCAAATATTTGATGGGATTATGTTAATCTCCTAATTAATAAACAAATCCAATCATATCTACAATCACGCAATCTCTGCAATCTCGATCTGCCAAGCTCAGTCCTGTTCGGCAGGTCAGATCAGGTCGGTCGTGTGTTGTTTTTGATGTAACGTTGTGGAAAGATTTTGAGTGACGCTCAAGAGGGGCCAGTTTTAGAAAGATTTTCAAACTTGAAGCAGTTTTCTCTCTTTCGTGAGTAGATATTGGCCAGATCAATAATCAACGCATTTGGCAAAAGATTAAAAGAATGGTCATTTTTCTTTTCAACAGATGTTGGTAATAAACACGTTTTATTTGACCGGCAGACCGCAAACGGTACATTGTAGTTCCTTGTATGTAGACATTTCGTATTTGTGAGTACGCGAATCTTGCATGTCACGTTGTATAACTAAACATTCAATTACAGAAAATGCCAAAAAAAAAAGTGTGACCAGCACGGACGGATTTAGTGGCGGACACCGGATTGGTGTCCCTACTACAATACTATAATTTTATTTTAACCCATAAAATATTTTAAATATATTGTAATTGTATATACAATAAACCTTTTTTAAACATGCCCTCTTAACTAAAAAATAAATTATGACATTGCATTGTATTAGTTAATAAGGACAAAACTATCAACCTAAAAAAGATCAACCCAGTCCATTACAGTTAACAACATTTGACCCTCACAGAAACGCATGTCGCATATGGTTTACGTGAGCCACTCGAATCCAATGCATAGTCAAGTCGGCATGGCCCAAGAAACGCAGAACGCCTCCTCGAGGTGGTCAAGACCTCAGCTCAAGATTAGCTAACCTCACCTAGAGACATCAACTGTAGGCATCACCTCATCCTCAGCTGGTCACCCCAACTGCAGGCATCACCCTGGCTACGGCTACCACCTCGGCTACAACCGTCAACACAGTCTCAGCTATCACCTCGACAATGACGCACACCTCAGCACAAGTTGTAGGTCGGCATACCCGCAATTGACTTGATCCTCGGAGAGTTTTCTCTAGAGCAAAACTCTAGGGCTTCTAACATCATTACTTGTGTAGGTTTTTTTTCATACAACTACCGTTGGTTTCATCACTTGAATCTTCCAGCGATCCTATATGAATATCCGATTTCGCCATTAATGTTATTTACTCATAATAAATTTCTATTATATTAATGTTGATCGTACTTTTTGATAATATTTTATGTAAGTTGGACTTTTTTGAACACGTTATAATTGACTAAACAAGTCTCACTCATTTGTCAAATTGTCAAAAGAGTCGACGTTAAAACGAAGGCAGAAGGAAATGTGGTTTTCCTTCAGCACCAAGATTACTTTCAGCATGTGATAGATAGTTTATCACATTTCTGCTGCTATAAATACTTCCTATATATACTTTTTCACCTTCATTCCAAAAATTTGTAGTATTCAAAAGTCTGTAACACCGAAAACTTCTTACCAAAAACATGAAGACTTCTAAGTTTTCTTGCATCTTCTGTTGCTTCGTGCCGTCGACCACAAAGGTTGTGTACGATGAAGAACATGCCGCAGCAAGAGATGGTTGTGGAAGATTGAAGTCAACAGAGAAGCATAATGGAGGAGCAACATGTTCTGAAGCTTCAATTGTTTTTTCATACTTTCCTTTGAATTCACAATTCGCCCGAACACTACATAGTTGGAAATAAAGTTGTCGTAGTTGCCTCCGTTCTAATATATATAGATGAAGATTTTTCTAGTATGCCTTTGGGTTTAATTAAAAAGACAAAGGAAGTGTTGCCTTATGACATAGCGACACTATTGAGAGTATAGTCTCACATCGGTCATTTTTGAGAAAAATATATAGGTTATATGAAAATGAGGTATCATCACCTATTGTCTCAATGTTTTGACTGGATATGGGTCTTCATCTCATGTAAGCCCAAGCTTCAACATGGTATCAGAGCAGGCTTAAAATGTAGACTCACACCTTGCCTATCTCATGGTTGGCCACTTATTGTCTCCTCTCACCAAGTCCCGATATTCATCTTTGTCTTGTGGTTTGTGATTGAGGATGCGTTTTAAGACGCGTGTATATGTCAAGCCACGTTGTCATATGAGGATATGTATTGAAAATATAATCTCACATCGTCCACTTTGAAAAAAATATATAGGTTATATGAAAATGTGATACCAATTGTTTGAATACGGATGAGAATTTTATAAGAACCTCTGGTATTCAAACAGGTGGAATAAACACTAATAAAATAATTAAAAAATAGATTAAACCACAAACTATAATTGCGCTATTTAGAAGATGATCATGATCGAAATGCGAATTTTATTTCATTTATTTTGTTTAAAATGGAAATGTGACTTGACTTGAACTTTATGCTATATTCATTCTACAAAATAACAAAATAAATTACACACTGATAGGTTTTAAGTTCAAGCAGGCTTTGGGAGATCCTAGAGCCGACTCTCAAATGACGCAACGGGCTTATATTCCCATGGAAGATATATAGCCTAATTCCAGTGTTTGAGTTTTCTTGCAGCACAAATAGAAAAACATTTCTATCAAGTTATCTTTAAACTATAGTAATGCTAATTTTTGTCTGTAAGATTCAACGTATATATAACGCATGGTTTAATATGGAAGGGACACTGCAACAGCTTCCTCCACCAAAAATTTTTACAATAACATAAATAAATGCATGATAAATCTAGAACCTGCATAAAATTTCCAACATAAACGATAACTTCATCTTAGGATATGAAATGTTTTGATGATGTAAAAAGATGTTCTGAATGAGTTAAAAAAGAAATCTACACTTGGAATTTGAAGCAAAATGAGAAAAGCAGATTATTGGATATCGATCTCTCACATAGATCGATCTATGTATGCATCAGTTTCTCAAAGAGAGACCTCAATCGATCTATGTTGGAAATGTCCAAGGTTGGAACCTTTTTGTCCAACATCAATCCCTCAAACTGGGGACACCGATTGATCGATATAGTGGAGGTTCAAAAGTGGAACCTCTCTGGAAGATATCGATCTCTCAGTCTTGGGGACATCGATCAATCGATGTCACATCAGTCTCTCAAGGAGAGACTTTGATCGATCGATGTATGGCAAGTTCAAACTGGAACCTCTCTGGAAAACATCGATCTCTCAGTCTTGAGGACATCGATCGATCGATGTCATATTAGTCTCTCAATGTATGGCAGGTTCAAAATTGGAACCTCTTTGGAGGACATCGATCTCTTAAGCCAGACACATTGATCGATCGATGTCATCAAGAATTCAAATTTTTATGACCGTTGGAACAAAATCCAAGGAAGATTCATGGCGTTCTTTCTCTTTCCAATCTTGCTCAAATTTCTTGTGGATTTTTCTCTAACATTAAACATGATTCATTGACTATTGTATCTATGTCTAAGATTCTCTAGAGTGGCTTTGGAGGATCAAATCAATCCATAGAGTGCCTAAAGGTTATTTTCAAATTTTCAAGACTTGAAATTGACTTGAAGACATGGGCGAGGCTCCAAAAACGCGGATTAAACCTCCTATAAATAAAATAAGTTCAGATGAGACATACATACACTTTCATCATCATCAAGCTTCATTTTACATTGTTTTAAATTTCTCTCATTTGTGTAAAAGTGCTTAAAGCTTGTTAACATCTTATTTGTTCTTCATTGTTGTAAATTGAGAGATTGTAATAATAACACAAGAGGAACCATAAATATTGATCTCTTGCTTATATTTAGACTTGAAAAAGTGTAAACCTCATTACTTCCTTAAACTCACAGTGAGAAAGTTCTTTGAGAGAACTTTGTTGAAGTTGTGAGGTAGCAACAAGTTGTTCTTGTTTAGAGCTGAAGTTGTTATAGTTGCACAAAGTTGTTTTGTGCAAGAAATTACTGTTGTGGTTGCTTGCACTAAGTTGTTAGTGTAGGTATTGTTGTGGTTGTTCTTATTAAGTATAATAAGAAGAGTAGTTGTTGAAAATCCACTTTAGAAACAAAGTGGTAGGGAGTAGAATCATTTACGATTCAAACCACTCTTTATTCAGTGTACTCATTCATTATCTCCATCTCCCATTCTTATTTTGATTTTGAATTCCATTTGAGTTGGAGGAAGCTAAAAACAAAAAAATTCCGCAAAATTCTCCAATACTCTATTCATCCTCCTCTAGAGTGTTTGTTACGGACCTAACACTTAATACGCATGCGATAAATCTAAAACCTATACAATAATTCTATATATCTAAGAAGATAAACCATCCAGAGTGAAAATCCCGAGAGACAATATAATTTTCAAATATGATTAGATAGTTGTAAAATCAGTGGCACAGTCAGCTTCATTTTATTTATAGTTTTACTTCTCCAACTTTTCTTTGTCTGTTCTTGGTTATGGTTATGAATTTTTGTTCTTTTCATTTGTTGTGTGTATCAATTAGTTCTTCTAATTTTCAGGAAGAGACAAAATAAATTCATACAACTGGCTATACTTTTCCTTCTCAGAAACCAGTTGGACACGGTCAATGAGAAAAAAAATTGGAAGATTTTTTCTAGAAAAGGGTACCAGAGCTGACAAAATATCATTGTCCATTATTACAAGCCACGGTTATTGAATATATGAGAAAACTTAAGCTAAGAAAAAAAAAGAAAAAAAATGTGACAAGGAGAACTCAGAATGTAACTGTCATAAAAATGTTTATGAATATATCTTGTGTATTTAACTAAGCTAATGTTACCGCAAAGCTATCTACATATACATGATGAAATAATAATTGTATACGTACTAAATTGACGAAATTAACTGTACAAAACTAGTGAGTACTATCTAACAAACTTTCATGTCTAAGCTTTCCTCCAGTTGCTTCTTCTCCGTCTCTTTTTTTAATTGTCACGTGCTTCTTGTTATTCTTCAATTGATCGTGATTGCTCACATGGCATGATTCAATTGCAAAGTCATCTGCAAGCCGGTGGTTAACTGTGCCCTTTACCACATTGTTGTGTTTTGTAACATGGGCACCTAGGCTCGCTAATGCTTTCCTTGCCTTCAGAGTGCTGTTGTATTCTATCATCTTTGTCTCCTAGGCACTTCGGCTTGACATTACTTTCCATGTGTTCAACATGTTATTGTGTTCCTTCACCTCGTCTCCTTGGCTCGGGACATCATTGCATGCATCTTTGCTGTTTTATTCTTTGACATTATCACCTCGGCTTAACATATCATTGATGACATCTTCAACATCTGCAACACCCCCCTCCCCCCACTCCTCTCCTCTCAAATATGACTTTCTAAATATGTTACACACCCCCAAGGATTCAGTCAGGTTGTATAGTCTCTGTGAATCCAAGGCATTTGTAAACACATCAGCTACTTGACATTCTATTTCAATGTATTTTGTGATCTCATGAAACACAAGGTTCTCCAGAATATACACTACACTTTTGTTATCACAAAACAACTCTACAGGCTCCCCATGTTCAACCTTTAAGCCCAATAGGAGGTAGAGCAACCACTGTATCTCACACGTTGTAGCAACAAGTGTCGTACACATAGCTTTTGAAAAACGTCTTGACAATATAGTCTACTTCTCATATCAAATAGTATGCCCTGCATAGAAGCCCATTTCAGATGCCTCAACAACCTGTGTGATGCCTTAAGATGCAACTCAATAGGGACATCAAGGAACTGACTAAGATGCTACATTGCATGCGCTATGTCTAGAATTGTTATTGTCAAGTACAACAGCTTACCTATTAGCCTTTTGTGTCTTGAAACATCCTGAATCAAATCAGAGTCATTGTGGCTCAACTTCAAATTTGTTACATAGTAGTTTTTATAGGTTTACATCCTAAAATCCCTTCCTGTTTCAACATCTCAATATTGTACTTCCTTTGACATATCATGATCCCCCTATGTGACTTGGTCAGCTCCAATATGAATGACTATTTTTAAACAATGTATGTCCTGTAAAGAATCACTAAAAATAATAATTTCCTCAACATACACCAATAAGACTAAGAATGAACTGACAATCCCCCTTTTAGATATATCACAATCATTCTTAGACCGTGTATAACCCTTATACAAGAGAAACTGAGTTAGTTTTTCATTCTATTGTCAACTTTCTTGCTTAAGACCATATAGTGACTTATGCAATCTACATACACCATCATGAATAGGAGAAGACACTACTTCACGCAACTCTATAGATATTTTCTGATGTAGATCACCATATAAAAAGACATTGTTTACATCCAGCTGACAAACATACAAGCCCTTAACTGCCGCCAATGAAAGTACTAGCCGAATAATCGCCATCTCGATCACTGGATAAAATTATCACCATAATCAACACCCAATTGTGCATAATCCTTTTCCACAACTCTTGCTTTACACCTCCCAATAGAGTCATCAGCCTTACATTTGACCTAATACACCTATATGTAACCAATTGGGCTTTTTCCTACAGGCACTGGACAAGGGACCATGTATAATTCGCCTCAAATATGGTCTATTGGACCATGCACCTGCAATAAACACCACTAGAGGAGGGGTGAATAGTGGTTAGCAGAAATTACACTACTACCCTTGATTAAAATCCCCTTTGAAAATAGAATCTGTGACCACCTCACATTCAGAATCCGTTTTTGAAAAATTCAAAAATCCTTGTACACAACTCCAAAAATTATGAAAATTTTCAGAACTTAACTTCAATGTGTTTACAAGGCTCTGTCCAAAAATGAGACAAAAATAAGATTGTTTGACCCTTCAAACAAATAAAACGATTCAGATGGTCAATCTGGACAGAATTGGACAGAATGCTGATGAAATTGTAAAATGTGTTTCTCTTTGGATACTCAACCAAAAAGGCTAAAATTTATGTCAAAACACTCCTTAGAATTTCTATTTTATGTTTCCAAAAAGCCCTGACCTCAAACAATTCTTGATTAAAACAGAAATCAAGTTTTCTCAAAACTGGTCAGATTACAACCAAATTAGAGCAGTTATTTTGCAAAGGCTGAAAGACTAATGTTTCCTTGCTCAAATCAAGTGATTCTTATTGCAAATGAAAGCTAACAGCCTGAAGTATAACTCCACCAAAAATCACAAATTTTGAAAGTGTGTAGCTATTTTTTCAAAGTGTGAGAAATTATGTAAAATTTGCAGTGAAAAACAGGCAGAATACAGAAATATAGAAGCGAGATAAGAACACCGAGAATTTATCCTGGTTTGGTCATTGTGACCTACTCCAGTACCAAGGAATACCTTTCCTTGGATTTCGCTATGGTATGAACCAAATTACAACAAGAACAAAGCTTGATCCTTGGGTCAAACACCAACCCTATTCAGTACTTGGATGTACACCTCTATGCAACTCTTGATTGCAACACCTCTATCATCTATTGATGTAGCCTTATAAATTTGGCTAATCAATCTTACAAATGAGACACAAGAGGCTTGTATCTCTACAATAAATATCACAAGAACACCTTGGCTACAAAGAATGAAACAAAAATGGAGAGTAGAAGAAGATAGCAAGACAAATCAACTTTTGCTTTTCAAGTGTGCTTCAAGTGTGTTCTTCTCCTTCACATTTGCCTCTTATTTATAGTGTGAGTTGAGCATTATAGATAAGAACTCAAATGTGTCATCATTTACATCATCAATGCTTAAGTGTCTTCACATCATTGGTTGGCCACCTAATCACCTTGTACACATGGCAAAATGAAGCAACATAATTGGTCCACCTTGGATAATATTTTTGACCATTTTTGCCACCTTGAAATAGTAAATAAAATGTGAAGATAAATTAGTAGGATAATAGCCATACAACTCCACTATCCCCTCAACTCCTTAGAAAGATAATAGGCATGTGGGAGTTGAACAATTCAAACAAAAATCAACTCCAAAAATAGCAAAGTGGCCGTTGGTTTCAAATGTAGAATTGCCAACTAGCTTCTTTTTGATTGGTCCATTTGTCACCAAGCCATAAAATGAGTACACCATCATTTCCACCTGTTAGTACATGTTTTTGAGGCTTGATATATGTGTATCAAATCAGACAACCTGAAGAAGAAATCAACAAATAATAGTTGACAAGATTATGTCAACATGTAACACCAAAATTCTCAATATTTTCTCTTGTATGTTGTGATTATTTTCACACCTTGAACACCTTTAAATTCTATGTAAAATGATGATTAATATCCTTCAATAACATATAGAAGAAAGTCTTCAAGAAAGAAATAGAATGTGACATCACATATCCCGCTACTGTCGATAATATCATCATTTGAGAAAAAATAATACAAACCACAATATAATCTTTAAGATAATCATAACTCAACTCCAGAATGAAGATAAGAATATACTCAAGAGATTCCTTGAGTGAAAATACTGAAACTACCCTGTTGGGTAAAATGACCAAAATGCCCCTGGTGAGAGAAAACTCCAGAAATGAACCGGATGGTCAAAAAATAGATATAATGACACCTTTGTGATGATAAAAGTAATAATAATGTGTCCTTGAAGCATTTTCACCATGTCATGTTCCTACAAACCTCAACTTTGTACTTTTTGGTAAGTTGTAGAAACTTCCCTGTCATATTAGTTACAAGACATTATTATTATCATAAAAAACAAGTAATAAAATCACAATATACATAAATGAAACATATATAAATGAAAACAATCATTTTACCACTTTTTAGAAAAATTTCAACAAAAACGCTGGACATCGATCGATCTATGTCTCAATTTTAGAGTTTGATGTATACATCGATCGATCGATTTACCTCTGGTTGAGAGATCTATGTCTCACAGTGAGTTTGAGCTTTTGCCTCTGTGTGATATCGATCGATCGATGTAGAAATCTATGTACATCGATCTCTGACTGAGAGATCTCTGCAGAAATCTATGTATACATCGATCTCTGGCTGAGAGATCTATGTAGAGATCGATGTCACTTTTTCATTTGTTTCAACTTTATTTCAACTTTTAATCACTTATAACACAATATGTGATATTTTTAAGAATTCACCACTTAAAATCATGACCTTGAAAATTATCCAAACATATTTCTCAACACGGTCGACTCCAATTGCATAGCTTATTGTTAAGCTGCTGACTTAGCTGCCTCCTAATAGGTATTAGGCTCCTGTTTTAGACTAATATTAAGAGCACAAGTTTTATACTTAGGAGCCAAAGCATAAAAGCACAAGTATGACTGGAGGGGATATGGTGTTGTATGAGAAGAAGAAGAAGAAGGCATGATTTGAGCACAAGTCTGCAACTAATCGCAATAGTAATATTTCAATTACATTGGTGGATTACTGTTTCTAGTGGGCTTTGATGGAACCTATTGACTAATAGGTACTGTAGTGGGAGCGTAAGTAGCGACAGAAGGTATAGGAGATTGAGAATGTAATAGTGTGGGATTATGAGCAAGGGCTTGAGAAAATGTGTTTGGAGGAGTAGAATCAAAGAACTGAAAAAGGAAAGGAGCCGAAGAAAGCTCATGATTAACTGAACTTGTCTATTCAGATAAAAAAACTTCGTGTGACATGGAAGGAAATAAGGAGGAAGATGGATCTAAAGTAGAGTAAGAGGAACGAGGGATAGTGAATGGGAATTAGGGTTGGGGAATGTTGTTTCATGGAATTTTGCATCTCTGGAGATCAGGATACCTTTAATGTCTAGAATCTGCAGTATATATGCTTTGGTAGTGTGAAGTATCACAAGAAAGATACAAGGTGTGGCTCTGGGAGCATTTTTTGTGAGGTGCTGTATCATAAGCAAAATCCAAACAACAAAACTCTTTGAGATGCTGGTATGACAGTGTGAAATTATATAGCAGTTCATAAGGACTTTTTTGTTCAAGATAGGAGTGGGTAAAATGTTTATCAAATATGTTGCATGCTGAACACAAAAGTCCTAAAAAGGAAGGGACAGTTGAGCATGAAATTTGAGTGATCTTGCCACAAATAAATTATGTTGGTTTTTCTTTCTACTATACCGTTTTGCTCAGGAGTATGAATGCAACTGGTTTGATAAAGAATACTATTATTTGCATATAATCGAATCATTTTAAACTCTTGACCGTCATCTGATCTTATGACTCTTATTTGTTTATCAAAATGTGTATGAACTTCGTGACAAAAACATTATAATACTTGTCTTGTATCAGATTAGGTTTTCATCAAGTACAACCAAGTTTATCTTGTACAATCATCAACTATAGTAAGAAAGGTTCTTTGTCCATACATTATAGGGTGAATGTAAAGGTCCCATGTGTCAACATGAATGAGATCAAAAGGGGACATGAAAACAAAATGTGAAATAGGAAGGTGATTTCCGCTTCGCTTTGGTAAATGGCAAACAGTGCAAGAATCATTCAAACTAGATAAAGATACAAAAGATCTAATTTGTGAATAACTTTGATTTCGAGAGCAGAGACATCACTAAGTCTCGCATGCCATATCATTAAAAGAGAGACAAGCAGCAACAGATGAGAAGAGGCTAACAGAAGACTGAGCTGGTGGAGCAGTTCTATGAAGATGATGAAGTGCATTCAAGAGTTTAGCTGGACCAATCATCCTCTGAAAAAATTGGTCCTGAATGAGATAGAAGTACAAAATTGAGCAAACATGGAGGTATATGTCATTTTACTAAGAGACATCAGATTAAAGGAGAAGAAGGTACAAATAAGACATTATCTACAACAAATGATGGATTGATAACAACATATCCAATGTGAGTAGCAAACACAGACAAGTTATTAGGCATTTTAATCAAGACATGTTTGATAGGATTATAAGGTTAGAACAGAGTCAAAGAATCAGCTATTTGTGGCTCTTTAGTCTAAAATTCACACATTAAAATTACCAGAAGAACTTACCTTCAACATTATCAAATCAGCAACCTTGGCCAACATCCCAGGAGGTTGTGCTGCACCTCCCTTTGTTGTCACAGTAGAAACATTGCTTTCATTCTTCTTATTTACCCATCTTATAAGCATTTGATGCTGATCAAATGTAAGTATGGACGACTAATAAGTCTAATTCACCTAATCAACCTGCAACAATTCCAAACCACACTCAACAGTTTCAACAATATTCTCTGACTTCTATGCTTAAAGCCAGGGAGATACCTATGCTTCTTATAACACTTATCCTCAGTGTGTCTCAGCGTGTCACAGTGAGTGCATTATGAATGCTTAGAACCAGTTGGTAAACTCTACCATTGCCTCTGGCATAGTTGCCTAGAGTCTAATAATAAAAATTTTGGCCACTAACTACCTTGATCATTGTTGTTATCTGCCATCAAGACAGTGGGAGCATTGTTAAAGGATCCATCATTATTAGACTTCATTATCTTCCTTTCATATTTGATAGCCATAGAAAATACAGTTCCTATGTCAGGTAGTGGAGTCATTACAAACACTTGTTACTAGACATCCTCAAAATCTTCATTTAGTTCATGTTATTCTTCAATTGATCGTGACTCCTGGCATGGCATGATCTAGTTACCAAGTCATTTGCAAGCTCTTGTGAACTGTGTCCTTTACCGCGTTATTGTGTTTTTTCACCTCGTCACTTCAGCTTGCTAATGCTTTCTTGCATTCAGCATGCTGTTGCACTCTGTCACATTTGTCTCCTCAGCACCTTAGCTTGCCACTGCTTTCCTTATGTTCAACACGTTACTGTGTTCTTTTACCTCGTCTCCTCGGCTCGATACATCATTGCAGGCATCTTTGCTGCTGTGTTTTTTGACCTCATCACTTCATCTCGACAAGTCATTGATGACATCATCAACATCTACAACTGAATACTTGGTCAATCCAAACCAAAAAAAAGTTTCTAGGAATAGTCTAAGAATACTGACAATTTAAACGTCATGAATTGTACAAATTAAACAACATGGACAATCTGCACTCGTTGCATTGGGCACTTGGCCAAAAAAGCTTCATGGACAATCTGTAGTGATTTCTATGGATAGAAGTGTTGTACCTCGTGCCCTTGGGGTAAAAAGAGGAAAATATATATATATATATATATATATATATATATATATATATATATATATATAAGTATGGATAATAGTTACCATGTGACGTAGGATAGGAATAATAAAAACATTGGATAGAATTTAATTATAGGAAGACTAGTCTAAGTATAATTCCTAAACATATTAGGAAATCAATTCCTACATCTATATTTACTCCCTAACTACAAGATGCAAACCATCCACCTTATTTTTCCTTCAAAAATCGACAGCCCCTCTCTCTCCTCAAGCTTTTGGCCGCCACCAACCATGGAAGAGAAGGAGATTATTTTTGCAATAAAACCCTAGTACTATAACTTTATGTATACATATATACATATACATACACAAATCCTAAACCCTACCCACACCTACATGAAATTTTGGACATCCCCTTGCCCAACTAAGAATTCGGCCAGCACATAGGAGAAAGGAGAAGAAAAATCGCATTGGAAATTCTCCGCCTGAAAAGGTATGTTACCTTCACCTCTTCTCAGATTGCCCGCACTTCGTGCTATTCGTATATGTTTTTATATGTATGATTTCGTATGATGATTGTATACGCGGGTGTATGTGCGTGCTATGGTGATCGTTATATGATTTGTATGAAAAGAGAATTAAAGAATTGATTTTTATGGGAAAATTCATGAATAGACTTAGAAATATATCACGTAGCCTGGAAATTAGGATGGGATTGGATCAGAAATTGAAAACAGGGCTGGAAGGGTGGCGCGTGTAAACAAACCCGAAGGGTTGGGTCAGGTCGGGTCGGGTTGGGTTTGACCCAAAACAGAGCCTACCCCAGGTTCAGATCCTGACCCGCCAGGCCAGACCAGGAAATGGAATGGACCAGACCAGTTCTGGTTTGGTCTGTGGTAACTAACTTTGGGTTGGGCCGTAGGAGGAAGAAAAGAAAAGAAAGGAAAAAGAAAGTAGTGGATCGGGGCCTGTGATCTGGGCCAGTCCAAACAAGAAAAGGAAAAAAGAGGGTTAGCGGGCCGGGCCAAAGGTTCTCGGTCGGGATGAGGTTGAATAAAAAAAGAGAGAGGAAGAGGAAATCTGACCGCGGGCCGCGGGTCAAAAGATGAAAAGGGCCAGAAATTGAAAAAAAAAGAAAAGAAAAATGAAATTAATAATAATATCATACAAATATTATTTAATAAATAGAAAATTCGTAAATCAGTAAATAAAATAACATAAGATAAAAAAGAGGGACATGTTCCAGAGAAAATAATAAAATAAAAATAATAAATAGAATAATAAATGATAAAAAATAATAATCAATAAAATCAATAAAAATAAATAAAAATAATAAAAGTAAGAAATAATAATAAATAAAGAATTAGTAAAATAATACTAATAAGATGGGGGTATGCTTACAAGTATATATGCACGTATATGGGCGCAGATATATATATGAGTATGAATACACTGTAATAAAATGGGGGTATACATGCAAGTATATATGCACGTGTATGGGCAAGGGTATATATAACTATGGATGCGTCGGATTACGTAGAAAGCATTCATGGCACGTGCATTGTATTGCATCCCTTTGGGGTGCTGACTCTACATTACGAAGTGAAATAAGCTGACTCTACGTTACGAAGCGAGGTACGCTGACTTCACGTTATAGAGTGACGTATGCTGACTCCACGTTACATAGCGAGGTACGCTGACTCCACCTTACGGAGTAATGTACGCTGACTTTACGTTACGGAGCGAGATGCGTTGACTCCACGATACGGAGCGTGTCTCTTCGGGGCCGTTGACCATACGAAACAGAGCATTTGATAGGACCCGGGACATGCATATCATATCATGGATAGAAAGGAGTATGTTGCGTGAAATAATAATGTTGTTGCGTGTGACACGGTAGTGAGCAGGAGCATGCATCTTTAAATTACGTATTGCATCTGAATGTGTGAATGTGTGCTTATCTTATGTTTCTATTATTGCAAGTTATCGGTAAACTCATTGTACAATACTGGATCGGGTATGTGTTACTTTCCTTATGTGTTTATATATTTGATATGAGTACGATTCCTTTCTAGGAAAAGACGAGTAACGTACAGGTGATTTCCTATCACTCACCCCTACTACCATTCCTTCCATAGGTAAGCTAGAATTTGATTATATTTTCGTAGAGGACGGGTCAGACTGCGCTAGCTGTGACAAGTGCGCTTTGCGAGACATTTCGGGACTTTGGCGGATTACATATTTATTTTGATTATATTCTAATTTTAGAATTTTATTTGATGTATTGGGTTTCATCAGCCCTAGACTATTATCAATTTTCATATTGGGATTATTTATAAATTGAATTTGAATTTCTAATTATCGTTTTTGCGAAAACTTTCTACGTTATTTCTGATGTGTAAGAAGTTTGAACGACACCTTTTACTTCTCTTACTATACTATGGGGGGTGCACTGTTCCCAAAGTTAGGGTTCAGAAGCAGGACGCTACAGGTGGTATCAAAGCCGAGGCTCCAGATCCGCCTCGCAAACGCAGGATTAACGAACTCACTTAGACATAAGCTATGATCTTTTTGTAAAATGAAAATTTAACCCCTAATAAACAAGGTAGACTTAAGAGATGATCTTAGACTGTAAACGAGCTGAACGAGCCGAGCATTGCGTTGTTCAAGCTCGCTCATTTAACTTAACGAACGAGCCGATCTTGTTTGTTTATTTAAACGAACATATTTAATTGTTCAAGCTTGGTACGTTTAACTCACGAACAACATTAACGAGCCAAACACCTTAAACGAATGGTGCCACTTACCGAGTTCGAACAGAAAAAAGGTGTTCAAGCTCTGTTCATTAACCTTTTATCCGAGCCGAGCTTGAGCTCGAGCCAAACAAGCCAAACAACCAAACGGCTTGGTTCATTTACAGCCCTAGACATAAGTTATGATCGGTTTAAAGGGTGTGAGAGTGTTATTTTGTCTTCTTTATCTATTTACCATAATACCCTCAACTTTTTGCATGCACCCAGTAGGTGGTTAGAAATTTTCAAAATACCCTTAGCCTGAATCCAAATAAAATATACTTTCGATTATTCTAAATTCTAGAAATGTGCCGCCAAAACGTGAGCAAGCCGGTAATTGAGAAAATTGTAGTGATAACCACCAAAATCAAGAGACCATCCTCTAAGCACTTGCGGATGCATAGTCACCCAACCAACATCCTAGCACAGCAGCATCAATTGCTAAATCATCGGGCACTGCCTTCACCATTACCGTAGTAGGGCTTGAGATTTTTCTACAAAGAGAGGCGGAGGAGTGGTGGTGTAGGGTGGAGCAAACTAATAACTAACTCGAGCATGCAACAGATGAGAGAACAAATAGATTATGACTCATATATCCATCATTCAAGCATCATTTATACATTTAGCCTGTGATATCTTTGAATATACATCAACTTTCTATAACGCATTGATTAATCTTTAAACCTCATTTCAATACAAGTCAAGAACTTCTATCAAGGCAAGAAGACAAATTATTTAAAATACCATAATGGAAATAAAAGCAAGAGAAACATACATAAAGAGGAAAGAGCTTTCATTAATCAAAATGAGCTTCAAAGCTTTAAAATACACAAAGTCTTCAATGGAGGTTGAAGAGAGATGGGCCAGAAAACCATCTAAGAGAGAGAAACTATTACAAAAATGCCCAAAAAAAAATTGTCAATTTCGTGCATAGCCTCTCCCCTATAGAGTACAAAGCTTTTCCAACAAGATTCCCATAAAGTAAGGCTTAGAAATTAGTTTAGGACTAATTACCACATTAAGAACCACTAATCTAGTCTCCTATTAGTTGAAAATACCCTCTTACATCTTTAAAAGAGGATTACTAACATTAATCAAAAAGATAATTGGACACCACTAGTCACTGTTGTATTTAATTTAATAAACCCCTGAATAGGATCGTTCAATCGAATCAATGGACAAAATAACAAAATACGGAAAATATATCTTGCCTCATTGCTGTTGTTAGTCTGAACATGTACACTGCAACTGCTCCGGCTGATGATGAATCTGGCGTGATCTAAGGATTCACGACCTCCCACCAATTGCTGATACACCCCTTGAACGGAATCAACAATTCACTGCTTTATCAGATAGAGAGGCTAGGCTGTGTGGGCTTTATAAAAAATTTGGCACGCCCTCCCTCTTTTGGTCACTATAACTGGCGGCCTTTTTTTTGAATATGCGTTGATGAATCTGAGGATGTTAACCCCTCCTCCTTTATATAGAGGGAGAAGGAAAAATCTGATAGGTATAGGATTTAAATTTAAACTAAAATTTAAATTTAAATCTAAATTTAAAACCCAACCTTATCTTCCTTTATTAAATATTATCTAATATTTAATAATAAACATTATTAATAAATATTATTTAATATTTAATTATTGGACCAATAATTATCTACTAGCCACACGTGGGTTGTCGCCCCTCGGGGACCAGATGTCGTACACTTTATGGTTGTAACACTTTGAGTCCATCCATCGTGGTCTCTGATCATATGACTTTCTACATATTCGGGGTTACTATTTTAGACCACACAATACATCCACGAACATACCCGATGATCACTTAACGTGTAGATGTTTTAAGTAATAATTAATATTATTACGTGACATATGTGACATATAATATTATCATACATAACGTCCACCTTATGATTAATTTGTATAGACTTTATCAACGTACTGCGCATTACACGTATCTCGAATTAATCCCAACAGTCACATCAAAATCCATAATCTTATCTTTGTCAGGGGCGTCAGAGTCAACATCTACAGACGCTGGCCCTTCACTTGGGGTTGATATCAGAAGAGGCAGAAAGTGAGGCAAAATATGAGATCTCCAATCACGCGCTGCCATGTATACAAGTAACTCTTTTTTAAAAACAAAAAATTTTAAATCTCTTCCTTTTTTGTAAACGTGGCAGTGCGTGACTGGATGCATCATATTTTGCCTCACTTTTTATCTCTCCTGATCTTAACTGCTTCACTTGGTGAATTTCTTCTCAGCAGTTTTGGAAGGTATTACATGGACAAACGTTGGCCTTCGCTTAGGTGAATTTCTCGTAAACAGTTTTAGAAGGTCTCAGATGTAGTCGAAACGTTGGCCTTCGCTTAGGTGAATTTCTCGTAAACAGTTTTAGAAGGTCTCAGATGTAGTCGACATGGAAAGATGTCGGGGTCAAGGTCAACAAGACCTAATTTGCAAGCTCTAGTTGACATTTTGTATGTCAGAGGTCATTTTGTATGTCAGAGATCAACTTAGGCAAACGTTAGCTTCATTTTGTGGATTTTATAACATTTTATCCTATAACGCTTAGACTATTTTCTCTTCATACTGTAGACATGTGAGATTGTAATGATTTTACGTTGTAGAGAAATGAATCAAACAAGTAAGAATATAACAAACAAAAGCCGAGACGAGTCTCAAGGTGACTCTGTCCTTAAAGCAATTTAGCCTCTACCAAATGAGCAAGGTAGACAACAAGACTAATGCTTCCCAAGATATAACGGCTTTCTTCTTTTCCTTTGCTCTAAGAGAAGAATATTGAACTTGTTGTAAAAGTAAAAGATAAAGGAGAGTTGGAGAGAAAGAATGCTGAGAATTTCTTAGACTTTTGCAAGATTGTAGTGTAAATGTTGAAGATACCAAGGTCTACTATATATAGACCTTGGGGTGTGTTAAAAGCCACTTTTAAAACTTGTCTCAGCCTGGTTTCAACTTTCAATGGCAGTTGTTTACCGTTCATAGGCGAAGGAAGATGATCCTTGGACCAAAAGCTGCAATTCGAAGTGAAAAGTTTCTGTCCGTTGGCACATCGATCGATCGATATCACTTCGATCGATCAATGTGATCGATCGAAGTCGGACAGAACCTTCAGCTTCTATTCTGTCCTACATCAATCGATCACATCGATGGACCGATGTCACATAGATCGATCGATGTGATCGATCTATGTTGGACAGAATGCTTCCGGATTTTCAACATACCACATCGATCGATCGAAGTCCTCCAGAACACTCAACTTTATTCCAGCTTTCACTTGGTTCGATCCAGTCTATACATGGATCGATTTAAGTGACCTTTTTCAAGTTAAAAGTGTTCCAAACATCATATCAATCTTCCAAACAACCTTAAATATGTTCTATATAAGTTTGGAGCACACGGTAAAGTACTTTAACGTACTTTACCAACAATCCCCCACATGATCCAAACTTATATAAAACAACTTAAGAACGTTAAACAACTAACCTCTCCATTATCAATCGAAGACAATGATACATAATGGATACGATGATTTGTGGTCTTGAATCGCCGGTAGTATAACTTGCGTTGTATAAACGGAAGTAAGATGAACTTCATCTTGAATCTTACTCCACTATTGTTTAAACGAACAATAAGAAGACATATCATTCTCTACTTTTTCAAGTTCGCGGTTTGGTGCGAAATCGGCCATGCACCTATCTCAGGATTCATAAGCTCTCTAGAGAGTTTTCCAATCTCTCACAGGAAGCGGCACCACTTCTAAGCTTATATAGGTGAAATTCATTAAGTGTGCACTGTTCACACCACCAAACATTATGGCTATGAATTTTTCATTAAGAGATTCTTAAAATCTCACCCTAAAGTCTTTACAGTGAGCACTATCAACAACAACACCATAGGGAGGAACACTTAGATAGTGCAATGTAGAATTCTTTCATGACTTGTTCTTACCACATTGAACCCCGTTTGTAGGATCTCTACTAATAGTGGGTTGGGTTCCTGTCATGAAGAATTCTCTACAGATGGAATAAGTCTCATCCCCCTCGATGTCTCATAGACTAACTTTTTGTTTAGTCCTTTAGTTAAGGGGTCAGCAAGGTTAAACTTAGTTCTTACATATTCCAAGTTAACCACCCCAGAACTAATCAAGTCACGCACATTGTTGTGCCTCAAACGGATGTGCCGGCTCTTCCCATTGTATATCTTGTTCCTTGCACGTGCGATCGCAGCCTGAGAATCACGACGAATAGACACAGAAGGCATAGGTTTAGACCACAAAGGAATATCAACAAGTAAATTCCTTAACCACTCGGCTTTTGTACTAGCAAGTTCTAAGGCAATAAATTCAGACTCCATAGTAGATTTGGCACTATAAGTTTGTTTACAAGATTTCCAACAAATAGCTCCACCACCCAACGTGAAAACATATCCACTAGTGGAGTTTATTTCATCATTATCAGTCACCCAATTGGCATCACAATAGCCTTCTAAAACAGCAGGTGACCCTGTAAACATGAGTCCTAAATTCATTGTCCCTTTAAGATACTTTAATAAACGTCTTAATGCACACCAATAACTCTCATTCGGATTATGAGTGTATCGTGCAAGTCTATTCACAGAATATGCAATATCAGGTCTAGTGCAATTCATCAAATACATTACACTACCAATAATCCTAGCATACTCACATTGCGACACACTATCGGAATTATTTTTAGTCAATGTCACATGCGGATCATAAGGTGTACTAACTGGTTTTACATCGAAGTGATTAAAATTTATCAACATTTTCTCCACATAATGTTCTTGAGAAAGTAAATAACTCCCACATTTTTCTATTAACTTAAGACCAAGTATCAAATCTCCCTTTCCCGTGTCTTTCATATCAAACAAAGAAGATAACAACGACTTTGTATCCTTAACTACATTTATGTTGATTCCAAATATTCACATATCATCAACATAAAGGCAAATAATGACACCATCACAATCACTAAATTTACTATACACACAACGGTCACTTTCATTTACTATATAACCATTAGATTCTAATGCGTTATCAAACTTCTCGTGCCATTGTTTAGGTACTTGCTTAAGACCATACAAAGACTTCTTAAGCCTACACATTTTGTGTTCTTGACCTTTAACTATCATACCCTCCGATTGCTTCATATAAATTTCCTCTTCTAAGTCTCCATTTAAAAACACTGTTTTCATATCCATTTGGTGAATAACAAGTTTGTGAATGGAGGCAAGAGCTACTAAGACTTTAATAGTTGCTATCCTAGCAACAGGTGAGTAAGTGTCAAAGAAGTCTATACCTTCTTGTTGAGTGAACCCATTTGTGACAAGCCTAGCCTTAAACTTATCAATTGTTCCATCCGCCTTTAGTTTCTTCTTAAAGACCCACGTACAACTGATATGTTTACACCCTCTAGGCAAGTCCACTAACTCCCAAGTATTATTACTTAGTGTAGATTCAAGATCACTATCTATGGCTTCTTTCCAAAACTTAGAATCTATTGATCTAATTGCATCTCCATACGTTTTGGGATCATCTTCTAAAATAAATGTTGTTATAAAGTCACTTCCAAATGACTTTTCCGTTCTTTGTCTCTTACTTCTTCTAGGTTCATCAACCTCTTGTTCAACTACGGATTTACTTGACTCACCTATCTCAAATTTAGAGACGCAACCGGATTGTCTATTCATATGGAATATATGATCAAAGAATTCAGCATCCTTTGATTCCAACATTGAACTATTATCTATAGCCATGAATCTATATGTTGCACTATTTTGAGCATACCCGATGAATACACAATCTCTTGTATTAGACCCGATTTTACTTTTCTTAAAATCAGGAATGCCGACTTTGGCTAGACACCCCCACACTTTCAAGTAACTTAAGTTGGGAGCATAGCATTTCCACAACTCATAAGGAGTTTTATCCAAATTCTTATGAGGTAATCTATTCAATATATGACAACCGGTCAAGATCGCCTCCCCCACAAGTTGTCCAGCAATCCTGAACTAACCAACATGGCATTCATCATATTTTTCAATGTTCTATTCTTCCTCTCAGCTACTCCGTTAGACTAAGGTGAATATTGAGGTGTAACTTCATGAATAATGTCATTCTCTTCACAAAACTTTTGTAAAGAGTCTGTACATTATTCACCACCTATATCAGTTCTAAGCCTTTTGATTTTTAAGTCTAGTTGATTTTCAACCTCAACTTTCTAACTAATAAACTTAGACTCAGCTTCATCCTTGTGACTTAATAAATATACTTCCGCATATCTAGAGTAATCGTTGATAAAGGTAATATAATACCTTTTACCACCTTTACTGATGTGATTCTTAAAATCACCTAAGTCACTATGAACCAAGCCAAGTTTTTGTGAAACTCTATCAACCTTCTTAAATGGTTTCTTATGATGTTTTGCCTCAACACAATGTTCACATTTATTGAAGTTATCATCACCATAAGAAATCACGTTCATGTTCTTGAGTTTCTTTATCATTCCTATACTTGCATGTCCTAGTCTAGCATGCCACATATCAAGAGACTCAGCAATATAAGTGGAACTAGATGCATCTTTATTATTGGAAATACATGTAGCATCAAGTACAAGTAGCCCCCATTACAAAATCTCTTACCAATAAACTCTCCATTTCTAGACAAAACAAGTTTATCAGATTCTAAAACAAGTTTGATATTGGCCTTGTTCAGCAACACTCCGGAGATCAAGTTCCTACGCATAGCAGGAACATGCACACATTGCTAAGCTCCAGTCTCTTTCCAGAGATTAACTTGAGAAGCACCTTACCCTTTTTGAGAACTTGGGTACTATGTGCATCTCCCAAAAAAACTTGTCCATCATTACCTATTTCCTTGTATTCAGAAAATAGATCTTTACTGGTAGCAATTTGTCTAAGAGCACCTGTGTGACTGTGTCTACCACCCATTCAATTGTGCCACCAACAAGGTTTACCTCTGTTAAGACGACCGCTGCAATGACGTCGTATGCTGCTCCTTTGGCCTCCACAAGGTTCGCTTGGTTGCTTGGCTGGCCCTTTCGTTTCCTGCAGTTGACGGCTCGGTATCCCGGTTTCCCGCACACCCAGCACACTCCCTTCACCTTGTTCTGGCCCTGCACAGCAACTTTCTTACCTTTACCTCCACTGCTGTAGCCGCCATTATTGTTGTGGAACTTGGGCTTGCTCGCAGCATGCTCCACAACGTTGGCCTTGACTCCATTCTCATGGTGAGATTTGTCCTCCAGCCTGTTATTCTCTTCGATGCCAATGTGTTTAATTACTGCATCTAGAGACAACTTAGCGTCGTCATGCTTTCCTCTCATCTAGTATTTGCTCCAAGAAGGAGGAAGTTTCTCTAACAGCGCCGCCACCTGGAACGTCTCATCAACCTTGATTCTTTCGTGTTCTAGATTATCCACCAACTGCTGGAACTGATGGATTTGATCATTGATTGGAGAATGATCAACCATCTAGAACTTCAAGAATTCACTCACCACATACTTGCGTTTGCCCATGTCTTCAGCACCATATTTGTTCTCCAGTGCCAACCAAATCTCTTTTGCAGAAGTGAATTTGACATAAATGTCAAATAGAGAGTTGACCAGAAAGTGAAGAATATGGCCTCTGCAAGTTGTGTCATCCACATCAAACTTTCATGCTTCGATTTCATCCTTTGGTTTGTCCGTCTTAAACACATATGAAACCGAGAGCATCTCAAGGAAGAATAGCACTTTTGTTGCCCATCTCTTGTAAAATTTGCCATCAAATGGCTCCATCTTGGACATATCGGGCAGAGCTTACTTGGATGCCATACTAAATTGCTTTGAGATTGTTAGAGAAATGCAGCAAACAAGCAAGAATATAATCAAACAAAATTCGAGACAAGTCTCAAGATAACTCTGTCCTTAAAGCAATTTAGCCTCTACCAAATGAGCAAGGTAGACAATAAGACTAATGCTTCCCAAGATATAACGGATTTCTTCTTTTTCTTTGCTCTAAGAGAAGAAGATTGAACTTGTTGTAGAAGTGAAAGATAAAGGAGAGTTAGAGAGAGAGAATGCTGAGAATTTCTTAGACTTTTGCAAGATTGTAGTGTAAATGTTGAAGATACCAAGGTCTACTATATATACACCTTGGGGTGTGTTAAAAGCCACTTTTAAAACTTGTCTCAGCCTGGTTTCAACTTCCAATGGCAGTTGTTTACCGTTCATAGGCGAAGGGAGATGATCCTTGGACCAAAAACTGCAATTCAAAGTGAAAAGTTCTGTCCGTTGGCACATCGATCGATCACATCGATCGATCGATGTCACTTCGATCGATCGATGTGATCGATCGAAGTCGGACAGAACCTTCAGCTTCTATTCTGCCCTACATCGATCGATCACATTGATCAATCACATCGATCGATTGATGTCACATAGATCGATCGATGTGATCGATCTATGTTGGACAGAATGCTTCCGGATTTGCAACATACCGCATCGATCGATCGATGCGTACATCGATCGATCGATGTCCCTTACATGGATCGATCGAAGTCATCCAGAACACTCAACTTTATTCCAGCTTTCACTTGGTTCGATCTAGTATATACATGGATCGATTCAAGTGACCTATTTCAAGTTAAAAGTGTTCCAAACATCATATCAATCTCCCAAACAACCTTAAATATGTTCTATATAAGTTTGGAGCACACGGTAAAGTACTTTAACGTACTTTTCCAGTACATTAGTGATGAATTTCATATAGAGGATCATATTCCTTACATGTCATCCTAAAAGCATATGAATTGAGCATGAATACAGCACAAATATGTCATGTGAGAATAAACATGATATGATATATTATGGACTCATCAGCTTTCATCCTGTTTCATCTGGTTTTGTTCCGAATGGTCATTTTGATCTGGTTTATGTTTAAGGTTGTCAAAAAATAAATAAATTGTATATCATATTACAACAATTTTTTACTTTACATAATGATTGGATTCAGGAAGAAAGAAGAGGGTTTTTGTATCAGTTGGTGTGTCCACTTGGGGGGTCGAAATGAACCCGACTCATGTCTCATAGTTTAGTTCCGAGATCGAATGAAATATTATTCGAATTCGTTAAAGTCAAACAAGGAGTGTGTACAAATTTGTATCGTGATGATGATTGTGTCCAAGTTTGTGAGCCCTAGCTACCAAAGATATGATTGTTTGGCTTTTACTATATTCTTCAAGGTTCATCTTTAGATAGATTTTGGACCAGACAAAAGTTCCGCAAGTAAAGTCACACGTCATGACATCAGAGTTATCTTACTACTTTAAAAAAATTAAAAACACGTGAGAAAATTGTGAACAAATCAAACAGAAACACCATATGCATTTTCTAAAACTAAGTAAAAAAATTTCAGATATGGGACATAATTTTTCATATATAAAAGTGTCAAGGAAACCCCCGAAATATGAGGGAAAAAGTTAAGGCACAACCTTATCCTTCACTAAATGTCTAATTCATTGAACATAGACATGAAAAGAGAAGATAAAATAAATTACTTTTAAACTACTCAATAAATATCAAGAGAAACATAACAGAAACAGAAAAACAGAAGACATGCTAAATCTAGAAGAGATTGCAGCGGCGGACAATATGGGGGTTCGTACTTCTCCATCTCTTCCATTTTTCTGAAAAATGTCCTAATCTTCCCTTTTCCATTGTTTTCCTTTGCATTTTCCAGCAACTAGAGATTCTAATGCTGCAACATCACATGAGATTTGTATTTATATTGGCATCGTTGCTTACTTGCTACGTATTTGTTCTCCACCCCATCCCACCCCACCCCACCCCAAATAATGTCATGTTTATTAGAAACTTGAAAACCTGTTATTCCGACATATATCTTCTTCTAAATTGAGAACATGTTTAGGTTTGTGCTTGACATCAAGCAAATGTTAATAGCTTCTATGTCGTTTCAATTACATTGGTTAACAAACAAAAATGTCTTTTGCGAGATAATTTGTGATCATGAACTCCAAATGCAAGAATACTGTGTATATTTTTTCTAGGACTTCTCTCATACAATAATAAATACTTTCTAACTATCCACTCATTTCTAATGATGTACATAGACAAATTTAAAATTTTGAACGGCGAATGATGTTGGAAAAAGTACTTCAATATGCTCCAACTTTATATAATTACATGTAAAAAGTTTGATTGAAGAATTAAGTGAGACATGAATTGGACAGAATTGACCGAACCTTGAAAAGCTCAAATAGCCAAACGTTCGGCTAGGCCAAACAGTCGATGACATGTTTTTTGAGTTCAGTGACAAATTTGAGGCTTAGCGAATGCTTCACCAAGCACTTGGTAAAAAGTCACCGAATGTTTGGTGACAGTGTTTGGTAACCTCAGGGTGGTGCCTTTTCATGAGTTGATGCAACTTTTGTATTTTGAGACATCTCATTTCAATCTAGGACGGTCATAAACCAACTCTGAAATTTAAAATCTTCAGAGATGTGTTATTTTAATATCTTGTTTGTGTATCAAATGTTTATAAATAGAAGGATCCTATGTTTTGAAAGACAGTGTTGGAAAACTTCTGAAAAGCTTATGAAAAATTCCTACAGAATTTCTCTTCATCTTCTCCCTTCTTTCCTCGGATATCAAACACTTCTAAACACAAGTTCAAACTTCTTCTAATAGAGCAAGCAAACACAAGTAAGCTGTTATATCCTAAGAAACTTATGTCACTTAGTCCACCTTACTCATTGTGAAGGAAAAAATGCTTTAAGGGCGGTGTAACTTCGGTTACGTCTCGGTTATCGTTTTTCTTTTTATCATGCTATCATTTGTTTGGTTCCATGTTGTTTTCATATTTTCAATGTGTTTGATTATCATACATTTGTAATCTTTTACTACAAACTCATATTTTACAAAGAAAATCTCATGTTTTGAGAACTACATATTTGATATTCTCTTCCATCTTCTTGAACTTATATTTTGGGTTGTTGGTTTGTCATGTTCAAGTTTCTACTTCGTTATGTTTGATTGCCATATTTGCCAAATTTTCCAACAATCTTAAAGCAAACTTTCTTTTTGATATGGCTATCAAACTACCCATGGTTCCCAAAATGTCCAAGTTCGAACCATACAAGGATATAAGTCCCGTCATGAGATTCATTAGGAGATGTCATACACCAAATACTCTATGATCTACTTGGCAACAATCTTAGAGAAAATTTGGTTATGGAAGATGATGGATTTGAACAAGTCGAATCCTATGAAGAAATCTTTGTTGTCATTCATTTGGCATTCTTCAATCTCTATCTAGCAAATTGTGAGAGTTGAATCTTCGAAGAAAACATCATAGAGAAATCATAGACAGTGCCAAGAAATCAAAGAGTTCTATGAAGACACACTGAGTTTGAGCAAGAGTATTGTGTAAAACTTACAATTCGTTTAAGATGGATTCATAGTTTCAATGTGAGGATTTAAATAAAACTTATAAGACTTGCATTTAGTGTAGCATGCAAAATTGAACATTAAACAAAATATAAATAGGCTATTTCTTATGAACCTATGATCATAAAAAAAGTTTTTAGAGTTTACTCCGAAATGATATAGAGAGCAATTATGTGTTCACTGAAAGCATTTTGAGTTGAACGATACCATAATTTGTTGATTGTTTCTTGGTGACTAACCAAAGTTGTATGATTGATACTATTCTTGTAAGTAAAATGAATGTTGGGTATTGGTTCAAAGAATGATATTTTGTGGTTGATGTAGGCATGAGATTATGAAGAAATATGGAGGTTTAGTCGTTTATGCTTGCATGAAAGTTAAAGTTAGTTGTAACATGTGAAGTTGAACATGTAAATAACTTGTATACGTTATATAATCTCTAAAGAAGTTTAGAAGGTTGAAGAAGGAAATTAGATCAATACTAAAGTGGTTGTTAGTTTATTGCTCTAATTGGTTGATGTTTAGATGTTTCAAGTCTATTGGTATGATAGACTTTCTTGATGTTTATGATGCATGATGATGATGTTCATGATGTATGATGATTGGAAGAGTTGATTCATGAGAACGTGTTGTGTTCTTGAGTTTTGTGGTTTGTTTGATTAAGAATCATCACGAGTTTGATGTTTTGCTTGTTTAAAAATTATCTTGTTTTGTTGAGTGATTTGTTGATGAAAATCACTAAAGGAAATGACTTGAGAAGGTGCTAACACTTTTTATGAATATCTCATATATTTCCTCATGTAAAACATAGACAATGTAAGGTCTATGAGAGAGACCCCTAGAATATCGAGAGGGATGTGACTTATTCCATTTAATGTGAATTCTTTGTGGCGGCGACCCAACCCACTATTAGTATAATCCTACAAACGTGGTTCAATATGGTAAAAACAAGCCATAGAAGAGTTCTACTCAGCATTGTTGAACTTTTCCCTGCCTATAGTGTTGTTGAATATGGTGCTCGCTGCAAGTTTTGAGGAATGGTTTTAAGAATCTCTTAATGAAATTCATAGCCATATTGCATAGTGATGTGAGCAGTGCACAGTTGATGAATATCTCCTATATGAGTGTGGAGACGGTGCTGCTTCTATGAAAGTCTGAAAAACTCACTAGAGCACTTATGAATCCTAGGATTGGGCACATGGCCAATTTCACACCACAACACGAACTTGTATGAAGTTAGGTAATGACATGTCTTTCAGTTGTTCATAAAAACAGTAGTAGGATATGATTCAAGACGTTTGTCATCCTATTCCTGTCTATATAACTCCATTAGTACTACCGACAATTCAAGACATTTGTCATCGTATCCTTTATGTGTCATTATCTTCGTTTGATATAAGAGAGGGTGGTTTATAACGTTGATGTATGTTCTTATATAAATGTGGGATCATGTGGAGGATTGGAAGTACATAAAAGTCTTCAAAATGTGCTACAAATTTATATAATTATATTTAAGAAGTTTGATTGGAGAATTGAGTAAGACAAAAATTAGACAGAATCGACCGAACCTTGAAGAGCTGAAGTAGCCGAATGTTCGGCTATGCCAAATGTCTGGCAACATGTTTTCTAAGTTCATGAAACATCTCAGGCTTAGCAAACACATCACCAAACTTTCGGTGAAAAGTCACCGAACTTGCGATGACAGCGTTCGGTGACCTCAGAGTGATGTCTTTTCATGAGCTAATGCAACTTTTACATCTTTGGACATCTTTTTTCAATCTAGAACGGTCCTAAACCAACTCTCAAAGTTAAATTCTACAGAGATGTGTTATTTTAACATATTGTTTGTAAAAATGTTATAAATAGAAGGATTATATGTTTTGAATGATAGTCTTGCAAAACTTTTGAAAAGCTTTGGAAAAATTCATGCAGAATTTCTCTTCCTCTTCTCTCCTCCGATATCAAAACACTTCTAAACGCAAGTTCAAACTTTTTTTTGTAGAGCAAGCGAAACATAGTCTACCTTACTCATTGTGGAAGCAAAATTACTTTAAAAACGATATAACTTCGGCTACGTCTCGGCTATTGTTTTTCTTTTTGTCATGCTATCCTTTGTTTGGTTCTATGTTGTTGTCATATTTCCAAGGTCTTCGATTATCATACTTTTGTAATCATTTACGACATACAATCATTTCCTATACACTTGTATTTACAAAGGAAATCTCATGTTTTAGAAACTACATTTTTTATATTCTCTTCCATCTCATTAGATTTATAGTTTTTGTTAGTAGTTTGTCATATTCGAGTTTTTACTCCATTATGTTTGGTTATCATATTTGACTAAATCTTCAACAAATGGCACTATTGCATTTTTTAATTAAATTATTTTAAATCATTCTTGTGCTTATTTCTGATGCGCGATTTTAATGGAAGTGTCAATAGGAACATATTTTCTTCAAATAATGAGACTTCCCAGAAAGTCATTACCGCCTACAATTTTCGTAATATCAAAGTAATAGATTCTCTCTATGTACAACTTTAATACTGTCTAAAAGTTAAATGATTATGAAAAACAGGAGAAGAAATATAATTTGGAGAATTTGTTTTTATTTTTCCTCCATTTATCAATGTTTCACAGGCATATTAACAAGCATCTCAAGCGTTGTAGTCAAAGGCGTTCTTTTGGAGAGCCTCAAAAGCCGCCAAAGACCGCCTCCTCAACAGCCCCAAAAGCTCATGGAAAGCACAATCCTTCTCCAACACAACCTTCACCCGGAAGTAGCAGCCTGCTTTTTGTCACTGATATATCTGCCTCCTTTTTTGTACCTTTAGTTCCAGAAAACCTCTCAAAAATCCACTTCTCTTCCACCCCACATGAAAAAACAGTGAAAAGATTGAAACTTGACAGCAATTTCCACTGATTTTGGTACAATCATGGCTCTAGCGAACAGGGTATCTTCTATTTCAACTCCAAATTCCAATTTAAGAAAACCAGGTTCTTGTGCTGTAAGTGCGATATGTTCAGTCAAATTCACCTCCCATCCTGCTTCTCCTTTCACTGAGAAGCATTCCATTGAGAGGTACAAAAGAGACAATTGGGTTTTCAAGAACAGCAACCACTCATTGGAGGAGGGCTCCTCCTTTTGCAACCTGCCGCTTGATTCGAGCTCCATCAAGGACTACGAAATAGCTCTGCAGCTTCCAGAGTTGAAGAATTTGCTTCAAGTGCTGAAGGAGAAAAGGGGTAGTGGGAATGGGGTTGAGCAGAGAGGACCTGGGAATGTGTATTTGGTGGGAACTGGACCTGGGGATCCTGAATTGTTGACACTCAAGGCCTTAAGAGTGATTCAAAGTGCTGACCTTTTGTTGTATGATCGGTTGGTTTCTAATGATGTCCTGAATTTGGTGAGCCCTGATGCTAGACTGCTTTATGTTGGCAAGACTGCTGGATACCATAGCAGAACACAGGTTTGTAAGACATTGATGTCTTAATTTTGATTGTATTATGCATATGGGCGTTGTTTTGGCTTCCGAAATTGAACTTTGTGCTTTAAATTAGATTGTTATGGACCGCTATCTGAGTACTTGATATTGTAGCTACTGATGTTGATATTGTAGGCTAGAAATGGTAGGTAGAGTAGCAAAGCTGAGGGCTCTGGTGAGCCCATGAAGTGCAAAAAGGGGTTTCATTGGGTTTGAGGGTTTATTCTTTATGCTTATGGGTTGAAGACTTTCGTGGTTTATATAACTGTTAGAATGATCATAGTGACGATATGAATCCCAGAACTCGTAAAAAATGCACATAACTAAGGGAAAAGAGAAATGAAAGTTCGGATTAGGAGTGGAAGAAATAGAAGGAAGATAAACATATTTGCAGGAAGAGAAAAAAAATAACTGCTCAAAAAAATTAACAAAAGCAGGACTGTCTTTTGTGCTTTTTATCCTTTTCTTTTTGGCGCAGAACGTTTGAATGTGATCCAATTTGTTTAAACATGTATTGCATTCACTTCTATAGTACGGTTCTAGAATATGGGTTTATAATCAGTGATGCTTGCAGGAGGAGATTCATGAGTTACTCTTAAGTTTTGCTGAAGCTGGAGCCACGGTTGTCAGGCTAAAAGGGGGTGACCCATTGGTACTAACTGATTTATATGCTCTTTTGTGCATGAACTAGATAACTCCTGCTTTATCCCGGTTTGGCAGGAAGAAAATTTATTTTAACTTTGAATTGTTCGGGCGTTGGGTAATGGATGAGTTGAAGTTGTGTGTATGTTTTGTTAGGTATTTGGTCGGGGAGGAGAAGAGATGGATTTTCTGCGACAGCAAGGAGTCCTCGTAAAAGTTATTCCAGGTACCATGAAATAAAATTTATCTAACAGGAGCCCTTTACATTATCCCTTTCTCTGCTTTCTTCACAATTTTGGCTTTATCTCTCGGCATCCTGATTTTCTTGTTTGATGTGATTCTATCTTCCGTTGCATTCTATAGATTTAAAATCTCAAGGAGCTTTGTCACATAGCTTAGATGCTTAAGAACTTCATGATCTGGTGTTCCTTTGTAACAAAAATTAACAGGGAAGTTTAATCCTTTCATTGACTTAATGAGCTAGCATTCTAAGATTGTCTGAGCTGAATTTACCCCTCACCTTTTGAACTAAACTGAATGTGCTTTAGTCTTATCCTTTTCAAGTTTCTATATAGAAAGTAAGATTATTACTTTTACACGCTACATCTAATGGTACAACAATTGCTGGATTGTGGATGATAATCTAGTTTAACAAACTAGTATTTCATTCTGAAGTAAGTTTTCATCATTTCAGGTATAACTTCTGCTGCTGGAATAGCTGCGGAGCTTGGTATTCCACTGACTCATCGAGGTGTTGCAAATAGTGTTAGATTTCTCACAGGCCATTCGAGAAATGGAGGAGCAGACCCTCTATACGTGGTAGAGAATGCAGCGGATCCTGATTCAACGCTGGTAGTTTACATGGGTTTGTCAACACTCCCTTCTCTTGCGTCAAAATTAATGTGCCATGGGTTGCCACCTGACACACCGGCTGTTGCAGTTGAACGAGGGACAACACCACAACAGCGCATGGTACGAGATGTGTGTTTATTGTCGCCCCCGCCCCCCCGCCCAGTTGGATTTATGTGATCATTACTACATCTGTTAACATATCCTGAATAATGCTTATTCCTGTTGCCTGCTTCATCATATTTTTCTTTGTTGTTCATGATTTAGCAGCATAGGTGTTAAGTATGAGTATTTATTTTCACATGTGCGCATAAACATGTTCTTGAAGTTGGATTCTAGTTTTTATCTGATTACTCTTTTTGATTTGACTGGGGTTTCTGCATGGTTAAGATTCTCGATATTTGATATGGAAAATAAATCCTCTGCTTTTGAGGGAAAAAATTGTTCCCACAGTCATCAGAATCCAAAAACGTTTTCAACACATCATAAGACGTACTCTGCAACTTACTGGAAACGTTTCATTCTCCAGAAACCCAAGTTTGGATGTTGCCTAAGACCCAAGCCTGTATAAGATTGTGATATTGCGGATGCAAATTGTTAGATAATTAAACTCAGCTGCATTTTTTTCAGTAATTTTATTTTTGTGGTTCAGGTATTCGCAGAAGTGAAAGATCTTGCTCAGGAGGTGGCATTACAGTGTTTGGTGTCGCCTACTCTAATCATCATAGGAAAAGTTGTTGCACTCTCACCATTTTGGAAAGCTTCTGCTGCTCAGTTTTTTGAGCCAGGGGAGTTGATAGAAACCTTTGATGCATCACAGTAGCGGCTTTGCGTCCCATGGCTTAGCTTTTTGTGCTCAGATGTTGCATCATTCATTACCCTTCCAAGTTGTTTACCTTGATTATTGGCAGCTCTTACTCCATGCAGTGCTTGAGGTGGTGTCACTAATCACTGAACCGCGCTTACTGAGCTAAGATGTTTTGCAGATGACTTGTCTCTGGTTGAAGTTGCTAGGCACAGGCAGTTTCTGTTGTAATGCCAGGGGACAGAACTAATGGAGTTAATACTCTGTGTCCAGGCGACTCAAGAAATTTTGCACTAAGGCTTTGTTCAAGTGGACTTAACAATTCCATTTTTTGTGATTGTGATATTCTTTTAGTGATGTGGTTCCTTCCTATCAATCTTCCTCATCCAAGTAGAGAATTGTACATAAAGAAGACATGAATTTATGTCTTAATGAATGTTGTTGATGTCTTGGCTGAAATTGGTGAGGATATAATGAACATTACCTGTGATACATATTATACTTTTATTAGTCACTTGCATCATTTTGATAAACTGTTGTTACCCTTAATCTAGCCATTAACTGCTCAAACCCCTGCTTCTAAAATGTGGTCTTGTTGGCTAGGAATGGAGAAAATCATTAACATTGAGGGGTGTTTGGTTGGAGGTTTCTCATTAAGGGTATAGGTTTGGAGGAATTCAAACACATAAAGTTGTTTGTTTGGAAAAATGGGGGGTATGAGTTTTGGATTGATATCCGAGTATTTGGTAATGAATATCGTTTTTTGATATACTAGCTCCCATTGTATATCAATATGGGGAAATGGGAGTATGGCTTTTGAACCGGTGAACGCCATCGGCCACAGTCCGCCGTCGACCGGTCAAATTTTCTGGTCAATTTTTCGGCCGTCCACCTTCGATACTCATTTCGATTCCGTTACGTTCTAAACACCATCAATGTCAATCATACTCATTCCTACTTCAGTATCAAACAACTATGACTGTTACGTCCAAACTCATATACTCCAAACCTATACCCTTTCATACCCATTTCGATTCTGATTTCGATACCCAAGTACGAACCAAACGCCACCTGACTTCTTTCAAACGAATGGATATCTAGCAGTAATAGAAAAAACTTGCAAGTCTTAATTACAACCAAAAATAAAAAGGAAAAGGAGGAAACTTTGTCTAGGGTATGATGGTTCTTTTATTGTAAAATATTGTTGACCTGAATATGGTGTTCGTGCCCAGGACACCTTGGAGCTCTCATGAGGTTGGAACCAACCAAGCAGAGCCGCTGGATTGCAGATTGTGCAATGTTCCTCGAAAACTCAATAAGCCCAGAACCAATGGCGTCTGGAGTTCTCATGTCTAACTAGAGGGCAAATGGATAAACTAGCTTTATAGCTAGGGATGTGCATGGTGCGGTTTGGAGTAGTTTTGGACATTTTCAAAACCAAACCAGTTTAAACGGTTTGGACTCTCTGAAACCGAAGCCAAACCAAACTATTCAACAAACCGTTTGACCGGTCTAATTTGATTTAAGCCTGGTTTGGTTTTTTTGTTTTCGAAATAACCTAAAATTCAAATAAAAATCCAAAAACATAACAATAATGCAAAAACACATACTCATATTTAATTTTCAAGCTTAAAAAATAGTGCATCCCCAAAAAAACACAGCATCTATTCAAAATAACTAAAGTTTAGTTTACATCAATTGTATAAATACAAAAGGCACATCATAAGCATCTCTAAAATGGAGTACAAGTCCAACAAACTTGACCATTATAATAAAACCATGGCATGGTTGCACATTTCAGAAGACTCAACTTGAATGGTTGCAAATAAAAGAATGGCATGTGTCATGCATATCAGTTGTCTAACAACATCACAAAAGAAGTATAGCAGGATATAAGATGTTATCAAGAATATGTTTAGAATATGATCTGTACTATCATTCTATTTGTTTCTAGCATGAGGCAACGTTTTAAGGGGTTATGTGTAGCACCCCGCTCCCGAGCCCTAGCATCGGGAACGGTGCACCCGCCGTATCTCGCTGAGGAGAATACAAAGCGTCGAATCAATTTCCAACATGTTCAAAAGACGCATAAATTTTTTCTCGCGGAAACGAAATACAATAACATAAAGTTTTCTTGTTAAATAAAATTCCTCAATACAATAATAACCAAATCCTGACAATAATATAAGTCTGAAAACCTAACAAGGTAATGTCTGATGAGGTCTCAATAAAATAAAGACAAACAGTCGCAGGGTCTTCTTGTATCCTAAGCGCGACCATCAGTCTGCCCACTCCACTGTATCAGCCCCGTCCTCAACAAAGACGTAGTCATAAGTCCCTTCCTGCTCACCTGGTGGGGGGGGGGAGTAGGGGTGAGTGACTGGGAAATCACTCAGTAGGCACCTGCCTCCAAGTAATACAAGACAAACATCCAAAAATGATAAAACACATAGCACATAACACATAATATCACATACGCACGCAAAAGAATGAGGAAAAGTAAATAACACATAACATCACATAAGCATGCAAAAGACTGCGGAAAGGTAAATCACTCCAGATATAGAATGCGCAACAACATGATGCATGTCCCACTATGCATGTCACACGCAACAAAGTCATGTCATGCAGGATGCCAATATCCATACCGTGCAATGCATGAACCCGGGTCCTACTGAGTGGCTGCAGGTCGTACACCCCACAGTCACCATACTGAGTGTGCGTGACCGCACCTCCGCACACCATCCTGAGTGTCATGGCCCCGCCACTGTACACCATCCTGAGTGTCGTGGCCCCGCCACCGTACACCATCCTGAGTGCCTGTGATCCGTACGTCACGACCCGCCATCAATGCAATGCACGTGCCATGAATGCAAAAACACAATCGCCTGAGGCCCCTGGCCTATCCTCACCATCCTCCGTCACTCAATTCTAGGTTTACTTATATTCCGGATGCTAACTCAACCTTGTTCGGCATCAAATCCACTTTTCCACGTCTTGTATACCTTTATCGTGCCTTTTCTATATTTTTCCTCATTTTTTCCTATTTTTCTTTAATTTATTTCTATTTATTACCTAATTATCCACATTAAATAAATTATCACAATTAATGAAATTTTGGTAAAAATAATTTAATTTCAGTATTTTGTAATTTCTGGGATTTATTTATAATTTTCTGATATTTATTTACATTTTTCCTATAATTATTACTATTTTTAACTAATTAATTAACAATTATGAAAATAAAACAAACAGTTTTCAGAAAATAAATCATAGGCTGCTTCAAAATTGGGCTGGCGATCCGCTTCCCTGGCAGGCCCGGACTCGCCTGGTGATCCGGCCCGCTTATATAATTTTTTTTTGGTCGAGATTATTGGGCCGGCTGATGACCGGCCCGGTCCGCTGGCCATCCGGCCCGGTCCGTTACCAGCCTTCCCTTTTTTTTTAATATATAGCTAAATGGGCTGGCTCTGCTGCAGCCAGCCAGCGGCCCATTAAGGGGCTGGCCTGGTCTGCTGGCAGGCCGGCCCTATTGCAGTTTATATTTTTTTTTCTTCCAAACCAACGCATTCAGCCACCCCCTGCGCGCGTGTAGCCCACGCGCAGCCACTCCGGCGGCGCGTGAGGCGTTCCGGCCGCCTCCGGCGACCATTTTTCGACCCCGATCCATACTCCCACCTATTTCCAATCTATAGGAACCTATACTAAGGCCAAAAACAAAATTAAAACTTCTAATCTTGTCCAAAACTGTGATAACTTTGATTATCAAATCTTTCCCTAAAATCAAATTTGAGCAACGCAAGCAAGTAGACACATTCCGTAACCTTCAAACAGCAAGACTTTCACAGATGCAACAACATGATATGGATATCAACAATCAATCATCAAAAACACACAATCTACCATTAAAGCATGCTTGACTTATACCAGTTTGGAGGGGGAAAAGGAAACCTACCTATTTGTAAACACTTTACGCGGTTACCCGGAGTCTACGCGGTTTTGGCTGGCTTCTTCTTCCCTCTCTTTTCTTCTTCCCTCTCCTGCTCTCGCCGTGGTCTCGCCCCAACGCTAACTTTTTTTTTTTTTGCCTCTTTTAACGTCATGCCAGCCGAAATTTGGGGGGGATAATGAGAAGAAATCGTTACCCCCTCCCCACTTCACGCGTCCCTTATCTTTTAATTTAATTTAATTTTTTTTTGTCCTTATCTATCTCAATTCTTTTATTATTATTATTATCCCTTTTTTTTTTCCGGTTCTCACATTATGCTTACCAAATTTGGTGATGCAACATCAGTTTACAAGACAGTAGCAAACAAAATTTATTTGCATAAGCCAATATGAATATATCACAATCTGATACGTAATTCAATATTTTTTAAAATATTAGTTTTAGGACCTGCTGCACTTAAGTTGTAGGAACATGTCAATGGAATACTTAACTTTTATAAAGAAAGAATAGTCAGACTAATAGATAATGATAACCACAAACTGTTGTCTATGTGTTCTTATGTACTGAATCAAATGAAAAGGATATTCAAGAGCTAAAGTAAGAGTAAGTAGAAATCACTTACTGAACCAATGATTTTAAGCTTAAAACTGTCACCTACTTGAGTATATGTCTGACAACAGCAAGATTTGTAGCCAACACTACCATCTTATTGACTCAAAATCCATTTCAATTCCAAGTAGAATCAACCAAAACTTGCAATTATGTTATCACTTTTAACCTTATTGCTATCAAGACTGTAACATATGACACCAAAAGCAGAGAGAATAGAGACATCACTTCAAAAATAAAGAAAAAAAGGAAAAGAGAAAAAAAAAATGTCGCATCATATTTTTTTCCAATCATAAATTTGGGAAAAATCTTTAGATCCTCTTGAATAATGAGCGAGGAAAAGTCGGTCATGAAAACAAGAGCGGTAAAAAACTCGATTACTTTTGAAATTTTAGAAGATTGAAGGATCTAAAAGCAGCAAATTATAGTCAGAAACAAGAATAGTAAGAAATAATAATGAGTGTTATCATCTGAGCTACTTACAATTCAATTTCTAAAATTTTGATCGATATATGACTTCGCAGAACCTAGGAGTGGCAATGATGTGCAGTACGGGCGTGCGGCTAGGGTCAGAGGCTTAAAGAAAATCAGAAAATAAGGATAAGAAACAAAAGATTTTTATTTAATCTATATATGTGTGTGTATACCGTTCCAGTTCCAGTCCAGTTTGGACTGTTTTAAATTTTCAAAACCAAAACCAAACCGTTCAAATCATATGGTTTTTTACTATCTAGAAATCAACTGCAAAACCATGATTCGGTTTTTACCGGTTTGGATCAGTTTGGTTTGGTTTTAAAATTTTTGTACAACCCTATTTATAGCTACTTTGATCCAATAGCACCTAAGATACTCTCTTGATCCTAAAAATATCGTCAGAGTTGGTATTTCAACATATCTTAAATTACACAAGTCGACGCAGCGTGAATTAAAAAGTCAAATATAATAATATTTTTGGAATGGAGAAACTACTAATTAAGCAGTAGCTGGACAATTCATGAGGTTATCTGTAACTGAGGCACTGATTATATACTTAGATAGTTTATGAAGTTATCTTTTAGACCATGGAGGGACTTTCAATCCAGATAACAAGCCTGCACTTGGAAATGGAAGTTTCGTGCTCCATCGTTCGCATCGAGTGAAAGAAGATCAAACTCATTCATGAGGTCAAAACCCAACATCTCGAAAAGGGGCAAGTTTAGTGATCCGACTTGTTAACAGTTAATTTTGGCTCAGTAAATACAAGTTTCAACTCAGTCTAATAAGCCTAACACAGTCAAGTCTGCTCGGTGTTTGACATCTTCTCGGCTCTGACTAAGACCTCAAGCTTGTAGCAACAAAACAAACTTAAGGCTAATTATGTCAGTATTGAGTTATTGGTCTCGGCTGTAAAACATCGACTCGGCCCTGATAGCTGTAAAACATCGACTCGGTGTTTGACATCTTCTCGGCTCTGACTAAGACCTCAAGCTTGTAGCAACAAAACAAACTTAAGGCTAATTATGTCAGTATTGAGTTATTGGTCTCGGCTGTAAAACATCGACTCGGCCCTGATAGCCACCTCAGCTATAGAGAGAGTAAAGGGCGACCGCATCTGGTCAGCCAATAACACAACATGTCAAGTTTATATCTATGTTCGGCTAAGGGAACACTCGCCATACATGCAACCAGCATGCAGTTTGGCCATGCAACACACCACGTTGCGTCTTCTTTTGCCATGCCACTCAGCACGTGGCACCAAGTGGCAGCCAGACAGGAACAAGATGTTAGCAGAACATGACACATGGCAATACTCTACAACTCCTCAACATGCATCGTATATCCATATGGAATAACAAAGCTTAAAACGCTGTGCGGAAGTGGAGGATTCCAAAAATACTTCCTGACACTCTACACAGAAGACATGTTTCTCTTATATTCAACTCTCAATCGAGTTAATATTAATCAACCTTCCATTGTCTTGAGCGTCGGAGGGTTTTCCCTAGAATAATATTCCGGAAAGGCCTCTAACAATTTCTTCCTTGTAAGATTCTGGACATTTTCCAGGCTTTAAACACACCTCCAGCTACTTCGAGCGACTATTTACTCCATAACATTGTTATTTCATTCAATTTAATACTCTAGTCAAATTAGCCTACAATCCGGATGGTGATTCTAGGTTCACCACTCATTTTCCTAGAAAAACGTTTAACTAAACTCTATCCTGACTTGTGGTTATATGAACAGTAAATTATTATCTTACGGATGTATTACGTGCTACATTGCTTGCAAAGTGTGTCAATGTTTTCATGTCCAAGTCTACAGAACAGCTTATCAGCCATCCTCCTCAAAACCTTAGAACCATGAAGATGCAGTATTTACGACAGTAAAATTGTGCTACTCAAAAGTAAAGAATTACCTGTATGGTAACAGCTTATCAGGGTACTCAGAATTGTTTTGTATACACATTCATTCAGATATTTATATAGATTAGTACAAACAATGAATTGAATGAAAAAAGAAAACAAATTAGCAAGTATACTTCCTACACGACTTCTGTGTCTAACCTATAGCTTCATTACATCTACAAGTACTATTAACAAAGAGATGGAAAGGGCAGGAAGGAATTCAGCTCTATATGTTCACTGGGTAACGCACTGCATGTATCAACCATAAGAAGCCACGATAATCATCTGATCTGACATAGCAGTAGATTCAGGGTGATTGCCTTGAATAGTCCAGAAGCATTGCTCATGCTCCAAATCCTCCTCAACATTTTAATGTTTATAAGCTTCATGGACTTAAATATGTGACTGAATCTGTGTAGTGTTGCACATGCATGGCAAGGCTGGGTATTTTGTCACATCTTTTCCAGCTTTAGTGGCTCTCAAGTCTGGCTGTCCCAAGGAATCTCGATGCAACTCTAGTATGATCCTGTTGAACTCTGTTTCAGTGAGGTTATTATCTATGAAGTGTGGGAGCATCTGTCTTTTGTTGGGGGTAATCGTCTTTCTGTGCCCGGCATAGGCTCTTTGACCCTGCATAAAAAGCACACAATCTCATGAATACCACAGGAAATATTAAGTTCATATTCCTTTTGACTAAATTGTCATTCAGAAACAACCTCTGTGTGTTTCTAACAGTGTATGGTTGGATATATCTGACCCTCATATCCCGCTACAGACGGGAACCTCTAAGGCAATAGAATAATGTTGTTGTTGTAGTATTACTTTTGATTAAAGATCATGAACTTGTCATTTTCATCAAACCAAAAGAGTGAAAAGACCATGCGATAGTCATTAGGATAGTATGTTAAAGGTAATGGCAGCAGTTGCAGTACCTGAATAGCGTGACCCATATTTCCACCATGAGACGGCATAAAGACATCGCTATTCTCGGAAACAATATGGTCGATTGCTGCCAAAAAGGAGGCTTTTCGTGCAAATGGCTCCAGTTCTCCTGGCAAGGCAAGGTCTTCTTTGTTGTAAAAGTGTGAGAATTCTTGAATCAGTGGTTGCAATGCTTCTTTTCCACCCAAAGGATTTCCTCCAGCCCAGTAGATCCTTGCAGTCTTGGGTGCTCCAAGAGCTTTAAGCAATCTGATAGCCAATCGATTTCTTAATCAGGAACCAAAAGCTTGAATCATAGAAAAGCAAAAATTGCAGACAAACAACTGAAAAGCTTACCGTGCAACCTCTAACGCGTTCAGAGGGCAAAGACCGGCGAGTTTTCTTTCGTGGTATGTCATATTTGATCTTGAAGTTAAAAAGCTCTGGCTTTTGTTTTCTCTCATTGTTTATCATCTCATCATACTCGTGGCTAAGACCAGGAAGACATCCAGTTCTCACCCACACATCTTTTTCCAGTCGTAGATGAAGTGCCATATATTTTCCCTTGCTCCTCATCCTCTCTGTCAACTTGTTACCAAGTTCTAAGATTGGTGGGGCAAATCTCAGGGCATGAAAAGCAACCTGAAGTTGTCACAAATTACTAACTGTTTAGAATTTAATAGAGACAAGTTGATAGCTCTAAAAAGAGCTTTGAGCAATCAGAACTTTCTATCAAGCATCTACCTCATTGTTCGAGGAATACTAAAGGCAGTGGAACATTCTCTAGGATATCCTTATCCAACAAATATAGTCTATAGACAGTAACTCATTGAGAAAATTTCATATTAATATCTTATTTTCAACTCACCTTGCATCGAAGCTTTTGAAGATCAGAGGGAAGATCCTTGGAAAGTCTTGAATCAAGACCGCGCAAAAGTAGAACTCCTTCTCTTCTAAGCTGCAGGAGACAGAATTCGCTTGAGCAAAAAACACCACTTTAAAACTATTTTCTGGAATTTGGTACTATCACAGTACAAGTCTACCATGTGCATTGCAATTTATGATAACCACATCAATGTCTGAATCAACTCAAATGTTTTAATGTCGTTTATTTCTTTTCAATGTTCCAGCTACCAATCTAACAGGACAGCCGTATGGTCCCCAATAGTACTCTAATTGATTTCTAGGTACAATCATCTGCAAATTGTTGCAGTAAAGAGAGACAAACATCTTGATGATAGATGTGTTCTATGAATCCACAAGAGGGGAAAGGCTACTATACTTGGAATAACCAAACTAAAATCGACTTATATGAATTCTAGATAAATGTTTACAAGGAAAAACAATAAAGCAATGCCTTCTTACCTTCCTAAGATATCTCGAACGAATCCATTGAGGAGTTACATTGACCGGTGTCCGTTTCTCCTCTACTGGCCTTGTCATCAAATGTGTGGATGGAAGTGATGATACAATTCGGACATCATCCGCTAAAACTTTCTTGAAATGTTCCAAGTCAAATATATCAGAAAATTCACTGCAATATTTGCAAAATGATGAATGCGCGTTAATTTCCTCCCTAGGAACCAGTAATTTGAATCCTACAAGGCTTTGGAATGTAAAATATATGTATGTATAGAAGTGCATATGTATGTGTTTATGTTTATAGAATCAAAACTGTCTGAAAATCAACTTCTTGAAAATCTGATACCAAGATATGCTGTCTACAGATACTATTTGCAAAAAGCAAAATATTATCCTTAAAGAACAGTGATAAAAAAGAATTAACACTGGAGAATCAAGAAACAGGGAGAAGAATAATACAAACCTTTCATCACCCCAAATAACATTAACTTGTAATATAGGAACAACAAGAGCAGCTCCAAGAATTCTTGCAATCACCACAGCATCAACAATCTGATTCCTCTGCTGATTCACTCCTCCAGCTACCACCACCATCAAGTAATTAGTCCTGTCCTTTATAACCTCACCACTTACTCTTTCATACTCCCTACTAAACTGCAAACATGGCCTATACCCCAATCCATCAGGCTGCTCCCAAAACTCACTTTCCTCATCAACATTTCCATCATCTTCACCCAAAAATCCACTCATTTTATTTCCATTAGACACCAAGCTGAGCTCAGAACTCGAACTTTTACCAGAAAGAACTGATTTTTCTTGAGAATTGGCACATGGGTTCGATGTAAAAGGCAAAAAAGGGTCGAGATCAGACCACATCTTTAACATCCCAAAAAACCGAAAAGAGAAATCAAGAAGGCCCAAAACCTTGGGTTCTTGGATAAAGATCTCAACTTTATACCAAATGTCCACGGAGTAGCTTTCTTCTTGGGTGAGAGGAGCAAAGATTCTAAAGAATTAGATGGGATTGAGTTGATTATCTGGGATGGAACCGAAATGTAGCTATGTTTCTTCTTGTAGCTCTTTGATACTGCCATATTTTTTCCTTCAAAAGAGCTTTTTGAGGTCTTTGTACAAAGAAGTGTTAGAAGAGAAATGGGAGAGAGAACATGTAATTATACACGAGTTTTTAGAGCATTTCCTGTAATATTTGTTTGGAGAGAGAGAAAGTGGAGGACGGCGGGAAGACGCGAAGTGTGAAGCGTGATTTGTATGGTTTTGAAGAATTTATAAAAGAAGAAAAAGAGAGAAAAAGTCAGAGAAAGTGTGTGCAATGTGTCAGA